>OY992876.1:257387469-257424969 GCA_963921405.1 Cepaea hortensis
AGTTTTCTGGTCTGTCTATATAAACCCGTGGTGTTAAGGGGTACTTTTTTTCTTGGTAGCAGCGCAACAGTAGTACATACTTAATTAAGTTTGAATAACATACTGTGGAACAAGTTATGTTTTTTTTTTTTTTTTTGAAAGTTAGTATTTAATTATTAATTGCCCACTTTTAGATACATAATAATGTAATTATAGAGCAGAATTAGAAAATTATTAGCGAAAGTGACTGCTTAATTTATGCAGCAGTTACAAACTTACTTACATTAATGCATGCTATGTAATCAACAAAAGAAAGCTGTCGCAATGCAGTGGGCACATCAAGACAATGTGAGTACATTTTCATGAATTTTTCTGTGACTTACGACGAACATTTCACATGACATTTAACTAAAATAAATGGGTGGCTATTTGTAATCGTTAATTAGGTCGCAGCACATCATATCGAAACAGGAATGTGGCCGTGAATTTCCTTGTACCAGTCCACATAGTAAAATATACATCTTGCCAGGTTTGTTTGCCAGTAATTAGCAATGCACATGATATTTAATGAACATTAATCAATTTGCAGCTATTTTAAATGATTAATTAGGTTAAGGCACACTCTATCAAAAAATAGATAATATGTCAAGTTGAGCCTCACCACCCCGGACGCAATAATATATGGTACAATGTTGTCCGTTTAAAAATAAACAAATCAAAGTAACAGAAGGCAGAATTTCTCAGCTCACAATTTACAGGGCGGCGAGCAGAACTGCCTCGTTTACTGAGATTCCTTTGCACTTCCTGATTGTAGATCACGACACAAAAATACTAATAACTCCCATTGGAATTGATGTACAGTCTCATTGGATACGGTTGGATTCGTCTTATCAAGCTGTATCCAACTGTGATGGTTTCATAAGTAAATACCCATTTAAAAACATATATTGTCTGTATATGCTGCTTCTATTGTCTGCACTCGCTGGCTTTGAACCCAAACCATAGTCCACACGCCTGCTACTAATTCTAGTGCACACTGATTTTTCCGCGTGGATTAGCTTTCCCTATTACCAGTGTCCCTCGCCATCAGGCGAACCCACTCCGACTTCAGAAACCACTTGTAATGTACGTCCCAAAGTCAAGTACGAGAAGTCAACATTTTAGTCCAACTGACCGGTGTAGGGACTGGACCCGCTACCTCAACATCAGCACATCGGGAATTTAAGAACGAGCGCTCTTATCCATTCGGCCATATTGACTGTGTTAGATTTAGTGGGAGATTTTACCTTCAGTAGTTTGCCATTTTCTGAGAAGTCAACACTGGTGTCCAAATTACCAGGGTGTAGAATTAACCCACTATGCCGCCATTAGAAATCTAAATGTAGTGTCCGCTCCGTGGCCAAGGTGTTACGGACGCAGTTCGTAATCCCACATACCGCGTTCGAAACGCTGCTGCGGGCGATTTGGTAGTAGAGCGCCTTGCGTTGGTTTTTTATGAAATGGTAGGGTGCCGGTCTTTCAGAAATCAATGGCAAACTACTGAAAGTAAACTTGCCCAAGAATCACGATCAGCCAATAATGCCGGGTTGACTGCTAAGTCCTGTAAAGGATATGCAACTAATTTAAGTTTGCCGTTTTCTGAACGAGAAGTCCAAATGACCAGCGTGTGGAATGAACCCACTACGTTGCCATCAGAAGAGAACATGTTCTAGACATTCTTTCAGCCACGTCGACATCTAGTCCCCCAATTCAAGCTGCACAAGGGTGGACAACTGAAATCAATGTGGTGGTACACCAGCTCCGCCGCCTCCACTATGACCACCACCACCAACATCACCTCCACCACCACAACCGCCACCATCACCACCCACACCACCACCAACATCACCTCCACCACCACAACCGCCACCATCACTACCCACACCACCACCAACAACAAGAGCAAGAACAATAACAACAACAATAACAACAACAACTACTACTACTACCACGACAACGTCAACAAGAACACCAACATTGGGACCGGATCGACCCCCAGATATGAAACACATCCCACCCTGCTATCAAGCGAGGTTCTTACTTTGAAACATCTTCATTCACCGCCAAAGAAAGTTCATCTTCTGCCCTTTTTGTTTTAGCATAACCTCTCGTGTCTTACCGGGGCCCTAAAGAGTTGAACTCAGTTGAGTCAAGGATCGACATCACTGCACTCAGGGTATTCCCGTAAGCGCTCAGTCCTCATCTTCAAAAGCCAGCGTAGTTTCAATACTAATGATGCCCGTTGCAATCTGATTACATGTTCGTCTTGCTTTACCTAGATTGTCGACTACATTCTCTGACTACCTCTTGCTGTTGCATTCTCTCTAGACCATCAAAGTTCATCTTCTTCTTCTTTTTTCGTTCGCTTGAAATATGTCCATAACTGCAATGTTGTTTCTTGTATGAATTAAACTGTCTTTTTTTAGTTCACTCAGCGGTCCATAGAGTTTATCTTCCATTGTCGTCTCTCTAGGCCAGAAGATGTGCCTAGATATGCTGTTTTTTGGACAGCCTTGGAGTATGTGCTCTGCTGTCTGCGACGCCAGTCCACATGTGCAAATGAGTAGTATAGTAGGAGGTTTTGCCACCTTTTTTGCGGAGTCAACTCCGCAATATTTTCTTATATAGCCTATATGTGACGTCACGCGCTCCGCCCGAAATCGACTCCGCATTTTCAAGGGTGATCCAAAGGGGATATAACTCATTTCTGGTCATATTATATCCCTTTTTGTTGTGTGATTTAAAGATGGCGGCTATTGTTAGTTGTAGTAGTGGATGGTGGGTGAAGATTAAAGATGTTAAGTGGTGAGGTGGGGAAAAAATGAAAAATAGCGCTCCATTGTTAAGAGGTAGAGGCGATGTTGGTGGAGTCGTAGTGGCTGAGTTGACTATTAGGATTGAGGTGTGGGTCTATTATTGGTTGAAGTAGCCGGCGATCGGGTGCGTGTGCGTGTGCGCGGGCGGGGCGTCGTGGCTAAGTCGGGAGGTTGGGGAAAATATTTTTAATGGCGCTTCATTGTTAAGCGGTGTTGGGGGTGGAGTCATGGTGGTCAAGTTGTCTATTGGGATTGAGGTGGGAGGTGTGGGACTATTGTTGGTGTGTAATGGTTAGGCGTACGATGCTCTTAAAGAGGGTGGCGTCGTGGCTAAGCCGGGAGGTTGAGAACAATTTTTAAAAAAGGGCACTTCATTGTTAAGAGGTAGGGGCGGTGGGGTGGAGTCATGGTGGCCAAGCTGACTATCGGAACTTATTATTAGTTGTAGTTAGGCGTACGATGCTCTTCCACGAGGGTGGCGTAGTGACTAAGCCGGGAGGTTGGGAAATTATTTTTTGAATGGCGCTTCATTGTTAAGAGGTGTTGGGGTGGAGTCATGACGGTCGAGTTGTCTATCGGGATTAAGGTAAAATTATTATTGGTGTGTAATGGTTAGGCGTACGATGCTCTTCCACGGGGTGGCGTCGGGGCTTAGCCGGAAGGTTGGTAAAATTAAAAGATGGTTTTTTTTTTTGTAATTTAAATATTAATGTGGCAGATTTTATTAGTTGTAGTGGGGTGAGGTGAGGTTGAGGGAGATTAAAGATGGCTATTAAGTGGTGGGATGGGAGATATTGGAGATTTATTTAAAATAATATTTTTAAAATGAGGATTCATTGTTAAGAGGCAGGGTGGTGGGGGTGGGGTCATTGTGACCGAGATGTCTAATGGGGTTTGAGGTGGGAGGCACGGGAGTATTGTTGATGTGTAATGGTTAGGCGTACGATGTTCTTCCACAGGATGGCGTCATAGCTAAGCCGGGAGGTTGTGAAAATTTATAAAAATTTTGTAATTTAAATATTAATATGGCTGATATTGTTGTAGTAGCGGGCGCGCGCGTGTGTGTGTGTGTGTGTGTGTGTGTGTGTGTGTGTGTGTGTGTGTGTGTGTGTGTGTGCGGACGTTCGTGTTCACCGGCTATCCAGTGTGTGCACGAGCGGGTGGGGTGAACGCGAGGGGCGCGGGCGGGTCGACCACGAGGGGCGCGGGTGTGTGTGTGGGCGTGTGTGTGCGGGCGTGTGAGCGGTGTTCGAACCCAATAAAATATGTGATGTGGATGGGTGTAAGACAGGTTTTCGTTGTTAAAGAAGGTGCCATGAATTTAGGAGGAGGAGGAGATAGAAGGCTAAAGAAGTGGGACAGTTGGAGGTAAGTTTGTATATGAAAGAGGAGACACGCGGCAGATGAAGAAAGATCAGAGAGGAGGATGTCAGATGAAGAGGACTAGGAGGAGGTAACATTGGAGGAAAGAGATAAAAGGCTAAAGAGGTGGGATAGTTGGAAGTAAGATTGTAGGAGGAAGAGGAGCCGATGGAGGAAAGAGGAGAGAGGAGGGGCATGAGGAGGAGGAGAAAGAGGAGACGATGGAGGAAAGAGGCGTGGTAGGAGATGGATGAAGACGAGACGGTGGAGGAAAGAGGAGAGACGCGGGGTAGAAGGCAGAGGAGGAAAGAGGACGGTGTCAGAGGTGGAGGAGGAAAGAGAGGAGGGGTAGGAAGAGGAGGTGGAAGACGAGCCGGTGGAGGAAAGATGAGAGAGGAGGGGTAGGAGGCAGATGAGGAAAGACGAGAGAGGGTAAGGGAGGCGGAAGAGGAAACGGGGGAGGAGGAGGGAGAGTGCAGGGGAGACGGAAGAGGAAACGGCAGAGGAGGAGGAGGAGGAGGAGGAGGGAGAGTGCATGGGAGGCGGAAGAGGAGAAGGCGGCTGAAGAGGAGACGATGGAGGAAAGTGGACGAGCTGTCACCTCCAAAAGTTCAAGGTTGTATCGAGGTATGTCATCAGACATAATTGATCGTTCCGTGACGGCTATTACATAAATGACGAGGTCAAGTGTCCCCTTAACTGCTACGCTGTATTGTTCACGAAGAACAACCCTTAATCGGCTATATACAAGATCTTTTTAATTCCTTAGACGTCTTTGTGTTGAATGGTCAGTATTATTACCCTTGTTTAATGCTTTTACAACATAACAGATGCGTGTTATGTTAAGGCGGATTACGATAACAAAAGAAACTCGTTAGTTAGCAACCTTGTCACCTGTTGTGTGGTCAGTTATTTGCAGTGCGTGACGGCCTTTGTATAAATGACGAGGTCAAGTGGCCCTTAAACTACTACGCTGTATTGTTCACGAAGTATAGCTCCTCGGCCACCTTTGTTTTGTATGGGCAGTATAATTGATTCACGTGTTGTTTAATTTGCATTAAGCGATCGGGTGTGTGTTCTCTGGGCTATTGTGTAGCAACCTTGTCAGTTAGTTTCAATTCAGTGTTGTTTAAGTCGGATTAAGCGATCGGGTGCTATTGTGTAGCAACCTTGTCAGTTAGTTTTAAACAATGTATACACAGAACAGGTACTCGTGAACGGCGTTTGTCTAAATTGTTAGTTGGTTGGTTGACTAGTTATGTGGCCGATTTATTTCAACTGTCGTTGCATGCGTTTATCTATAACCAACAGTATTCACGAAATTTAGTTTCAATCAATGTATACAAAATAGGTAGTCGTGACTAGTCGTCACTATACCTGGTACATACTACATATCACATCAGAGTTATCTATCTGTCCTATAACAAATTTTAGCTACTGGTAAGGTCATATTGTATTATGGGAAACAGCAAAGGTTGATAAAGATATTACATGATATATTTATTGCGTAAAGGAGGTTCTTATGGTTAATTATATCAACTTCACATTGCCTACTCTTTTGTCTGTGATGTAGGGGAGGTGATCCTTGTTTCAATACCCTACATACTGGGTTCGAAGTCAACCGCAGTCGATTTGGGCGCAGTTCACATGAACTTCTTATACGTGTACTATTACACCGGTGTTGTCATAGGGGTCTAGTATATCCCCAGTACGCTTTAATGTATACACCAACAAAAAGCGCCCCACTTGAGACAGGTGTACAGACAGGGAAGAGAACGTGAATGAGTTGGTGAAGACGTGCACTCGGTGGTAAACGGGGTGGTGGGGTGCTGCATTTACTCAGGGTCCGTAATAATACCAGACAATACCTAGATTGTGTAGTCTGTATGACTGGAATGCTATAGAAATCACCATTCTATTACCCTTAGATATTGGTGAAGTTGTCGACTCTGTGTCCACGTTTCACAACCAGACAAAAGTTCAGGTTCTATGTAACACTGCACCACTCTAAAAATGTTAAACCTATCGGCTAAGCCGATCTCTACCAACAAGTTAAACCGTTCACTACTACTACTACTACTACTACTACTACTACTACTACTACTACTACTACTACTACTACTACTACTACTACTACTACTACTACTACTACTACTACTACTACTACTACTACTACTACTACTACTACTACTATTACTACTACTACTACTACTACTACTACTACTACTACTACTACTACTACTACTACTACTACTACTACTACTACTACTACTACTACTACTACTACTACTACTGTTGCTATTACTACTAAATATTTATATGTGTATGTAGTCCTAGGTTCATCTAGTAACACCATGATATGAAACTACTATCACGACATGAATAAAACATAAGGTAGTTTCTAATGTAGTATAGACAACTATAACCAGTTCATCATAGTGTTCCGCTGTGTGATTCCAGTGTTAACGTATGGATGTGAAAGTTGGAAATCAACGGTAGCTTTAGATAAAAAATTAGACAATTTTGAGAACAAATGTCTTAGAAGACTTCTAAACATCCACTGGACAGACTTCAGAACCAATTCGCAAATAAGACAAGAGACTAAGCAAGATACAGTATCCAATTTCATAAGAAGACGCCGTTGGAACTTCATCGCCCATGTACTCAGAATGGACAAGTCAAGACTCCCTTACCAAGCCCTCATATGGTCACCAGTAGGGAAAAGAAAACGGGGAAGACCAAGAGAGACCCTGCGTAGAACCATCATTAGAGAAGGCTCATTCAATGGCCAAGTAAATATCCAAGATCTACAACAGGTAGCAGCGAACCGCCAAGCATGGAGAGACAGGACTTCTGCCCTATGCGCCGCCTTAGGCTCAAGAGGAAAGACTAACTAACTAATAGTGTTCCACTAAGCAGTTTTCGTAGTCGGAGAGGAGTAGTGTGGGCGTCTACACTAGGCTGGGGAAAGCCGTATCTGAACGTAACAGCTAGCGGGTCATACAACGACGAGTGTTTAGCGCAGCTTGTCAGCAATATAATATTACATACGAACACAACAAACCGAAGCGCCTCGACCTTAAGCAACACATGTACCATGACATGTCCTGACCAGCAAAGCTATCGCGTCTCAGATCAAGCATTTACACTTTCATTAATTCTTCTGTGTGTCCACAGGGTTCTTTACATCTTTCTCCAGGAACACATCTCCGATGTCAATACATATTTTTCAAGATGTCTGCTAATTACCACGTTTCACATCCAGATAAATGCACAGGTTCTATGTAACACTTCAACATTCAAATAAGAAAATTGTTAGCCAAACTAATAATTCGCTCGACCAAAAATAAGAAATAGCTCAGCCAACATTCTAAATAAGTCGACCGAAATAAGAAAATATCTTAACCAAACTAATAAAATGATCACCAAAATAGGAATTATTGCAGCCAAATTTATAAAAATTAGGAAAATTTTGTTAACCAAATAGACAAAATATAGCCAAATACAGAAATATCACGGTCATATTTACAAAAATTGGGGAAATATGTTAGTCAAATGGGAAAAATAATGGTCAAATTTATAAATAGTGCGTCCAAATTTATTAAATATTTGAAAGATTGTTAGCCAAGTGGGAGAAAATATTGGTCACGTGAAGAAATATCACGGCTAAAATTATAAAAGTTAGGAAAATTTGTTAACCGAAGGGATAAAATATGGCCAGATACAGAAATATCAAGTTCAAACTTGTAAAAATAGGAAAAATTGTTAACAAAATGGATAAAATATAGCCAAATACAGAAATATCAGGGCCAAATTTATAAATATTAGGAAAACATGTTAGCCAAATGGGAAAATAATGGTCAAATTTATAAATATCGCGTCCAAATTTATAAAAAGTATGAAAAATTGATAGCCAAATGGGAGAAAATAGTGGTCAAGTGAAGAAATATCACGGCCAAACAGATTAAAGTTAGGAAAATTTGTTAACCAAAAGGATAAAATATGGCAAAATACAGAAACACCACGTTCAAATTTGTAAAAATAGGAAAAATTGTTAACCAAATGGATAAAATATAGCCAAATACAGAAATACCACGACCAAACTTATAAAAATTAGGAAAATGTGTTAGCCAAATGGGAAAAGGGGATGACGGTGTCGGAGCGGGAGGAGTAAAAAGGAGCTAAAAGAGATATAAGGAAGAAGAGCATCTTTCTTTTTAACATAACCTCTATCACACCACCAGATACAATTCTCCGTTCAATGTACTCTATTTACTACATAACCTTCACGGGTCTCACAAAGTCTCTATTCCATAATGTCTCAATGACCTACCTGTCATCAAGTAGATTTCCACCAATAACTAAACCCCTCGTGATCATAATTTCATTTTGTATTGCATATATCGTCAGCTCTCCTAAGTATGTTTCACCAATTGTCACCATAGTCAAATCCTTTAAACACACCTTCTATACTTGTCTCAAACCAGTCACTTATAGACCTGTTATGTATCTTCTGTAGGTATGTTAAGAGTGCTTTGAACGTGTATCTGAAAAGGCATTTACACTACATAATTAGCAACGTTACAACTCTCCCCCTTTTACACTACCCAAAGCTTTAACTTACTATTCCAACGTCCCTGCTAAAGAAACACTTCTACAGACTACGCATTCATCTCTCTACACTCTTGGTTTCTTTCTACCATAAAATATCCCTGTCGTTCGTAGATGTCTTCACAACTTTTCCATGTCACGTCACCAAAAACTCCAAATCTTCGTTGTACATAAGCTCCAATGAAACACTCATGACGATTAACAACATTTATAGCCAGGTCGTCTGTGGCACCACCTGGCATAGTTTAGATATCATCTGAGTATTCGTCAGCAAAGAGCCCTTCCCATGACTGAAATCTTCAATTTTCTATACCACAATGTCTGCCATACTAACCTTTCATTGTTCTATCGCTCAACAATACAAGGGTTTTTCTCGAAGTGTAATGTAACATGTCTTACGGTGTCCACACCTAGCACACGTTAGCATTTCACATCTGCAACAGCGACAAGTCTGCAACCAATCAACAGTATATGTTATGAAGTCGACCTTTCTTAAAATCACGTCTGCCTTATTGAGCCCTTAAATACCATCAACCACATCTCCTAACCAACTTTCAATGTTTCATACAAAATAACATTAACATTCTCTTTGATTAGCGAACAGCCGATTTTCTGCTGACTAGGCAGATTTTCCAACCCAAAGAAGATAAATCATATGTCCCCCTAACATACTAGGCGCTATTCTAGACAACGAATATGTCATCGACCATCACCCCTAGGAAGAACTTGAAAAACCAACAGAGATTGGGTTCCTGAGACGAATGAGTTGCATTCCTTGGACAACCAGAGTAACTAACGAGGATCGCCTAAAAGAGTCTAACTAAAATAGAGCATTATATAAATCAAACATAACAAACACTTTCTTACTAACCCTAACCCTAACCCTAACTATACATCATCTAACTCTAATCCTAACCCTAACTATACATCAAACGCAACAAATTCTTTTTTAAGAGGCATAGATACAAACCAGTGTTAGAAATTGAAAAAGTTAAATTTGTGTGATTAAATTTTAATTACAATTTAAAAAATAATAAATAGCAATTTTATTGCGCGTTTCACTTAATATACAGATATAGGGTAGATATAGGTATAGGTATATAGGACGTATATCGAGCTTACATCTTGCGCAATAAAATTGCTATTTATTATTTTTTAAATTGTAATTAAAATTTATTTTTGGTGACGTGACATGGAAAAGTTGTGAAGACATCTACGAACGACAGGGATATTTTATGGTAGAAAGAAACCAAGAGTGTAGAGAGATGAATGTGTAGTCTGTAGAAGTGTTTCTTTAGCAGGGACGTTGGAATAGTAAGTTAAAGCTTTGGGTAGTGTAAAAGGGGGAGAGTTGTGACGTTGCTAATTATGTAGTGTAAATGCCCTTTCAGATACACGTTCAAAGCACTCTTAACATACCTACAGAAGATACATAACAGGTCTATAAGTGACTGGTTTGAGACAAATATGGAAGGTGTGTTTAAAGGATTTGACTATGGTGACAACTGGTGAAACATACTTAGGAGAGCTGACGATATATGCAATACAAAATGAAATTATGATCACGAGGGGTTTAGTTATTGGTGGAAATCTACTTGATGACAGGTTGGTCATTGAGACATTATGGAATAGAGACTTTGTGAGACCCGTGAAGGTTATGTAGTAAATAGAGTACATTGAACGGAGAATTGTATCTGGTGGTGTGATAGGGGTTATGTTAAAAAGAAAGATGCTCTTCTTCCTTATATCTCTTTTAGCTCCTTTTTACTCCTCCCGCTCCGACACCGTCATCCCCTTTTCCCATTTGGCTAACACATTTTCCTAATTTTTATAAGTTTGGTCGTGGTATTTCTGTATTTGGCTATATTTTATCCATTTGGTTAACAATTTTTCCTATTTTTACAAATTTGAACGTGATGTTTCTGTATATTGCCATATTTTATCCTTTTGGTTAACAAATTTTCTTAACTTTACTCTTTTTGGCCGTGATATTTCTTCACTTGACCACTATTTTCTCCCATTTGGCTAACAATTTTTCATACTTTTTATAAATTTGGACGCGATATTTATAAATTTGACCATTATTTTCCCATTTGGCTAACATGTTTTCCTAATATTTATAAATTTGGCCGTGATATTTCTGTATTTGGCTATATTTTATCCAATTTGTTAACAATTTTTCCTATTTTTACAAGTTTGAATGTGATATTTCTGTATCTGGCCATATTTTATCCCTTCGGTTAACAAATTTTCCTAACTTTTATAATTTAAGCCGTGATATTTCTTCACGTGACCAATATTTTCTCCCACTTGGCTAACAATCTTTCAAATTTTTAATAAATTTGGACGCACTATTTATAAATTTGACCATTATTTTTCCCATTTGACTAACATATTTCCCCACTTTTTGTAAATATGACCGTGATATTTCTGTATTTGGCTATATTTTGTCTATTTGGTTAACAAAATTTTCATAATTTTTATAAATTTGGCTGCAATAATTCCTATTTTGGTGATTATTTTATTAGTTTGGTTAAGATATTTTCTTATTTCGGTCGACTTATTTAGAATGTTGGTTGAGCTATTTCTTATTTTTGGTCGAGCGAATTATTAGTTTGGCTAACAATTTTCTTATTTGAATGTTGAAGTGTTACATAGAACCTGTGCATTTATCTGGATGTGAAACGTGGTAATTAGCAGACATCTTGAAAAATATGTATTGACATCGGAGATGTGTTCCTGGAGAAAGATGTAAAGAACCCTGTGGACACACAGAAGAATTAATGAAAGTGTAAATGCTTGATCTGAGACGCGATAGCTTTGCTGGTCAGGACATGTCATGGTACATGTGTTGCTTAAGGTCGAGGCGCTTCGGTTTGTTGTGTTCGTATGTAATATTATATTGCTGACAAGCTGCGCTAAACACTCGTCGTTGTATGACCCGCTAGCTGTTACGTTCAGATACGGCTTTCCCCAGCTTAGTGTAGACGCCCACACTACTCCTCTCCGACTACGAAAACTGCTTAGTGGAACACTATTAGTTAGTTAGTCTTTCCTCTTGAGCCTAAGGCGGCGAATAGGGCAGAAGTCCTGTCTCTCCATGCTTGGCGGTTCGCTGCTACCTGTTGTAGATCTTGGATATTTACTTGGCCATTGAATGAGCCTTCTCTAATGATGGTTCTACGCAGGGTCTCTCTTGGTCTTCCCCGTTTTCTTTTCCCTACTGGTGACCATATGAGGGCTTGGTAGGGGAGTCTTGACTTGTCCATTCTGAGTACATGGCCGATGTAGTTCCAACGGCGTCTTCTTATGAAATTGAATACTGTATCTTGCTTAGTCTCTTGTCTTATTTGCGAATTGGTTCTGAAGTCTGTCCAGTGGATGTTTAGAAGTCTTCTAAGACATTTGTTCTCAAAATTGTCTAATTTTTTATCTAAAGCTACCGTTGATTTCCAACTTTCACATCCATACCTTAACACTGGAATTACACAGAGGAACACTATGATGAACTGGTTATAGTTGTCTATACTACATTCGAAACTACCTTATGTTTTATTCATGACGTGATAGTAGTTTCATATCATGGTGTTACTAGATGAGCCTAGGACTACATACACATATAAATATTTAGTAGTAATAGCAACAGTAGTAGTAGTAGTAGTAGTAGTAGTAGTAGTAGTAGTAGTAGTAGTAGTAGTAGTAGTAGTAGTAGTAGTAGTAGTAGTAGTAGTAGTAGTAGTAGTAGTAGTAGTAGTAGTAGTAGTGAAAGGTTTAACTTGTTGGTAGAGATCGGCTTAGCTGATAGGTTTAACATTTTTAGAGTGGTGCAGTGTTACATAGAAACTGAACTTTTGTCTGGTTGTGAAACGTGGACACAGAGTCGACAACTTCACCAATATCTAAGGGTAATAGAATGGTGATTTCTATAGCATTCCAGTCATACAGACTACACAATCTAGGTATTGTCTGGTATTATTACGGACCCTGAGTAAATACAGCACCCCACCACCCCGTTTACCACCGAGTGCACGTCTTCACCAACTCATTCACGTTCTCTTCCCTGTCTGTACACCTGTCTCAAGTGGGGCGCTTTTTGTTGGTGTATACATTAAAGCGTACTGGGGATATACTAGACCCCTATGACAACACCGGTGTAATAGTACACGTATAAGAAGTTCATGTGAACTGCGCCCAAATCGACTGCGGTTGACTTCGAACCCAGTATGTAGGGTATTGAAACAAGGATCACCTCCCCTACATCACAGACAAAAGAGTAGGCAATGTGAAGTTGATATAATTAACCATAAGAACCTCCTTTACGCAATAAATATATCATGTAATATCTTTATCAACCTTTGCTGTTTCCCATAATACAATATGACCTTACCAGTAGCTAAAATTTGTTATAGGACAGATAGATAACTCTGATGTGATATGTAGTATGTACCAGGTATAGTGACGACTAGTCACGACTACCTATTTTGTATACATTGATTGAAACTAAATTTCGTGAATACTGTTGGTTATAGATAAACGCATGCAACGACAGTTGAAATAAATCGGCCACATAACTAGTCAACCAACCAACTAACAATTTAGACAAACGCCGTTCACGAGTACCTGTTCTGTGTATACATTGTTTGAAACTAACTGACAAGGTTGCTACACAATAGTACCCGATCGCTTAATCCGACTTAAACAACACTGAATTGAAACTAACTGACAAGGTTGCTACACAATAGTCCAGAGAACACACACCCGATCGCTTAATGCAAATTAAACAACACGTGAATCAATTATACTGCCCATACAAAACAAAGGCGGCAGAGGAGCTATACTTCGTGAACAATACAGCGTAGTAGTTTAGGGGCCACTTGACCTCGTCATTTATACAAAGGCCGTCACGCACTGTAAATAACTGACCACACAACAGGTGACAAGGTTGCTAACTAACGAGTTTCTTTTGTTATCGTAATCCGCCTTAACATGACACGCATCTGTTATGTTGTATAAGCATTAAACAAGGGTAATAATACTGACCATTCAACACAAAGACGTCTAAGGAATTAAAAAGATCTTGTATATAGCCGATTAAGGGTTGTTCTTCGTGAACAATACAGCGTAGCGGTTAAGGGGACACTTGACCTCGTCATTTATTTAATAGCCGTCACGGATCGATCAATTATGTCTGCTGACATACCTCGATACAACCTTGAACTTTTGGAGGTGACAGCTCGTCCACTTTCCTCCATCGTCTCCTCTTCAGCCGCCTTCTCCTTTTCTGCCTCCCCTGCACTCTCCCTCCTCCTCCTCCTCCTCTGCCGTTTCCTCTTCCGTCTCCCCTGCACTCTCCCTCCTCCTCCCCCGTTTCCTCTTCCGCCTCCCTTACCCCCTCTCGTATTTCCTCATCTGCCTCCTACAGATGTGAAAAACATCTTTCCTCCACCGGCTCGTCTTCCTCCTCCTCTTCCTACCCCTCCTCTCTTTCCTCCTCCACCTCTGACACCGTCCTCTTTCCTCCTCTGCCCTCTTACCCCGCGTCTCTCCTCTTTCCTCCACCGTCTCGTCTTCATCCTCCTCCTACCACGCCTCTTTCCTCCATCGTCTCCTCTTTCTCCTCCTCATGCCCCTCCTCTCTCCTCTTTCCTCCATCGGCTCCTCTTCCTCCTACAATCTTACTTCCAACTATCCCACCTCTTTAGCCTTTTATCTCTTTCCTCCAATGTTACCTCCTCCTAGTCCTCTTCATCTGACATCCTCCTCTCTCCTCTTTCTTCATCTGCCGCGTGTCTCCTCTTTCACCTACAAACTTACCTCCAACTGCCCCACCTCTTTAGCCTTCTATCTCCTCCTCCTAAATTCATGGCACCTTCCTTAACAACAAAAACCTGTCTTACACCCATTCACATCACATATTTTATTGGGTTCGAACACCGCTCACACGCCCGCACACACACGCCCACACACACACCCGCGCCCCTCGTGGTCGCCCCGCCCGCGCCCCTCGCGTTCACCCCACCCGCGCGCGCACACACTGGATAGTTGGCGCACACGCACGTCCGCACACACACGAACACACACACACACACACACACACACACACACACACACACGCCCGCTACTACAACAATATCAGCCATATTAATATTTAAATTACAAAATGTTTATAAATTTTCACAACCTCCCGGCTTAGCTATGACGCCATCCTGTGGAAGAACATCGTACGCCTAACCATTACACATCAACAATACTCCCGTGCCTCCCACCTCAAACCCAATTAGACATCTCGGTCACAATGACCCCACCCCACCACCCTGCCTCTTAACAATAAATCATCATTTTAAAAATAATATTTTTAAAAAAATCTCCAATATCTCCCATCCCACCACTTAATAGCCATCTTTAATCTCCCTCAACCTCACCCCACCCCACTACAACTAATAAAATCTGCCACATTAATATTTAAATTACAAAAACAAAACAAAACATCTTTTAATTTTACCAACCTTCCGGCTAAGTCCCGACGCCACCCCGTGGAAGAGCATCGTACGCCTAACCATTACACACCAATAATAATTTTAATTTAATCCCGATAGATAACTCGACCGTCATGACTCCACCCCAACACCTCTTAACAATGAAGCGCCATTCAAAAAATAATTTCCCAACCTCCCGGCTTAGTCACTACGTCACCCTCGTGGAAGAGCATCGTACGCCTAACTACAACTAATAATAAGTTCCGATAGTCAGCTTGGTCACCATGACTCCACCCCACCGCCCCTACCTCTTAACAATGAAGTGCCCTTTTTTAAAATTGTTCTCAACCTCCCGGCTTAGCCACGACGCCACCCTCTTTAAGAGCATCGTACGCCTAACCATTACACACCAACAATAGTCCCATACCTCCCACCTCAATCCCAATAGACAACTTGACCACCATGACTCCACCCCCAACACCGCTTAACAATGAAGCGCCATTAAAAATATTTTCCCCAACCTCCCGACTTAGCCACGACGACCCGCCCGCGCACACGCACCCGATCACCGGCTACTACAACCAATAATAGACCCACATCTCAATCCCAATAGACAACTCAGCCACTACGACTCCACCAACACCGCCTCTACCTCTTAACAATGGAGCGCCATTTTTTTATTTTTCCCCCACCTCACCACTTAACATCTTTAATCTTCACCCACCATCCACTACTACAACTAACAATAGCCGCCATCTTTAAATCACACAACAAAAAGGGATATAATATGACCAGAAATGAGTTATATCCCCTTTGGATCCCCCTTGAAAATGCGGAGTCGATTTTGGGCGGAGCGCGTGACGTCGCATATAGGCTATATAAGAAAATATTGCGGAGTTGACTCCGCAAAAAAGGTGGCAAAACCTCCTACTATACTACTCACATGGCTGTTTCACCAATCTTGAATTTTGTATACATATGGTTGCGTAATCTATTGTGTCCTGTTATGAGGCGCAGAATAAAGACTTGTTATGGTCTGTCCATAACGTGGTTGTCATCTTGAGCAGGTTTTGGTGGCTTTCTAACTGATTTGATCATTATTTTCTGTTGGTGGTATGTAACGGCTACACCAGGCTGTTCTTCTTTTGCTCCTTCCTTAGCCAATAAATCAGTTCTGTCGTTGCCGGGTACTCCATATTGGGATGGTATCCACTGTATGGTGACCTTAAGCTGACTGCTAAGTTCAGACAGTAGTATCCTTAGTACTGGCAATTTCCCAGACAGGAGCGCCTGAAGTACTGATTTTGCATCTGTCAATAGCACCACAGGTTGTGTACCATGGCTGGTATTTAGTAATTTCTCTGTGGCTATCTTGATTGCCTCAATTTCAGCATCATAGTTATGGCAGTACTTTCCTGTTGGAACTCTGGCCGTGTCCCTATATTATTTGGGAATTCTATGTACACTCCCGCTCCTCCATTTCGAACAGCACTTTGTGCTGACCCATCTGTGTAGACTCGGTTCCAGAGATCCTGTGGGTATTCGTCATAAAGGAAGCTGAGAGTGGCTTTTCTGTGCTTTACACTGTTCTGTTCTTTCTTGTCAAATATTCCTCTCACTTTTGTATGGATTTGTAGTGATAGTCTAAGTTCATATTTTCATGGAGTACGGTCTGGAATAGTTTTCAGGGGGATACCAACTGTGGGAACATCGGTGGTTTCTCTGCAGAGTCGTTTGGCTAGGTGGATAAAACTGCTTCTTTTTAACCGCCTCATAGCTGTTTTCACATCTGTTCTTCATGGGGGGGGGGGGGGCCTGGCAAGCTGAGGAACCTTTCTGATTGTATTAGTGTTTTCTTATCTCTGCACTCACTCAGTGCTTGTGTCCTCCCCATCTTCTCCATTTCCACTATAGAGGTTGATCTCATCCCTCCTGTGGTGACTCTAAGTGCTTGATTTTGCAGCTTGTCCAGCTCTTGTAGTGTGGTTTTTGACACCACACAGTTGACCCGTATTCCAAGTGTGGTCGTATGCTCTGTTGATAAACTTTGCTAAGTATTTTCCCACTGGCTCCCCATGTGGTTCCACTTAGTTTTCTCAGGGTGGCTATTTTCCTTCTGGCTTTTGCTACTGCTTTGTTGATGTGCTTTCTCCATGTCAGCCTGTCATCAAATGTTACTCCAAGTTATATTGGTTCTTTATTTTCTCTTAGGGATATTACATTTATCTGAATGATCCTGCCTTTTGTTGTGGAGAGAGGGTAAATAGAGTGATGCTGCACTTCTCAGTGTTTATGTTGACACACCATCTATTTGCCCATGCAACAAATGCATCTGCAGCTCATTGTAATAATCTGGTGGCCACTGATGCATGTTCATTTGTGCTCCATAGAACCAGGTCATCAGCATACATTGCCACTTTAATTCCATGCGGTAGATTAGCAACAAGATGATTGATGATTATAAAAAGTGTGAGGGACAAAACTCCGCCCTGGGGAACACCGTGACGCAGTAGTACTTTCTTACTCTCGAGTCCGTCTATCTGTACTCGGGCTCTTCTGTTGTGCAAGTATGTTTTTACCCATTTGTACATTCTTCCATTGACTTTGCAGTTTCTCAGTTTCTTCATCAGACCTTCTTTCCAGACTTTGTCAAAGGCGTTCTTCAGATCTATCCATGACGCAAGCACCAGCTTCGTCTCTTGGAAAGCATCCTCAATTTCTTGAGAGAGGTAGGTTGTCTGATCTTCCGTAGAGTAGCCCTGCTTAAAGTCAGCCTGACGTGGCACAAGGATATTTTCACGTTCAATGTACCACTGCAGTCTGTGATTGATGATGCGCTCCATTGTTTTGCAGAGACAGCTAGTGAGGCTAATTGGTCTGTAGCTGGAGGCAATGGAACTATCATTCACTGATTTTAGGAGAGGTATCATGATTGCTTCTCTCCAGGCTTGTGGAACACTGCCTAAGGCCCATCTGTTATTGAAGATCTACAACAGCTTTACTTTGGCCTCTGTTCCTAGGTTCCTGATAATTTAATTGGAGTACCATCAGCTCCTGGTGACTTTCTCATTTTCAGTTTTGATATGGCTAGCTCCAGTTCGCTGATTGTGATAGGTGCCCGAGAACCTCGTGTACTATTTCATTCTGTCCTGTATGTTGCCATTTCTCTCGAATCTTTTGTTGTTTCTCTGGACTAATTTCGAAATTGTTATCTTGTGCGAAAGTTCATCTGTTATTCTGCATTGTTTACATTCTCCCAGAGGGTCTTCACCACATCTGCCTTATCACACATCAAATCACCCCTTAATGATGCGGTACAGCCAATCCGTCTGTCTGTTCATTCGAAGTAAAGACTAGTAACAAGACAGCCCTCCTGGCTTGTCGTACCAGGCGACCAAGGTTGTCAGAAACTGGTCACTCATCAGCTGTGAAGTTTTAGTACCGAACTCTGCTGCCATTTGGAGGAAAGCCGGAGTTCTGTTAAGGCCTCTGGAGTGTTTATGCTTGTGGTTACGGTTTTCTTACGCATTTTCCTCATGTTAGACTGGTAGTGCATGGTTCCATTACCCAACTGCTGAGTTGAGTGCGTGGAGCGACACCGTGAGCTGTGAATTTTGTGTGGAGTGCTTTTACATCTGTTCGCGGTTGTGTGTAGCGTGAACTGCATGTTCAGATAAATGGCAGCCGGCCAGTCGCTGAACTAACTGGGTTGCCTTATGCATTAATATGTGGCTGCCGGTTTTCTAGTGACCGCCACTTTCATCAACGATGAACTGTATTTTTCGTGGCAGACTTTTGTGTTGGCATTCTGGCTGCGGCATTATGCATAGTATACCTGTGCGGCTGTTGGTTTGCCGAGACTCCTGTCTGTTCCACTTTTGATATGGGACAGTGAGGAGCATTTTGTGTGATTTTGTGTGGCACAGGAACGGAACATAATGGGGCGACCCTTTGCTGTGAAGTTGGAACCACAACTAACTGATTGACTAGCTGCTGAAGGAAGGGGGCGGGGAGCTTTGCAACAGTCTCCTGGGAGATGGTACTTCTGCACGGGGTCGAGAGAAACGTCCTTACGCCAATCTCACCTCCTGTAGATACAAGCTTTGCTCGGGACATAAGCAAACTGAACGCCAGTGCATCGGATCTAAGAATAAAACTCGTCTTTTCAAAACATTCATAACCAACTCTATCATCATCAACTCATACCATGCCGATAAGCGCCGACAGATTTTATTTAGCATTTCAACACTCTTTTAAACGTGGCGATTGACAGCATTCTATCGCTCACTATGCTTCCCATCTTGCAAAAGGCTTCCTTTGCCGTACTGATTCTTGTTGAAACCTCTTCATGGCACCTCCCATCAGATGTTATGACTGTTCCAAGATAGTTGTACCGATCGATTTGTTTAAGCATATTACAATTTAACCGTATATTACATTGTTATATTTCTTTCCTCTTAGTGATGACCATAATCTCTGTCTTCTTACAATTTAATTCTAACCTAGTTGTTCACCGTGTTAACACCAACTATATAGATCTTACATTATCTCAAATGTGTCTTTACCTCTGCAGATGCACCTTCATGGAAAAGCTCCTGAAGGCGTCTCAGCATTTGACGCCGCGGACACAAACACCACCTCCCGCCTAGCCGATGAAACGCCCCAGACTTTGTCAGGCCGCAAAGACTCGGCGAATGCTGACTCCAGTAAACTCATCACTGATAAGGCTTCGCCTGACAAATCTCTGTCTCCTGTGCTTGAATCTACGGAGTTCCCGATTTGCAAATCCCCAAGCAAAGTATTTCATAAGAAGTATAGTATGAAGGAAAAGATGCGAGAGAACGAAATGTTAAGAGATCAAATGCAGCTGCCGTGGAGAAAGAAAGATAGGGTCGCCGACGAAGGTCTTTTTGCACAAGACAGCGAAGACAAAAGACTAACGCCCACGAAAAAAGTATTTGCCAAACAGGCAGAAAAAACCAGGCAAAGGGAGAAAAGTGAAGAAGACTTGTATATATTACAGAGCATGTATTCGCATAAAAGATATATTACGAAAGGGGACAGCCATCTTGAGCAAGTATGTTCTGTGGACAAAAATGATCGTGAAGATCAGGTGGAAGCATCAACAACGGACACCCATCCATGCAGGGTTTGCCTTTCAAGCATGGAATTTCAAGAGCATTCTCTCCGCAAAGAAAGAGATGAAGTTCAGGTGAGCCAACCATATAAACACATCCACCAGAACCTGGGCGATCACGATGTGGAACATGGAGCAGATGCCAAGCTGAAGGTCGAGCAGGGAGAACTGCAGCAGCCAGCCAGCGAGAGTTACTCTGTCATGGATGCGATCAATCAGTTACTCAAGGAAATTCCAACTGATGTTATAAGGAAGGTGAGTACCTCGGGAGATGGTTACCCTGTTTGTTTGTAGGCTCCTCTTGAGTTGAATTTGAAAAACATGATTTTCTTGGCATCTGTAAAGAAGGTAATTTGCTATTGCTTTCCTTCTTAGCAGTGACCCTACTGGTCGATATACTACTGGTCGATGACCGTAGTCATTGCCTCCCCCCCACCCTCCCCCCACCCAAAAAAAAAGAGATCCTCTGCCTACCGTCGTGAAATTGGAGACCATAACCTACAACTATCTCTCGGCTGCTCTGCAACTTCATCCACCACCTGCACACATGGCTTTATGTAACCCTGATCGGGGGGCTAAATGGATACTCCACCTTGCCCAAGGGTGTCCCGTAGGCTAGCGGAGGGAAGGAGGCACCTTACTTCTCCTTTGTTAGGGGATACCCCTACCACGCCAACTATGGACAGACAGAAAAACCAATGACCGAGTCCTAGAAGAAACGGATGAAAACCGTAAACTGATTAGGAAAATTAGGTATAGACAGTCATAATTTTTTGGACACGTTATAAGAAGAAATAAATTGGAGAACTTGGTGACAACGGGCAAGATCGAGGGGAAGAGAACAACGGGAAGGAAGAGAAGTAAATCCCTGGATGGCTTGGCCACGTGGCATGGTCGAGACAGAAACGCAGAGCTGACTCACGACTCTGGTGATCGTGTGAGATGGCGAAACGTGACAGCCCACTCTTATCGGCACGGCACATGATGATGAGTTGAGTTAGCGGCTCTGTGGCAATTCGTAATCCCGCATATCACGTTCGAAATTCAGCTGCTGGCGATTTGGAAGCAAACCGCCTGGCGTTGGTTTTCATACAAAGGTATTAGTGTCTGTCATTCAGAACACAATGGCCTACTACTGAAAGTAAACTTGCCAAGAAATCACAAACAGCTAAACACGCAGGGGTTGACTGCCACGTCCTGTAAAAGATATGCAACTAACGTTTATTTTGATTTGAGGTGAGTTTAGTCAAGAACCGACATCACAACACTAGAGACATTGCCACACATGCTTCGCCCTAATCTGCAACAGCAAGGGAAGAGTCCCATTCGCATCGAGGCGGATGTGTAATTTTTGACAGAATCCCACACCCTAAAACGGGTACTAAGAATTGCCGTGGGAAGTAACGGCGGCCGTAGTGTAGTCCACTTAACTACTCTCGCGCCCAGTGGTCAATATAAATATAAAACTAGCGCCATATACCCACTTTGGTTAAAGGTGTGGAAAAGGATCTGTTATTTTTGTTTAAAACCTACTTATACTCTTCACACACTGGGAGATCCGGTGCCATTTTTCTATTCGTAAATAGCATAGCCCTGAAATAAGTTCACAGATTCAGTGCCAAACAAACAGTGGGTGTGGACCAAACAAAAATGGATGGCGGAAAGTGGGAAGTAGGGGTGCGTAAACAGTTACGACTTAAAAGTTGTTAATATAGTAGCATACATGTTGCATTATATATAAAATTAAAGGGAATTGTATAGGGAAACATGGGAAGTGGGAGACGTTGGCCAAAATGGTTAAGAACGCGGAGTTCTCCTTGGGAGACATGGTTTCGAATCCTCAGTAAGGTATGGAGTTTTTTTTCTTTTTCTGTCGGATGCAAAAAGAAAATCCTAACCTGCACAGTTCGCGGCGACTGAACTAGCCAGGCGGACTTAATTCCTCAGGCTCAAGACCCCCCTGCCCTACACTGCAAGGTACTATAGGCAGTTGACAGTTTTGACAGACAGTATGGGGAAACAATTGTATATATATTTTACCTATAGCTTGATAACTGAAGGCAGTTACGGGAAGTTTGAATAAGACGATTTATCATCCCATGGCACTTAATCGATTCAAGAAATTAAATATAGTGTGTATTTTTAATGACGGTGGGGTTTTTGAAAATATTGCCGTTCCAAGTTTTTTTATTCACCCTCTTTGATCCCATGCAATATAAAAGGTAAATACAAAACTTGAAACTGTAATATTTTCAAAAACCCCACAGTCATTAAAAATACACCCTGTATCTTGGAAGTATGATCACAGAAGAATGGACAGAGAAATCGAAATCAGATGTCAAAAAGCAAGTGCGCTTATATATCAGCTACCACCCATACTGAAACATCCAAATATACACATGTCCGCAAAACGACAGATAATAAACAGCACATTCACACCAACCCTGTTGTCCTTGACTTGATGACATGAATTGCAAGTACCTCAGAAGTCGGAGTGGGCTCACTTGATGGAGGGGGACGCTGGTAATAGGGAAAGCTAATCCACACACAAAAGTCGGTCCAGTGAACTAGAAGCAGTAGCACGTGTGTGGAGTACGCTCAAGTTCACAGCGAGTGAATGAAACTGTAACAAAATAGTTAAACTAGTCCCCCACTAGATTCCTCCATGTGGGTGTGGAAGGCAACGGGAAACCACCACATTATCTTCCCAGGATTTCATGAATAGTCACATATCAGAGGCACTGAACGACGTTAATGGCTGTCTTATGACATCCTCGTCCGGTAGGCTCAGTCATGAGCCACAGGTGACACCAGACCGTTATTCAGCTACTGTTGATCCAACAATAAGAAAGAGACACACAGCTTTCTTTGGTCATGTTATGAGAAGAGAAGCATTGGAGAACATCGTGACTGCTGGAAAGATCAAGGGGAGGAGAAGCAGGGGCCACCAAGAGAAATAATACTGGATGGATTGAGACGGTGGCATGGAGGAATATCAGCAGCAGAGTCGCTTTTATGCGTTCTCTCGCTTTGAACTCAAGTTTAGTCGATACACACTACTTCTAGTAGTGCTGGACTGAATTTTGCATGTGGATTAGCTGTCCCTATTAACAGTGTCCCTTGACATCAGGCGAACCCAGTCCGACTTCAGAGGTAAGCAGCGGAGGTGATCCAGAACACCAAAGACTGAGATATGTGGAGAGACATGAACACCCACGCCAGCTGGCATGGCACTTGATGATGATGAGTTATACTAATAACATAATGGCACCGAAGGGAGTCAACACAAAACTGATATATGCCGTTAGAGACCGCAAGATGTGTAGAAAAGTATGATCGTCCACGCCAATCGGCGAGGCATTTGATGACGATAACTTTTAACACAAACTGGTCACTATTTCATAGACAGAAAAGTCGAAGTGGTTATGGAAACCTGCCTTGCGCTGTGAAGGTTAGCGGTTCGATTCCCGCCGACGTTCTCGAGTGCAGTTTTCACGGAGACTTCTTGGGGTCGTCGCTGGAGTTCGTGCTTGACGCGATGCTTTCCGGCATGCCGCCTTGCGGAAAGAAACCAAGCCATATGGGATTAAGCCCTGTGCAATAAATTCGATCCTTTTGACTTTGAAAATCCTTCATTTCACAGACTAGAAAGTATGCATTCATTTTGTACAGGGTGTATTTTTAATGACTGTGCAGTGTTTGAAAATATTGCCGGTCCAAGGTTTGTATTTACCTATTATGTTGCATGAACTTTACAGAGGGTGAATACAAAACTTGGACCGGCAATACTTTAAAACACTGCACAGTCATCAAAAATACACCCTACATTAACTGGTGTCCTATTCTAGTCATGCCATTTTCTCTGTCGTCACGTTCCTGGTATTTCCAGAAGTTTCTAGACGACATGGTCAGTTTTGCAGAGGCAAATATTCCCCTTAAGTTCAAGATACCGCCTCTCAGTGAGGTGATTCCCGCGAAGCATGCAGCTCCTATGTACGTATGTATATCTGTCTGTCTCTCTGTCTGTCTGTCCGAACGTCTGTCTGTCCGAACGTCTGTAGGTGGGTTTATGGTAATGTGGTTAGGTACGCAAATAGGTGGGTTGTTAAAAAGAAAGATAAATAGACAAACAGAATTGTGCATGTAGAGCAGAAGAACAGATAGATCAACTCAACTCAACTTAATTCAACTCAGCTAATCTCAACTCACTCAACCCAACTCAGGTCAACTTAACTCAACTCAGCGCAAATCAACTCAACTTAACTCAGCTAAGGGCAACCCAACACTGATTCGATGCCAACCGATTGCCAAAAAGTCTCAACTTTTTTGCCCCTTCATCAATATATTGCCAAGATTTGTGCGGTTCGTTTGTTTCTTTCGTTGTATGTTGATTTCTTGGCAAGATTACGCTCAGTAGTTTGCCATTGCTTTCTGAGCGACCGGCTCACATACCCCGTAAGTTACCAATGCGATTCGAATCACTGCTGATTCTCACCGTCATCACGTTACCGACGAGAGTATACGAGATTACGGAGAAAAGTCATAACCTCTAAGCCATGAAGCCGGCACAGAACGATAGTATCGTATAATAATATAATATTTATTTACCGCTGCTTCTGCATTGGCACCTGTCAGACTTGTGCAGAGTTATAATCACATTGAGCCGGGAGTGCAGGGAGTGGCCAGCAGGGGCCACGGAAGTGGAAATTCAGCAATTAATTCAGGAAAATTCTCGCCCGTGTGATGTGATTATCTACACGGATGGGTCGGTGTTGAGAGGTAGGAGAAGTGCTTGGGGGTTCTTGGCAAAAACTAATGGTCCGCGTTTGGTGCAGGAGAGCCTGGCGTATGATGACACTACATCTAGCTTAAGAATGGAGGTGGAGGCGGTCAGTGCAGCTTTCCGCTGGATAGAAAACACGATACATAAACATATTGTGATTGTAACTGACTCAGAAAGCATGCTGCGAAGGGTGAGAACAGGCAAGCTTCGTGCAGAGTGGCTTGCTTCGCTTCGGAGGTCACGGGTAGCAAGCATCACCTGGATCTTTTCTCCTGGGCATGCCGGTGTGCGGGGGAATGAACAGGCGGACAGATTGGCTGGCTCAGCGGAACTTGGTGGAGTATTGATGCATGACAAGGCAGATGTGGTTGCGGCCTAGTGGGAGCACGTGTACACCTCGGAGGAGCAAATGGATCACCATAGTCTGGTTAGAATGAGGCAGCGAGGAGTGACGAGGGGATCTGGCCGACGCTCGACGCTCAGAGGAAAGGCGAGACGGACATATAATCAGATTGCTACTGGAACTATTAGTGTTGGAACTCTTCGCTGGTTGCTGAGTATGGGGACGGAGCGCTTATGGGAATGTCCCGAATGCTGTGATGTCGGTTCCTAGATCGATCAATCAATCAATCATTTGGCAGATGATAGTTAGTTATATTGTGCTTCAACAAAGGCATAATAACTATAAACCATGACGGTAGCGAATGTGACCGAACAGATCAATTTGTGCGGAAAATGTTCGTCCACAATGGATGCATGTGAACACGTGGCCATTTCCACCATTACGCACCTTTCGACGTATCACATGCCCGGTGTGTGACCTATCTGCAAACATTGTGTTCGTTGTCTTTATTCCCTTTCTGATCTTTGCCCTCCAAATACAAGGAGGCTTTAAATTAAAATCTTGCAAGTGTGATTTAAATTACAAGAACCATGCCATTGTCTTTTAACCTGTCAGTATTATTGTTTAGGATGTCAGAGCGTTAAGCACGCGACATCATGGCTCAGACGAACACGGTGATATTATAAGGGCAGTTTAAAGACGGCCGTCCCATTTTTACATGCACCAAAGAGGAGCCGCGTTCTGTTATCTGTGTTGTGATAAGTGAATGGGTGAAACCTGTAGAAATTTATCGACGAATGAAGGTCCATGATGGTGATGCATGTCTGTCAGTCCAGCAATTGTATAAGTGGAGTAGGAAATTTCAACACGGCGTGACTTCTGTAACACGACCGGATCAGGCACACAGAGTAATGACCCCAAAGTCGACTTTCCTACAGGATTCCAAGCACTTTATCGGCGCTGTGGGACTTGCATTCAATACAGTGGTGATTACATCGAACAGTTATACATTGTTGCTTATGTCACATAATACTGACAGGTTAACGATCCCATGATATATCAAAACATAAAATTGCTTATATTACACGAGGATGGAAAGTTATTGACCTTTAGATCAGGAAAACAAGCGATCGCTTATTGACTCCAAGATCAAAACAGATACCGTGTGTTTGTTGGGACACGGACGACGGAAAAGACGATCTTAAACCCTTTGAACACCGGAGAGGGAATCACTATAAAACAATTTCACAAACCTTTGATATGGGAAACCGGAGTCACGATAGACGATCAGAGGACGCTTGAAGTAACGGAGACGTATGGCCGTAGTGCCGAGAAACGAGTGGATAATCATTGATGTCCCGAAATGACCGTGTATCAAAGGAGGGTTTCGGTTGTTGTTGTATAGATAAAAAAACTGGTGTGGAGGACAGGGGGAAAATTGGTGGAATAGGCCAGTATAGTCGTACAGAGCCAGAGTATAAATAGTCTGGATATTATAGTTAATTTAGTGTGCTACTAGTCTTCCACGAGAGACAGTGCGGATTTATTCTTGAGCTATTATGGAAAGGGATGTACAGTGTTTCAAGTTGGATGAAACCGACGAGCATTTGTATTGATGTGCAATAGTATTCCCGATTCAGCCGAGGATAGTTATAAGGTTCCAAGGAATAAAGCAATAACAACACTCCTGAAAAGAAAGAATGGACCTTAGTCTGATGCCGTGATAAATATCGACCGGATGGAAGTCTGATATCATACATACATGTCAGCAAGTTCTAGAATTAACGGATACATATAAAAGCAGTCTGGCTAAGAGACTTACAGCAGAATAAAGTGCAACTAAACATAGATCGGAAGCTCAA
Source organism: Cepaea hortensis (assembly GCA_963921405.1). Classification (NCBI taxonomy): domain Eukaryota; kingdom Metazoa; phylum Mollusca; class Gastropoda; order Stylommatophora; family Helicidae; genus Cepaea; species Cepaea hortensis. The sequence continues at coordinate 257,414,878 of OY992876.1, forward strand.
TATTGTTCACAGGAACTATCTTTCAAATGAAGAGGCTGTAAGGTCAGAATTTATTATTGGATAAACAGAACAGTAACGAATAAGATGAACACAGTGAATCAGTGATATTAGATAGACAGTGTTTGTTGGAATTATGCATCCATATAGAGACGATAAGTCATTCAATGATATCGGAGGTATAAACATTACCTGGAATATCATATTGTTCATGTGATTGGATATTTCACAAGGAAAGACATTATCTACTAAAAACACGCAGTGGTGAACAAACTATTTAATTCTAACGTTGTCAAGGATATGGTGAAGTCATCAACATCATTCAGAGAGACGCTACCGTGGGTGAGCTCAATCCAATTCTGTGTTGTGGTGACAATATATGCCGTTTTGTGATGAGAACAGTGAGGACTGTGTCTTAGAGTGTCACTCTTATCTCACCTACACGATAGAACATACAACAACGTCTTTACACACACTCTATACACACCCATGACACTTTTTATTCAATAAATAATGTTAGTATTTATTGGAGGACAGTGTTGTGTGGGTATGTTCTGAAGGAAAGTGAAGAGGGGTAAGGCATTACGATAATAGAGAGAGAGAGAGAGATAGTGAATAGAAGACTGGAACGGGGGTGTGTAGACAAAGGTCTGGCAATAGACCAAACATTGGAAAAAGGGAAGTTGCAGTGTGCTTGTTGATTCTACTGTCCCCCCCCCCCCCCCCCCAGAGACAACAAGCGACAGCTTACTTTTTTTCAGAATATATTCACACAAAATAAAACATTTAAGGTTATCATTCGAAACCCCTTCGTATTTATTTAGCAAGGTAGCAAACTATATGAAACTGAAATTTACAAAGAAAGCACAACCACATCACATCCCCATTGTTTTTTCAGATACCTCTTTCAAATTCTTTCACTTATGAAGACCGAAGCAACACGAAGACTACACAAATATCATACCGATTCCAGCCCGAGTTCAGATGAAGTCCACTCCAGCGTAGACCGGATCGCCCGGCCGGACCCGCTTCCAAAAAACGTGAGACGGGCTGGGTCGCTGTCCCACATGATGTCTCGGCGGTCTGACCCAGTGATGAGTACTTCCCGCGGACAGTTTTTCCTGTCTGCGCCGGCCAGGGAGGGTTCCTTGAGGGATTTAACCAATGTAATGGGTTGTTGTTCTTTGTATTGTTGTGGTGATTTTTCTTTCTTTTGGTGGGGAGTATAAGTACTGACCTTCCTTCCTTCCTTCCTTCCTTCCTTCCTTCCTTCCTTCCTTCCTCCTTCCTTCCTTCCTTCCTTCCTTCCTTCCTTCCTTCCTCCTTCCTTCCTTCCTTCCTTCCTTCCTTCCTTCCTTCCTTCCTCCCAGTCTGTCTGTCTGTTTTTCTTTCTTTCTTTCTTTCTTTCTTTCTTTCTTTCTTTCTTTCTTTCTTTCTTTTCAATCATTCTGTCTTATTATCATTCTTTTTTTTTCATTTTTCATTATTTCTTTCTATCTTTCTTTCCTCCCCCTGTTTTCATTCCTCCTCCTCCTCCTCCTCCTCCTCCTCCTCCTCCTCCTCCTCCTCCTCCTCCTCCTCCTCCTCCTCCTCCTTCTTCTTCTTCTTCTTCTTCTTCTTCTTCTTCTTCTTCTTCTTCTTAATCGTCAACATCATAATGCTCCCTTTCGTAGTCCAGGTCTCTATCAATCCTCTAAGCCTAATTATGTCACCAAGAACCAGATAGTCCCAGTGGCATACACTGCTTCCGATAGCATACACGTCTTCGTCTTCCGGTCCACAATATAGTACTGGCACCTGGCCGTCTTGATAGACCATCGATGTTTACTTTGTGCTTCAGAAAACAAAGGCATAAAACCCTCATCACAGCACAAAGCCTGGGCTGAATTGTAGAGACCATGTGTTGCCTATGCAGTATGCCCTCTCTCTCTCTCTCTCTCTCTCTCTCTCTCTCTCTCTCTCTATATATATATATATATATATATATATATATATATATATATATATATATATATATATATATATATATATATATCTGCCTGCCGAATTTACTCCAGATTAAAAGTAACACCAAGACATCTGGAACAAGACAAGCTGCAGAAATTTCCGGATCAGCAAAGCATTGCCCCAACTGTCAGTCTGTCGGTGCTTCGATCTTAGACCAGTTGCCGACCAAGGTTTAGGGCCTGGTTTGCTCTGCCATGACATTCAGTCTTTAGCTTGCATTTACTCGCACCAGGATAAGGCGTGCACCCTCCCAACTGCACCCCGCCACCCGAAGCCGGGTGGGGTGTCGGGTTTGTTAAGCGCCGCAGTCCACAATACATGAGATGCAATTTCTATTCCCTTGTCTTGCTGCTTGTTCTCAACAAGCTGACCCGTTTAGCTGGCATTGGCAAGCGTGAGGCCAGACAAAGGTTTTCTCCAAGTACCCCCTTTGTTTTCTTTCTACAACCAAGAGAGCTAACTGTCCGAGCCAGATGCCCGTTACCAAAAACAGTTCTTGGTCCTGAATAAAGTGCTGTGACTGCGTTCGCGGGCTTTCAACTCATGAGCCGTCCACACACATCCTACTACTTCAAGTGCATTGGACAGATTTTCGCGACTTGATTAGTTTTCCCTATAACAAGTGTCTTTGATTAGTTTTCCCTATAACAAGTGTCCTTCGCACTCAGGCGAACCAGCTCCGACTTCTGATGTTCTAGTAATTTACTATTTATAACCAAAATAATGAGTAGACAATCCGAAACACACATAATGGAAGTGGAATTGTGATTTCTGAAGAAAATGCAAAGAATACAATGGACAGACAGAAAATCCAACGAGCATGTCCCGCAAGAAACAAACGAAAACCGTAAACTGATTAGAGAAAGTAGATGTAGACAGTCAACATTCTTTGGGCACGTTACGAGAAAAAATAAATTAGAGAACTTGGTGAAAACTGGCAAAATTGAGGAGAAAAGAACAAGGGGAAAGCAGAGAAGTAAATATCTGTATGATTTGACCACATGATATGGTCGAGACAAGAACACTGAGGTGATCCACAACTCTGGTGATCGTGTGAGATTGCGAAACATGACCGCCCAGCTTATCGGTATGTCACATGATGAATAATCAAAATATGAATGTCTCATGGTGGCAATGTTTCACGTTTTGAATTTTTTTTCTGTAATCAAATTACATTTCCCAGGTTAGCAACATCCAAAATCCAGACGATATCGGAGAGTCTATCAGTTACGCCGTCAGTGAAGCATCTGAAACAGTCCAAGAGATATCTCAAGGCGAACCATCACCCATTGCACCGGACGCCGCAAAGATTTATCAAGTCGAACCACCAGCCATCGCACCGAACGCTCCAGAGACCTCTCAAGTCGAACCGCCAGCCATTGCACTGGACGCCCCAGAGAGTCCTCAAGTCGAACCGCCAGCCATTGCACTGGACGCCCCAGAGAGTCCTCAAGTCGAACCGCCAGCCATTGCACTGGACGCCCCAGAGAGTCCTCAAGTCGAATCATCAGCCATTGCAGCGGAGGAACGTGATAAGCCAGTAGAATCTCCGAAATCCCCCTGCAAAATACTCCACAAGCGGTTTTCAACAGAGGGGAAGTGCCGAGAGAAGGAGATTTTGGGAACTTGGGGGAGAAACCCGCTGAAGAAGAGGTGTCGTGATCCACCGGTACCCGAGGAAATACCCCAAAAGAAAAACGTGTTCTCCAAGCAAGCGGAAAGGACGATCGAAAGAGAACGACAAGATAAGGAATTTGAAAAAGAATACGCGGAATTCTTTGGGGATTTCCGTTGTCCTAGTTTGAAGGAAAGAGGTGAAGCCGGTGCACATGAGAACGGTAAAGATGTGCCTGGTGTTAATGGAGGTGGGATGAATAATGATGTAGTTGTTGCTGATGATGCTGCTGTTTTACCTGCTGATGTTACAACTGCTGCTATTGTTGCTGATGATACTACTGCTGGTGTTACTTCTGATGTTACCACTGTTGCTATTGCTGCTGATGTTACCACTGCTAATGCTGCTACTACTGCTGATGCTAAAACTGCGGCTACTGCAGATGCTACCACTGATGTTACTGCTGATGCTACCACTGCTGCTACTGCCGATGCTACTACTGCTTCTGTTTCTGTCAAAATAATGGCTAAAGGTAATATCTCAAAGGAATTAGGTTACGGACAGCAAAAAACAGTCTTACCTTTTGAGAATGCCGATCGGAAGGCGAGTAAGAACGAAGAGGTCCAGACAGAAGAGGTGAGCGATGTAATTGCCGGAGACATCCCTAGTGGTGCATCACGACTTCTACAAGGAACCGCGGAGAATCTGCTTGGTCAAGTGAGTGGATCTTCTTCTTCTTCTTCTTCTTCTTCTTCTTCTTCTTCTTCTTCTTCTTCTTCTTCTTCTTCTTCTTCTTCTTCTTCTTCTTCTTCTTCTTCTTCTTCTTCTTCTTCTTCTTCTTCTTCTTCTTCTTCTTCTTCGCTTCTTCTTCTTCTTCTTCTTCTTCTTCTTCTTCTTCTTCTTCTTCTTCTTCTTCTTCTTCTTCTTCTTCTTCTTCTTCTTCTTCTTCTTCTTCTTCTTCTTCTTCTTCTTCTTCTTCTTCTTCTTCTTCTTCTTCTTCTTCTTCTTCTTCTTCTTCTGCTTCTTCTTCTTCTACAAGTGTGAATAGGGGCTATAAAGTAGCAAACATAGCATACACATGCCATAGAAGCCTCCTTTTATTACGAAAATATCCCCAGCTCAGAAGAATTCCCCGGTCAAGGTGTTACTTGAGCTGGTCTTTAGGCCAGTGTATTTCAACCTTTCTGCTGGATCAGATCTGTACGCAAATGTTTACGTTGCTCAAGGAACGCTGTGCGAAGATCCAAGTGTCTGTCCTACTTTATATAATAAACCAGATGGGCAGAAATGTTGCAGTTAGGTGATTTCGGTCTGTTTTGGCTGCCACTCGCAGAACCCCGGTTGGAAAACTCCGATCTAAGCTGCTTATTTAGGCCGGCCCTATATATATATATATATATATATATATATATATATATATATATATATATATATATATATATATATATATATAGTTAGTTAGTTAGTTAGTTAGTCGACAGATCATCCTCATTGCACATCGAACCATTCAGTCCATAAGTGCTCGGATCCCCTTATCAGCAAATCCCGCAACGTGTAGCGGCTAACGACGCCAGTTCTGTGTTGGTTTATAAATCTTCTTTGGCTTCCTGCGTAGTGTTCTTGTTTGGCCACCCCTCTTTTAATTTGCTGCTCTCGTAGTCTGGCCATTGTTGTAGATTCACAGTCATCACTTGGTTCTCGCAAAAGTCTTACTTCTCGTAGAGCATTCAGAATGTCGGCCTGGTCCATGGCGCGTCCGCCCTCCACAGTAGCCTCACCTGCGAGCTTGTCAGCCCGCTCATTTCCTTGTACTCCCGCATGCCCTGGCACGAAGATGAAACTAATCTTTGCCAGTCGAGACCGCTCCAAGGGCAGCAACCATTCTCTTCGGATCGACCCCTCCTCTATCCTCTTGATCATGTTCATTGAGTCGCTAAGGAAACAAGCCCTAGTGAATGTCTGTGTCTCGAGCCATGTTATTGCTTTACTTACTGCCATGACTTCCATGGTCAGGCTACTTGTGGTTTCAGTGAAAGCACCAGAGTCCTCCTTCACAATTCTCCCTACGGCCCGAGCTGTAAAGGCCCATGAGCTTCTCACATGTCGGACGACCGACCCATCTGTGTAGATGACCGCGTCACCGTCTAGCGAATTCTCGAAAATCAACGCTTGTACTTCAGCCTCAACAGCAGCCGGATTTTCATGTCTGCATTTTCTATCTAGTTGGATGCAAACTGAAAAGGATGTGCAGAAGTCTGTTGGCACTTGCACCCACTCCTCACCAGGTTCTAAGTCCTCAAGTGAACACACCTGTTGAAGAATGTCTTCGGCTTGACCCATCCACGACCGTCCTCTTTTTAACCTGCTGCCCTTCACCTTCCTAATTTCACTATGCAGTGGATGTTGTGTGTTTGCGTTAATTCTGAGGTAGGCGCGTGCCCTGCAACCTTGTATTCTCTCTTCAATGGTTGGAAAACCAAGAAGGTAGCGCATCGCCCTGCATGCTGTATCTCTTGTACATCCAAGAATAATGCGCATAGCTTCATTCTGTATCCTTTCCATCCTTTCTATCTGCTTATGGCTGAGAGTCAGGATTGCCATTGCATACTCCAAAACGGACATGACCAACCCCTCGTACAGAAGACATAGATGGCGCTGCTCACAGTTTGCTGCCGCCATCACCCGCATCGCTGCCAAACCCCGCTTGGCCTTTGTTATCACCTGGTCTATGTGCACATTATAAGCAAGGCTTCGATCAAACCGTATCCCCAGGTAATTCATTGCCTGCGTTCTTTCCACCGTCTCTGAACACAGCATTACAATTGGTGTTGGAGTGTTGACAATATGATTATTCAACGAGAACCAAGTCACTGTTGCCTTTGTTGGGTTGACCATTGCCCCAGCTTCATCACTCCTTCTGCCCCATCAGTTTCTCCCTTAGTTTGTGTTTTGAGTTCCAGTTCTCGCATGCGGTATTCATGTTCTCTTCTCTGAACTTCTTGCTCCACTTCTAATCTTTTGTTTGCCTGTTCAACTTCAAATCTCTTGTTGGTCTGTTGAGCTTCCAATCTCTTGTTGGCCTGCACCACTTCCAGTCTCTTGGCGGCCTGTTCAGCTTCCATCCGTTTGGTCTCCCACTCCATCTTTTTAAGCTCTATCTCGGCCTTTCTATCTTCTCTTTCCGCCTGACGAAGCTCTCTTTCCACCACCTGTATATAGTCGGATAGTGCTTGACCCGCCAAGCCCATCCCTTCTCCCCTTTCCCTCAATTCTGCAATATCTAGTTTATGAGTGGCCATAGTTTACGAAGGTGAGTCAGCAGGTTGAGTAAAGAAACCCCAAGGCAATATGTAAATACTCAATATATAAAATTACTATATATATATATATATATATATATATATATATATATATATATATATATATATATATATATATATATATATATATATATATATATATATATATGACACCACACAGTACACCACAAAACAATCTCTCAACGACAAGAGGAGATTGAGGACAAACACTTATGTAGACGTGTAAAGTGTGAACAGGTATGTAATGTGTCTTAACACCTATCCACATCACCCTGTCTGGATCTTTATTTTCCCGGCAATAATGTCCCCAACAACAATGTAATGTAGGCCATATATATTAATGCAATATAACTATATATCACATGGACATGCTCACATTTAATCACTATATATATCCCATAGACGTGCTCTCATATAAAGTCACACTACACACACACACACACACACACACACACACACACACACACACACACACACACACACACACATATATATATATATATATATATATATATATATATATCTTGGACGTGCTCTCATTTAAAGTCACCATATATATCACGGACGAGCCCCGATAAATGCCACTTGTCCCTGGGGGGGGGGGAGTGGAATCAACAAGCACACCTCTTAATTATCCTTTTCTAAGTTTTTCTCTGCTGGTGGACCTTTGTCTACACACCTCCCTTGTTATGTAAAGTCTTTTGATCTCTCTCTCTCTCTCTCTCTCTCTCTCTCTCTCTCTCTCTCTCTCTCTCTCTCTCTCTCTCTCTCTCTCTCTCTACCTTCAACAGACAATATCCTTTTTCACGTTCCTTCATCACATACCCCCACTAACACAGGCTTCGAACAAACTGATAAAACATTTATTGCTGAAAAGTGTCAGTTGTGTGTGCGAGGTATGGGTGTGAATATATGTGGTGTTCTCTATCTTGAATGTGTGACAGAATATAGTCTAGGATCAGCATCAGAGTTTGTCATCATGATACAGCCATTCGACGTCACCATTCACATAACAGGAAATAGCTCACCCAGCGGCGTCTCTCTGACTGATGATTGTTTTCTGGCCACTAGGTTCTGAAAACTTTTGAATAATATAGTCTCCACTGAGGTATATGTTAGTTCGTCTCTTTTACTTATACACATTCGACAATCGGTCAGTTATTATAGTCCTTGTATTGAAGAATATAAACACCGGTCCAACAATCTATCGTCTATATACTGAGGATTGTCACTCATGGAAAATGTTAGTATTTTCCTTTTCCTATGGTCTATATTAAATAGTCCTCTTCATCATTACTTAGTTATATTGAATACTTTCCTTTGGCACCTCACTTAGAGTGATTCAGTTTCGTTGGTCATTTTAACTCACATTTGTCTGACCTTGCCCAACACGGTTCACAGCTTGGAATACTTTCTTACTTCATCAGAGTATGACCAATTGCTTCTGCTCCGATTGGTAACCACTTCCAATTTCAAGTGCAGGGAACCCGCCAAATAAAATACAGCCTGTGAGAGAAACTCAACTCCGACCTATGATACGTGAATGTAGGTAATAGGCTATATTCAGTAAGTAACCTCTATATATCATACTAGAGCTATACTCTTGTATAAGACAGAGTAGTTCAGCACTCTACCCTATACAAGGTAAAAGAAAGAAACCCTAAAGAAAAACACATAAATCCTATTGTAGACTTATCCTTCCGAGGGCACTTACACATCACTCGCTTCAGCTTAAATCACTATTCAGCCTAATGCAGTCGGCACTCTATACTACAGTGACACACAAGTTCACTATGCTAGAGTTCTAATCTACCTCCATCTATAATCACCTTATTTAATCTTTTTCAGGCCTAGAAGTAAATCATATTAATCCCATGAAGGAACAGGGATGGTTGTCTTTACACAACCTAGACTCTGTGATATATATTCTATTACGGCACTGAATTAAATCTACACTCCGCCGGTCTCAAGTGCAATCTTCAACTGATTTTAAAACGGTAATTTCAGTCCACAGATATTTGCTTGGACTACTTGTTTTTCTCTTAACCCATCAGCCTCTGTTCTTTTTCCTAGTCGTTTGATCCCCGTACAACCGTACCGACCACCTTCTTTGATAAAGACGATCTCCCGGTATATCGTTGTTTTTCCGTTGTTCAAAGGACTCGGTTCACAGTATTACAACGAGATCTAACTGTTTGATCATGCTCCGAACTTACTTGAGATAAACGATCTTTCTGGACATCGGTGATTCTCCTTTGATTTCGACTAGTTTTCCCGTGGTCACGCGACCTACGTCTCCGTTACTTCAAATACCAACTCTGGTCTTTGAACTTTTCCGGCCGACAATCTTCCGTTACCCACGGTACTTCGCTCCCGTCTTCAATAAGTACGGCTAGTGTTTAAAGTAACGATCGCTGTCCTTTGAAAATTACAGGATCGTCAACTTCTCACCACAACTGTTTCTGTCGTTTCATCCATTAGGAGCGACGCCTGCCAGCCATGTCATGACAGTGTAGAACTTAGCGACAGTTGCATGCACTATAAATGACAGAATAATGACTTAGGTCATTATGAAATTTTGTGTAAATGGATTGGTTTTATTTTCCACAAGTGACAATTGAATAACTATATTTTATTTCCTCTGGATATTACATGTTTTATTTTATCCTTACAAATGATTTAGGATGTGACATTATAAAAGTAGAATATTCTTGTTCGGCCTTTAAGAGACCACGTATCCCCAATATTCAGTACGTTGGATTGTTTCGTGGACATTGAGGTCTGCCCTCGAATCGTCACATGGGTTGCGGCCGTCCTTTACGAGCATAACATGCACTTTGCATAGGTTCATGAACATCTGGCCCCTGTAATATTACACCTGGATCTGCCATGTCCCTAGTGCTCTTTAATGTATACACCAGCAATGTCGCAGCTATTGAATCACCAGGAAATGGTAGAATCTTGACATTTGCAGATGACGTGCTGGTGTACAGACAGGGAAGAGACAAGTACGGTTTGGCTAAAGACTTACAGATGGCAGTAAACAGGGTGGCGGAGTGGTATAGTGACACAAGTGCCGTTATGAACCTTGACAAGGCATAGATTGTGTGGTAACCCCTGGATAACCGGGGCGTGAAGGCAGACGTCCCGTAT
>OY992876.1:257429969-257554969 GCA_963921405.1 Cepaea hortensis
GTCCATCCACCTCACTATGCCATGATGTAGATTATGTGAAACACTTCACACTACAGTAATTAGATTTTGAAGAGCATGCATCTTTCTCATTGAAACATATGCCTGCGAGACCTGGACACTTACTAAACAAGCTGAACAGCGCACACATGCCTTTGAATATAAATGTTATAGACAGATTCTAAGAAAATTTTGGATACAGAAAAGAACAAATGCATCCATACGACAAGAGCTGAATATTGATGAAGGTTGTCTACTAATGACGATACAACAAAGAAAGTTGAAATAATTTGGTCACTCAAAACGTCATGAAAGTTTTGAGAGAATAATAATGGAATGGTAATGCTCAGGAAGAGAATAAGAGAAGGCCAAAGAGAAGATGCGTGCAGGATGTGGCAGATGATCTCCTGATGGGTGTATCGGGACATCCTACTTATGACAGAAGTTTTCCGAAAGGTTGTTATGGGAGCGAAGTTCTGCAAGGGTCATGCTACTGAATAAATGAATGTATCACTTCACGTGACTACGCTGAAAGTACATGAAGCCAAACTTTACTATTGTGTCAACATATGACTGCAGTATTATTTGAGATAAATTGAAAAATGAGGTGACAACTGGCAAGATTGAGGGGAAAAGAACAAGACATGGCACATGATGATGAAGATGATGATGATTATTTGAGCCAGAGCCTGTAGCCAACGGGTAGCGAGCGTAATTCGCAATCTCGCATATCTTGTTCAAAATCAGCTGCAGGCTATAAGGAAGCAAACCGCACTGCGTTGATTTCTAACAATGGTATGAACGTCGGCAGATCAGAAAGCAATGGGGAACTACTGAACGTAAGCTTGTCTATAGTATGTCCACATTTGTTTGCCTTCATTCACGATCAATTATTTTGAAAACTGTCTGTTGCATCGTTATGAAATTTTTCCAGCCGTCTTATATTTACCCCCACCCAAGGAATATGTCTTTGATAGTTCCAAAAACAACTTAAATCATTGAAAGCGGCGACATTCCTTTGATGTTTTGCTGAACAACTAGTGATTTCTCGTTAACAAAGTTATTTTTACGGTAATGGGAGACCTGTCAATTCTGATGACACACAAAGGCGTATCCGGATTCGTATGGGAGTGGGTGCAATGAAAGAACTAGCTTAAAATCAACAGGGTCGGCTGCATTGCACCGGGTTTTTATCCCATATGTCTCAGTTTCTTTCCGCAGCGCGGAAAGCGTCGCACAAAGCACGAACTCCGTAGTTACAGCGACGACCCTCGGGAGTCTCCGAAAAAATGCACTCGTGAAATGAAGGACGCGGCCCGGAATCGAACAATCAACCTTCGGAGCCCGAGTCAGACGGATTGACGACTTCACCACGGAGATTCCCGAGAGGGGTGCAATGTGTAATATTAGTAAAGACAGAGAATTTAGAGGCACGGGGTAAATAATTTGTAAATTAACAGGAAAGTAGAAGGAATATATTTCTTACCTTATTTTTCATTTCCTTCTTGTTTCTTCAGCTGATGCTGATGCTGTAATGTTTAGGGCCTGTAATTCGTCTGAATAGTTGGAGCAAAATATCCCAGTAAGTGTGTACGTAGATTAAGGTCTGCGATCTGATATGTGTCGGACGATTCCAGTAGGTTGATGATTGCTCTCGGTTGCATAAAATTCAATCCATCCTTTCTCCAATAGTCCTCTTCCTCTTTCAACACATGGTCCTGACGTTTTTTCCCGTAACTTTTATCAATATTTAATAGCGCGGACAGACAGACAGACAGACAAGACGACAGACAGACAGGCAGACAGAAAGGTTGGTAGGTAGGTAGGCAGAAAGGTAGGTGGGTGGGTGGATGTCTGGCTGGCTGGCTGGCTGACTGGGTGGGTGGGTGGGTGGGTCGGTCGGTCGGTCGGTCGGTGGGTGGGTCGGTCGGTCGGTGGGTGGGTCGGCCGGCAGGCAGATAGATAGATAGATAGATAGATAGATAGATAGATAGATAGATAGATAGATAGATAGATAGATAGATAGATAGATAGATCCCCGCCAGAAGCCGGGCCTTGTCAGCTAGTTTATTTATATAATCACGTTTCATGAAAGAACCCCCATTTGGAGACACCTCTGAATCTTCGCGCTGTTTGTTTCAAAACGGAAATCACGTGAACATTTTAAAAAATGCGGTTACGTGTCTTGGTGAAGCTGTAATACTGTTAAAATCATGGATGTAATCTCTAAGTCGTAATTAATATACCGCATATAAACTAACTTTGAAATCTGCTGTAAAATCTCCATAACAAAATTTTTTTTGTTGGGTGGACATAATGATAAGGTTATATACTAAATCTCATCATTTTCCCTCAGTTGGTTACTGAGATATTGAATTTTATATTGAGGCAACAACAACAACAAAAAACACTATAGTGACTCACACATTGCCAAAATATGTTGCGGTTGTTTGCGACGTCCTGCAAAGGACATGCAAATAACTTTTAATAATTTAAGGCAGTGTTTTTTTGTGCTATGCCCCACCTAAACCTTTCTAAAATTTTTATGCCCTCCCCCCTTTCCACCTCACATATACATAATTTTTTATATTCAGAAATGTATATGTTCACTAAAGAAACTTGAATGATAGGTTTTAGGAAGAGATCTCTAGGAAATTATTGAGGAAACACAGTAAGTAAATTTTGAAAACATATAATGGAGAACTGAAATTCAAGTACAAAATAATATTAATGAAAGATTTTTCTATATTATTTTAATTATTAGTAATTATTTATTATTGAAATTTAGTGAGATCCTTGCGCTTGATGCTTTCTGCAAAGAGATTTTATGTCAGGTTCCAATTTAGTTAACTGCAGTCTCAAGTCTCCCCGTTTTGTTATATCCAGCCGATTTTTTTGTAAAGCAGCAAATCATTTATGGCACTAAATCTGCATTCAGCTAAATATGAAGATGAAAACGGTAACAATAGTTCTCTTGCACATTTGGTTGCATTTGGATATTTGATTTCGGTTTTCCCACAAAGCCATGCCATAGCTCCTTTTATATTAAATAAAGTTTTAATTGACTCATCATTTTGAATTTCTGCGAGTTCTTCTTGATACTGTGTCGGATACGTCGAGATTGATGGCTCAACCTCAAAGAGATAAAGGATGAAAAATCCTTTTTCCCAATGAGATCCTGCTCGTTTAATTAATTTAGCTGTACTGACTCAATTGCTTGTGTTAGAAAACCAAGGAATACCTTCAGGAAATAACTGAAAAAGTTGTATTCGCTTTTATACCCAAAATATCCTTTAAGTGGTTCCTTGCCTCTCCTCTACCAACTAATTAATTCTATCTAGGGTAGTTTAAAACAATTTGACTATGACAAGTAAAAATACAATCAATACATGACATGAGCTCAATGTTTTTATGATTTAATAAACACAAACATGGATTTTGTAAATTGCATTCAAAATTACAATTCCATGTCATAAAATAAGGACATATAAATATAATGATAATTATACAGAATTGATGTGCCAATTATAATGTGTATAATAACAGCTATATTTTTTTCCAGTGGCATGTACTGCTAATCTTTTACTGGCCAGGATGATCTGGAAAAAAAGAACTGTCTACACTCAGGGTTCTCCACTTCCAGCTTTGGGAATCCGTCAGGCTATCAATTAATTGCTGTATGTTCTGTAGTCTTAGTGTTCCAGGTCTGAGTAGAACATACGTTGGCTCTTGGTTTTCTTTCCCATTTTGGCAGGTAAATGTTTAAATAAAGATTACCTCTCCTATGAGACAAATGGAATGTTTGTAGGTAGATAAGTTTATACACTACTCTATCAAGGGCATCACTCAACAATGTGCTCACTCAACAGGTGCTGCATTCAATCTTCACCAAGTAAGGTTTGGATTTACTTGAGTATGACCACTACCTGAAATTCCATCAATCATATAATTCTAATGATATCATAAATATGACATTAGAAATGAAATGTAAAAGCCTAAGAACACAAGTGAAAACAATCAAATGAATCTTGTTCTTAGAGAAAATAAACATAGAAGAAAGATAGTCTTGGTGTTCTCAATTATTTATCACCAACATAGTTGTTTGCTCTCACTCCAATCTTCCACTATTAGGTGTTCAAGGTTTAACTAGCAGATGTGCAGTTTCATCTTCACTTATGCCTGTCCTTCAGGTCTATAGTTTAAGTAATGCCTTGAGTGATTTGGAATTTGACAATTATGTTGACCATTCTCTTCTGTACCTAGTTTTGTTCTCTACATCTTTTTCTATTCAGGAAAAAGGGTCTCATACATATGGGTTTTAAAATAATTTCCCATTGTAATGAGTAGTTGCTTATTAACAATATAAGTACATCATGGAATCAATTCTTGTATAGCATTCAGGTGTATTCTTCATTAAATGCTTCAAGTGAGAAGTTTTCTTCCATTCTCATGGATGTAATATTTATTATCATCATCATCAACATCATCATGGTTTCCTTATATCATTGTAATTACAATCATTATCATTATTATCATGCTCATTATATCATTGTCATTACAATCATTATCATTATTATCATAATCATTACAGTCATCATCATCATCATCATCATCATCCGTGTAGTACATTATTATCATTACACTACACCATATGTGTTAACAGGAGTGACATGAGCTACAAAGAGGGATTTTGCTTAAATACAAACACAGATGCTGGTAGTATGCGTAATGTATGATATTGGTTGTGTCGTGCTTAGCGCACAAAACCAGATGATTGTAGCATGAATGATATTTTATACAAAGTGTTGTTATGCGCCGGAGTGTACTAAATTATTATTTACTTTATGGGTTACGCCGAACCAGTTCTTTGGTGATAGTCATGGCATTACACATCAAAGTTGCCAGCTATCCTGAGATTGACTATTGGCCTATACTCCCTCTCTCTCTCAGCATTTAACTTCACTCACTCACTCATACTTCTAATGCATCAGTCAACATATCCATCTTTGCATGTGGGGTCAATTCTCTCATCTCAGACATCATTCATATGTACGGATGATCATTTCACTCAGTCTATAGACACATTCATTTTGGTTTGGGTGATCATATAGGAATCATTCATCACACATCCTTCTTACTGGCATATAAGGTGGGTAATTATACTTATGTGATTTCCCAATGATAACTTAAATGTTTACCATCATTGATATCACAATGAAATATCTTCTTGCACAATCACTCATCATACACATCATATCTGTAGGAATGACAAGTATACCTATGTAGGTGCTTTACACAGAATACATTCACAGATGTTTAACAATAAAGAAACACACATGAAACAAGCATGCTCTTCAATGACATAGACATGTGATCATTAGGCACACTTATGAAATTCACCCAGGATTTAGCAGCATGAAATCCATGATTCACTACAGGCTCTCATCAAATACATACAATTTATGTGATATACTCCAATTCACATTCAGGCATTATGAATCATAATCATTCTTGTATGGCGGTTGATTACGCACTATTATGTGACACAAATATTATTATTCCCCATGTTTGCCAACATGTAAATACATTTGCCTCACCAATTGCGTGCTTTACCTCAACACACAAAATTATGATCCTTACAGAATCTATTTGGTTCTCATGTGTTCATGAATTACAAGAAAACTATTTGTTTGTCCATGTGCTCATGTCAAAAAGTAAATCTACTGACTAATGTGCTCAAATCTACTTGACTATACACATTACACTAATTTCTCTATCAATGCTTGCACAGGTAAACTAGTTTTAAATCTTACCAGTGGGCACATGTACCATATGTCCTTACCACTGCACTAAGAATTCTGAGTTTTCTTAAGTCTTAAGTTACCACTATAATTCATTGTAGATTTAGTTTCATGCTTAAGAAATGAAATGTATAACATGTGTCTAATGTTTTATACATTAACTAAGTTGTTTAGCTGGGAGAAAATAAAACACTGTAGTTTTCTCCTAATGTACAATTTATCTTATGACTACGATAACTGAGTATAATACTATTTAGTTTCTACTAGATTAAATTCTTAAGAACTCACCATTCTAAATCATTGTAGATTGAGTTGCTTAAGAAATAAATGTACAACTTGGACTAACGCTTATACATTAAATCAGTTGTTTACTTTGGGAGAAAATAAAACTGACTATGGTTATTGTTAATGAATAGTTTATCTATAAACTATTACAATTAAATATATTATAATTAACTTCTTAAGAACTCACTACATGTGTTCAACAAGTCGACTTACCAACTCTTCTTCTGGGAAAAAGACTCACACTAATCTAATATTTAAAATAAATTAAAGTAAGTATGATGTTTACCTTATTTATCAGAATGACTTCAACATGTCGACACGTTTCATGATCTGAATGAGATGCAATTTTTCACAAGTGATGTCGTAGGCTGAGGATCTTCTTTTCTCGTGTGATTTTGAAACTCTCTCACTCCTTCCGCTATTTCAGGTCTTATGTCTCATGCTGGCTGATGAACAATCAGGCCATGTCGCTTTGCGTGCTGCTATTTATACGGTGCCTTTTCCGGTTCACGTTTTTCATTGCCAATGGGTATATTAAATCTTGGATCATACAATTGTGGAACAAACAATCCTGTTGCGGTTTTCGGGCTTTAATTGTCGACGGGAAATATCTACAGCATGTTACGTTTGTGAAAATAAAGTATATCTCATACTGCATATTTGAAATATCAGACAAATCCACTAACATTGGCTGCATCATCCAAGTTAGGAAATCAATTTGTTTCAAATCAGAAAATCTTTCTTTTACATCAGCCGATAAAATTATCAGATGATCGACGATAACATATATAGCGGTATCAGTCACTTCACATTTTTGGAGCCAATGAAACTTTTCAAAAAATGTTGTTGTTGTAAATGTATGTCTGACATAATTCAATGAAGGTAATAGACCAAATATCTTTGCATTTGCATCGACAAGAGTTTTATTTGTTCCTTGAAGTTGTTTATTTAATGTATTTAGTTTTTCAAAGATATCGGCTAAATAACTCACAAATGCCTTACCATCGACCATTAACAGATTTTTCATTTCAGGTTTGTCGCTTTAAAAAAATCACCAAAATTATCAAATAGTTCAATAAATCTTTTCAAGCAGTTCCCTTTCAAGAGCCATCATAATTCAGTGTAAAATATAAGCCTCACATGGTCTTCATTTTGTTCTTCACAAAATACTAGAAGAGACTTTCACATTTGGCACTAGATTTAATAGTATTGATACACTTTATAACTAAATTTAGTACTTTATTTCTTTATTTAGAACAAGCGAATTGTTTTTAGCTACCAGGTTTTCCCTCTGAATAACACAATGCACAAGAAGCATTTCCGGATTCTCATCTTTCATCATTTTTTTTTTTTTTTTGCAACCATTTTCCTTCCTCATCATGTTTTATTTTTCATTGGTATATTATTGACGTCTATGTAATTTTTTAGCTTACTATATATATCTTTGGGGGTAGTGGTGCTTTCTAATGATTTAGATACGTACATTTCTTCAGCAAAATCACCTTTTTCAATATATCTTACGTAATTTATAAGTACGGCTTCACTGTCTCTGAAAGTTGATTCATCCATCTTCACCTAGAATTTTCTTGTTTTCAGCTTTTCAAAAAGTTGTATTTCAATATCCCCTCTCATTTCGTCTATTCTTTTGCTAACAGTATTGTTACTTAGTGGCATAGCTTTAACGTCTTTATCATCTTTTTCCAGAACCGTTTTAAGAAATGCTGATATTGATGGTTTGATTAAATTCTCCCCTATAGTATGTCTTTTCCCAGATGTAGCGATGAGTATTGAAATTTGATAAGTAGCCTCAAGAGTGCGATTGATAGTTGCATTATGAGCAGTAAATAGAGACTTTA
Organism: Cepaea hortensis; assembly: GCA_963921405.1. Taxonomy (NCBI): domain Eukaryota; kingdom Metazoa; phylum Mollusca; class Gastropoda; order Stylommatophora; family Helicidae; genus Cepaea; species Cepaea hortensis. The sequence continues at coordinate 257,437,909 of OY992876.1, forward strand.
ATGTTACTCTTTTTGCAAAATGTTTCTTTAATGTTTGAAAATAATTCAAATCTGAATTAATATGAGCATTATGTTTCGCCTTCAAATGTACCTCAAGACGACCTCGTTTCATTGATTCGTTGGTCAAGCATTGTTGGCATAAAAGACAAAAAGGTGACCGTTCATCGTGGACAGCGGGTATGAAACCAACTTTTAAATATTCCTCCGAATGCTGACGAATTTTTTTCTTGCTTGTACCACTCATTTCACTATGGACTGAAATAAATAAATATAAAATCAATTAAAAACTATTTTAAAAAACATAATATGAACTGGGGGAAACGTAGAATAAAAATGCTTGGTTAAATGTGTATGGCATAATAACCCCATCACAAGAAAACATACTTTGTCATTCGACAAATTTTTCTGGAAAATGATGCTTCTAAACCTGAAATTAATAAAAATTACCAATTGAATTTACATACCATTTATATATCACTTATGTTTATGCATGCATATATGTCTATTAAAACAACGAGATTTTTACAACAATTCAACGAACGTTTATTTCAAATTAACACCAACGGTGAATGCTGAGCGTTACTGCGAAACACTGCAGAAACTGAGATCCTGGCACTAAGCATTTCGCGCCATTCAGAACAAATAGCGCGGAATGCTTAGTGCCGGCCCAGTATAACCAGTAGTTCGCCTCTAACGTCTAACAATAAAATCACGACTACCAACATGGCGGACGGAAGTTACTTATATTGGACGTTTACCCAGCTCGAGTAGAGACTGAAAGTCGCCATACGGTTAACTTAAACTCTGGAAGAGTCCATTTTCGAATTGCCCCCTTAACAATCGAATTACCCACCTGTGGGGTGTGGGACCCACGTTAGGAAACACTGATTTAAGGTATTTTAAAATTCTAAATCAACAACAGCGATAAAATTGCTGGTGTTGACAGCGATGTCCTGTAATAGTATATGCGAGAAAAAAAAACCTATGCAATGTTTGTTGATCAATTCCCTGCGTGCACAGGTGTAGATTCTGTGGACAATGAAGTATTTAAATATTGAGCACAACCCACTACTGGCAACGCCGATCGCATTCTGGTATGAACCTAAGGCCTATCCACGTCAATCTAGAAGCACTATACTCGAGTTTCGCCCTCGTCTGAGCTCGTCAGTAGTGCATATCCTTGACCGGATCCGGAAACAGTCCCGGATCACGCGTGTGAAGCGGGTGTGTAACCACGCGGCACACACTGGACTTACCAAATTATCACAACAGAACATCACAACGCTACCCATCGTAGGCTATGCTCAAGATTGCCCAATCGCCGCGACCGACGTCCGTCAATCGATGGGACCCGAACGATCAGGACTTCTCACTGGCAAGGAACACCAGGCCTCCTAAATCCAGTGAGCAATAATCAATTGATTATATGGTTGTTTCGGGATTTGAAATTTAAATATTGAGCACAACCCACTACTGGCAACGCCGATCGCATTCTGGTATGAACCTAAGGCCTATTCACGTCAATATGGAAGCACTATACTCGAGTTTCGCCCTCCTTTGAGCTCGTCAGTAGTGCATATCCTTGACCGGATCCGGAAACAGTCCCGGATCACGCGTGTGAAGCGGGTGTGTAACCACGCGGCACACACTGGACACACCAAATTATCACAACAGAACATCACAACGCTACCCATCGTAGGCTATGCTCAAGATTGCCCAATCGCCGCGACCGACGTCCGTCAATCGATGGGACCCGAACGATCAGGACTTCTCACTGGCAAGGAACACCAGGCCTCCTAAATCCAGTGAGCAATAATCAATTGATTATATGGTTGTTTCGGGATTTGAAATTTAAATATTGAGCACAACCCACTACTGGCAACGCCGATCGCATTCTGGTATGAACCTAAGGCCTATCCACGTCAATATGGAAACACTATACTCGAGTTTCGCCCTCGTTTGAGCTCGTCAGTAGTGCATATCCTTGACCGGATCCGGAAACAGTCCCGGATCACGCGTGTGAAGCGGGTGTGTAAACACGCGGCACACACTGGACTTACCAAATTATCACAACAGAACATCACAACGCTACCCATCGTAGGCTATGCTCAAGATTGCCCAATCGCCGCGACCGACGTCCGTCAATCGATGGGACCCAAACGATCAGGACTTCTCACTGGCAAGGAACACCAGGCCTCCTAAATCCAGTGAGTAATAATCAATTGATTATATGGTTGTTTCGGGATTTGAAATTTAAATATTGAGCACAACCCACTACTGGCAACGCCGATGTTGCCAGTAGTGGGTTGTGCTCAATATTTAAATTTCAAATCCCGAAACAACCATATAATCAATTGATTATTACTCACTGGATTTAGGAGGCCTGGTGTTCCTTGCCAGTGAGAAGTCCTGATCGTTTGGGTCCCATCGATTGACGGACGTCGGTCGCGGCGATTGGGCAATCTTGAGCATAGCCTACGATGGGTAGCGTTGTGATGTTCTGTTGTGATAATTTGGTAAGTCCAGTGTGTGCCGAGTGGTTACACACCCGCTTCACACGCGTGATCCGGGACTGTTTCCGGATCCGGTTAAGGATATGCACTACTGACGAGCTCAAACGAGGGCGAAACTCGAGTATAGTGCTTCCATATTGACGTGGATAGGCCTTAGGTTCATACCAGAATGCGATCGGCGTTGCCAGTAGTGGGTTGTGCTCAATATTTAAATTTCAAATCCCGAAACAACCATATAATCAATTGATAATTGCTCACTGGATTTAGGAGGCCTGGTGTTCCTTGCCAGTGAGAAGTCCTGATCGTTCGGGTCCCATTGATTGACGGACGTCGGTCGCGGCGATTGGGCAATCTTGAGCATAGCCTACGATGGGTAGCGTTGTGATGTTCTGTTGTGATAATTTGGCGTGTCCAGTGTGTGCCGCGTGGTTACACACCCGCTTCACACGCGTGATCCGGGACTGTTTCCGGATCCGGTCAAGGATATGCACTACTGACGAGCTCAAAGGAGGGCGAAACTCGAGTATAGTGCTTCCATATTGACGTGGATAGGCCTTAGGTTCATACCAGAATGCGATCGGCGTTGCCAGTAGTGGGTTGTGCTCAATATTTAAATTTCAAATCCCGAAACAACCATATAATCAATTGATTATTGCTCACTGGATTTAGGAGGCCTGGTGTTCCTTGCCAGTGAGAAGTCCTGATCGTTCGGGTCCCATCGATTGACGGACGTCGGTCGCGGCGATTGGGCAATCTTGAGCATAGCCTACGATGGGTAGCGTTGTGATGTTCTGTTGTGATAATTTGGTGTGTCCAGTGTGTGCCTCGTGGTTACACACCCGCTTCACACGCGTGATCCGGGACTGTTTCCGGATCCGGTCAAGGATATGCACTACTGACGAGCTCAAAGGAGGGCGAAACTCGAGTATAGTGCTTCCATATTGACGTGGATAGGCCTTAGGTTCATACCAGAATGCGATCGGCGTTGCCAGTAGTGGGTTGTGCTCAATATTTAAATTTCAAATCCCGAAACAACCATATAATCAATTGATTATTGCTCACTGGATTTAGGAGGCCTGGTGTTCCTTGCCAGTGAGAAGTCCTGATCGTTCGGGTCCCATCGATTGACGGACGTCGGTCGCGGCGATTGGGCAATCTTGAGCATAGCCTACGATGGGTAGCGTTGTGATGTTCTGTTGTGATAATTTGGTGTGTCCAGTGTGTGCCTCGTGGTTACACACCCGCTTCACACGCGTGATCCGGGACTGTTTCCGGATCCGGTCAAGGATATGCACTACTGACGAGCTCAAAGGAGGGCGAAACTCGAGTATAGTGCTTCCATATTGACGTGGATAGGCCTTAGGTTCATACCAGAATGCGATCGGCGTTGCCAGTAGTGGGTTGTGCTCAATATTTAAATTTCAAATCCCGAAACAACCATATAATCAATTGATTATTGCTCACTGGATTTAGGAGGCCTGGTGTTCCTTGCCAGTGAGAAGTCCTGATCGTTCGGGTCCCATCGATTGACGGACGTCGGTCGCGGCGATTGGGCAATCTTGAGCATAGCCTACGATGGGTTGCGTTGTGATGTTCTGTTGTGATAATTTGGTGTGTCCAGTCCAGTGTGTGCCGCGTGGTTACACACCCGCTTCACACGCGTGATCCGGGACTGTTTCCGGATCCGGTCAAGGATATGCACTACTGACGAGCTCAAACGAGGGCGAAACTCGAGTATAGTGCTTCCATATTGACGTGGATAGGCCATAGGTTCATACCAGAATGCGATCGGCGTTGCCAGTAGTGGGTTGTGCTCAATATTTAAATTTCAAATCCCGAAACAACCATATAATCAATGAAGTATTTACAACCATTATTTCCAGCCACGATGATTTATCTGTTCTTTCACGCCATAAACTTGCGTCCAAACGGCCCTGACCACATCTGCCATATCACGCACCAACAATGCAGATCCCTAGTACATTCACATTTTCACATAATTCTGAAGAAAAGAAACAAGACAAAACATCGCATTCACAGTTTCACATAATTCTGAAGAAAAGACATCAGACACACAAAATACATTAACATTTTCACATAATTCTGAAAATTAGAAACAAGACACACGCACAAACAACTTTCATATTTTCACATGAGTCTGAAGATAAGAAACAAGCCAACAAACTACATTCATATAATCAAGTAAGTCTGAAAATAAGAAACTACATTCACATGTTCACATATGTCTGAAGAAATGAAACAAACCAAAACACTACATACACATATTCACACACACAAAAATCTGATATGGCGTCAGACAGTAACATGCGTGTTTGCGTCTTTCAGAAACGATTCTACGATTTTCGATCTTTTGAGGATCGCGGCATGTTTGACGTCAGTCCGAGAGATTACCAAAGAACAACACATTCACCGAAAGATCGAATGGAAAAGGCAAAGTTGCAATACGACTCCACGCAAAGATCGCCGAAAGGAACAGAAGCGGCAGATAGAGAATATACTAATACAAACTTCGACAAGTACATAGGATTTCAAAGTCAGAAAATGAAAAGAGCAGGATTGGAAAAGGTGAAAGAAGGAGAGTCGCAAAAAGAGGACAACCGTAGAGGCAGAAGCCGCGACTTATTTCGATGGGTTGGCAAAACCAGAATTGACAATTTCCGTCTGCAGAAAAGTCTGGTAGGAGACAGCGATTATATCGAAGATTTAAAGCCGGAGCCAGAAGATATGATTCAGGAGGAGGCAGAAGAGGCGACCCGGGAGTCGGCGGAACAGACTGTTTACGAGCAAGCTCAAGAAGTGATTCAAAGACCCATGGAAGACTTGATTCGATGGCCCGCGGACGGTGTGATTCAAGCGCCAACGGACGATGTGATTCAAGGGCCCACGGACGATGTGATTCCAGGGCCAGCGGACGATGTGATTCGAGGGCAGACGGAAGAAGTATTTTCAGAAGAGGGGGAAGGCGTGATTAAGGAAGGCAAGCTGGAAGAGAGTACCGATTCGTATCTTACAGAGGCGTTCACACAGGAGATTAATGAGAGTATAGAAGAGGATTTGACTCTAGTAAGTATATGTTCATATATCGTGTCTCCAGTTCTCTGGTCTTTTCTTGTCATGTTTCGCTTTTTACTTATTTTTGATACAACAACAACATCGACAACAACATCAAATACACTACTACTACCACCAATACTACATCACCACTACTACTACACTTCCTACTACTACACTTACTACTACTACCACCACCATCATCAGCACCACCACCACCACCACTACTACTACTACTACTACTACTACTACTACTACTACTACTACTACTACTACTACTACTACTACTACTACTACTACTACTACTACTACTACTACTACTACTACTACTACTACTACTACTACTTGGACTTCCGGTCCCCAACATGGAGGACAGGCATTTGAACGGTTAAGACCTCTGATGTGTTTATGCTTGTGGCTAAACTTTGCATTCGCATTTTCCTCATGTTTGACTGGAATTGCGTGGTTCCGTCGCCCTGCTACTGAGTTGAGTGCGCGAAGCGACACTGTGAATTTCATGGGGAATGCTTTTACATCTGTCCGCGGTTGTTTGTAGCGTGAACTGTATGTTCGGAATAATGGCGGCCGGCCTGTCGCAGAACTGACTGGATAGCCTTATACAGCAATATGTGGCTGCTGGTTTTCTAGTGACTACCGCTTCCATCGACGATGAACTGTAATTTCCTTGGAGGACTTTTGTGTTGGCATTCTGGCGGCGGCATTATGCACAGTGTACCTGTGCGGGCTGTTAGCTTGTCAAGACTCCTGTCTATTCCACTTTTCACATTGGGCAGTGATGAGCATTTTGTGTGATATTCACTGGTACAGGAACGGAGCATAATGGGGACGACCCGTTACCGTGAAGTTGGAACCGACACTAGTGACTGCTGCTGCTGTCGCTGCTGCTGCTGCTCCTACTACTACTACTACTACTACTACTACTACTACTACTACTACTACTACTACTACTACTACTACTACTACTACTACTACTACTACTACTACTACTACTACTACTACTACTACTACTATTACTACTACTACTACTACTACTACTACTACTACTACTACTACTTGGACTTCCGGTCCCCAACATGGAGGACAGGCATTTGAACGGTTAAGACCTCTGATGTGTTTATGCTTGTGGCTACACTTTGCATTCGCATTTTCCTCATGTTTGACTGGAATTGCGTGGTTCCGTCGCCCTGCTACTGAGTTGAGTGCGCGAAGCGACACTGTGAATTTCATGGGGAATGCTTTTACATCTGTCCGCGGTTGTTTGTAGCGTGAACTGTATGTTCGGAATAATGGCGGCCGGCCTGTCGCAGAACTGACTGGATAGCCTTATACAGCAATATGTGGCTGCTGGTTTTCTAGTGACTACCGCTTCCATCGACGATGAACTGTAATTTCCTTGGAGGACTTTTGTGTTGGCATTCTGGCGGCGGCATTATGCACAGTGTACCTGTGCGGGCTGTTAGCTTGTCAAGACTCCTGTCTATTCCACTTTTCACATTGGGCAGTGATGAGCATTTTGTGTGATATTCACTGGTACAGGAACGGAGCATAATGGGGACGACCCGTTACTGTGAAGTTGGAACCGACACTAGTGACTGCTGCTGCTGTCGCTGCTGCTGTTCCTACTACTACTACTACTACTACTACTACTACTACTACTACTACTACTACTACTACTACTACTACTACTACTACTACTACTACTACTACTACTACTACTACTACTACCGGCGCCTTGCGGTCTTGACAAACGACAATTAAATTGCGCCTCAAAAGGACATATTAGCCTCTCCATAGCACAAACCTGTGCTGAACTGTAGAGACCAGGCAGTGATATATCTGTCAGCCTGTCGGAGCCTCCATCCTATAACTGTAGAGACCAGGCAGTGATATATCTGTCAGCCTGTCGGAGCCTCCATCCTATAACTGTAGAGACCAGGCAGTGATATATCTGTCAGCCTGTCGGAGCCTCCATCCTATAACTGTAGAGACCAGGCAGTGATATATCTGTCAGCCTGTAGGAGCGTCCATCCTATAACTGTAGAGACCAGGCAGTGATATATCTGTCAGCCTGTCGGAGCCTCCATCCTATAACTGTAGAGACCAGGCAGTGATATATCTGTCAGCCTGTCGGAGCGTCCATCCTATAACTGTAGAGACCAGGCAGTGATATATCTGTCAGCCTGTCGGAGCGTCCATCCTATAAATGTAGAGACCAGGCAGTGATATATCTGTCAGCCTGTCGGAGCCTCCATCCTATAACTGTAGAGACCAGGCAGTGATATATCTGTCAGCCTGTCGGAGCCTCCATCCTATAACTGTAGAGACCAGGCAGTGATATATCTGTCAGCCTGTCGGAGCCTCCATCCTATAACTGTAGAGACCAGGCAGTGATATATCTGTCAGCCTGTAGGAGCGTCCATCCTATAACTGTAGAGACCAGGCAGTGATATATCTGTCAGCCTGTCGGAGCCTCCATCCTATAACTGTAGAGACCAGGCAGTGATATATCTGTCAGCCTGTCGGAGCGTCCATCCTATAACTGTAGAGACCAGGCAGTGATATATCTGTCAGCCTGTCGGAGCGTCCATCCTATAAATGTAGAGACCAGGCAGTGATATATCTGTCAGCCTGTCGGAGCCTCCATCCTATAACTGTAGAGACCAGGCAGTGATATATCTGTCAGCCTGTCGGAGCCTCCATCCTATAACTGTAGAGACCAGGCAGTGATATATCTGTCAGCCTGTCGGAGCCTCCATCCTATAACTGTAGAGACCAGGCAGTGATATATCTGTCAGCCTGTCGGAGCCTCCATCCTATAACTGTAGAGACCAGGCAGTGATATATCTGTCAGCCTGTAGGAGCGTCCATCCTATAACTGTAGAGACCAGGCAGTGATATATCTGTCAGCCTGTCGGAGCCTCCATCCTATAACTGTAGAGACCAGGCAGTGATATATCTGTCAGCCTGTCGGAGCCTCCATCCTATAAATGTAGAGACCAGGCAGTGATATATCTGTCAGCCTGTCGGAGCCTCCATCCTATAACTGTAGAGACCAGGCAGTGATATATCTGTCAGCCTGTCGGAGCCTCCATCCTATAACTGTAGAGACCAGGCAGTGATATATCTGTCAGCCTGTCGGAGCCTCCATCCTATAACTGTAGAGACCAGGCAGTGATATATCTGTCAGCCTGTCGGAGCCTCCATCCTATAACTGTTGCCGACCAAGGTTAAGGGCCTGATCTCATCATGGTCATGTCTTCCAACGATATTTTATTTTGAATAACGAAGACACAAACCATAGATTGTACGATTTATTGTCTGGCATATTTCGCTGCATCTCGTAATTTATTCTCAGAATGCTTTAAATTCTTGTTACCAGAGGTTAGAACACGAATTCTTGCGTGTTAGATAGAACCAGTTCTAACATATAGCAGCGAATAATGGACAATTAGTAAACAAGTGAACAAATCCCTGGTGGCTTTAGAGGTGTGGTTTTTTTTTTTTTTATAAGAATCCCGAAATGAAGAATGACAAGGATAATGAACAATGACAAGAATAATGAACAATGTCAGTGACAATGAGCAATGACATGAAAATGAAGACTACAGTATTGTGTGTTTGGAATTATATAGGGTGTTCGTAAAGTCTCACTACCATTTGAATGTAGAACAAGTTTGAAACACGAAGTACATGACGCCATCAAAAAAGTGCTAAAAATTCATTAAATTAGTTACAATAGTTACTGCTATGGTCTAACGCTGTTTTGGAAAAGCTGGAAAGTACCAAAGAAGTATTCATTATAACACGTGTTGGAAATGTCCAATACGGGCTTCAAAACCTGACTGAACACGTCTCTTCATTTTGTCAAATACTTTCCACAACGTGTCTGTTGTTATTCCTTGAATGGTAATTCTTATTGTCTCCCTGGTCGAGGGGTTAGCAGCTTTCTCCGTAACCCCGAATGCTCTCGTGGTTGACGTGAGCGCACGAGAATTGGAAGCGGTTCGAGTCGCGCCATTAACTTATGAAAGTATAGAGCCGGTCGCTCAGAAAGTCGTGGCGTGCTGATGAGCGTAATCTAGCCTAGGAATCAACATACAGCTGAAAGATGCTGATGTTGACCGTAATATCCTGAAACAGGATGGAAACGTGGGAAAAAAATTTCTGATTGCTTCTTTCGGGTCCTCAATTGTGTGTACATTATTTGTGTAAACATTTCCTTTCAAGAAAGCCCATAGAATTACTAAGGCAGACGATAGTCATTTTCTGCATATTGCTTCACGATGGACTATGAAACACATTTTTTGATGACGTTATGTACTTCATTTTTCAGATTTGTTCTACATACAAAGTGTAGTTTAGACTTTACAAACACCCTTATTTCTGTATTTCACGATGTTACAATTCTAGTTTAAGCGTCTTATGGCGACTCTTTTCTGTATCCCCGTGAGCCAGCAGGAGCCAGAAGTATACAAGGAGGACAGGGTAGATCAGAGAACCGGACCCTATTTTAAAGGGACATTCCCACAAGCATTTGAGGAGAGCACCGTAGGGGCCATAACTTTGGTATGCATGTTTTCATATTTTACATTACCCTGTGTGGTATTTCTTGAAACGTTTTATTACTTTTTGTGCATTTCTGATACGCTAGATATACATCTACAGGGGAAGATTATCTGGCTACCTTCATACCTACCTACCTAATTATAGACATGACTACCTACCTACATATATACACACCTGCCAGCCTTCCTTCCTACCTACCTACCTACCTACCTACCTACCTACCTACCTAATTATAGACATGACTACCTACCTACATATATACATACCTCCAGCCTTCCTTCCTACCTACCTACATACCTACCTACCTACATACCTACCTACCTATCAACTTGCCTGCCTACCTACCTAGCTACATACCTACCTACCTATTCACTGGCACAGGAAAGCAGCATTATGGGATGACCCTTTGGCGAGAAGTTCTAACTAACTAAACCTTCCATAAACAAGTATAAAAGTGACAATTTTTCCATCATGTCCTTCAGTATGCATTTGATTGCCTTTATTGTTAATACCATCCACTATTGATTCTCTGTGATGCAACTGTTTCAGCTAATTTTCCACAATTTCTCAACATACTTTTCATGCCTCCAGAAAATCCTGGATGAGATGGTTGCATACGGACAGCGAAACATCCCTTTGAAATTCCAGACCAGGCGACAGGAGTTTCTGGAGATGCCTTCCGCAGCCCAGCCGATGTAAGTCTGCACACATGCCTGGTCGTTGTTCTTTCTTGTTCAGCTTCTGGTGTGTCAGGAGTTGATGTCACGGTCCAGATAGAGTAACTATGACGGAACGACGAGACGTTACGATTTAACGACAGTTACACGATATTTCAAATGAAAACAGGTTGTAGCAAGACAGAAATATGTGACATGCTCAGAAAGACAGTCACGAGGCTAAGCCAGTGAGCTCTGATGACAAGATTTCGGGTTAGTACGAGGAAAGTTCGCGGTCAGAGTTGTCGAACCAAATAGGACAGAGATATAGCCTCATTCAATTATACACGCACGCACGCACACGCGCGCGCGCGCACACACACACACACGCACACACACAACGAACAGACAGCAGACGAACCAAGAACAGACAGAACGACCCTAGGAGACATGGAATGGAAGACATATATGTATATGAATGACTATCTGCCTTTATGGCATTCTATCAGTGTATCTGCTTGTTTGTCTACGCTTCTGTCTTCCAGTCCATCTCTCCCTGTCTGTTTTTGGTCCTACTGTTGTCTGTTCGTCTTTCTGTCTACATCTCTACTTATAAATAAGAAACGCGTGTTTATTAATTACATATAGTCAAACCTCGGGTTTCATTGCCTTCGGATTTCGTCGGTTTTGGTGTTCGTCGAATTTTCCCTCTAAAAATGTGTCTCGGTTTTTGTCGGTTGCCCCGTATTTTGTTGGCGTGCCCACATAATCTCGTTGTTGATTTTGCGAAAATAAAGGGACCCACGCGTTCTTCTGCTCAGTTTGGCGTTGTTTTTTTGTTGTGTGAGAATCACTTGTTAATAATAAAATACGACAGCGGTATTAAGATTGTTGAAATCGGCCGCATGTACGGGATGTCGCCATTCACGATATGCTCCATTGTGGCGACAAAGGAAGCAATACATGAGGCTAATGTAGCAAAAGGTATGAATGTGCTAACGAAACAGAGATCGCAAACAGTTGAAAATGTCGAGCAGTTATTATTAATTTGGATAAATTAAAACCAATTAGATGGCGATTCTGTTTCGGAGGCAATCATATGCAAGAAGGCCAGACTTTTATATGCCGATCTCAGTAAGAAAATGCCTGGAACGAGTGCTAGTGTACTAAGTGATTTTAAGGCCAGCAGAAGATGGTTTGAAAAATTCAAGAGGCGCACTGGCATACACATTGTTACTAGTCACGGCAAAGGGACGAGTTCGGACAAGTCTGAGGTCGAAAAATAGTATTAAACACTATATTTATTCTCTATAAAATGTGTTTTTGGTGTGTATTTTGGAGTTTCTAGAACGAATTAATTGGATGTACATTGATTCATATGAAAATAATGGTCTCGATTTTAGTCGGTGTCGGATTTCGTCGACTGTTTTCGGGCTGTTTATCGACGAAAACCGAGGTTTGACTATATATATATATATATATATATATATATATATATATATATATATGTGTGTGTGTGTGTGTGTGTGTGTGTGTGTGTGTGTGTGTGTGTGTGCGTGCGCGTGTGTGTCTGTGTGTGTGTGTTGAGAAGTAGGACCCGTAGCAGCGCAATAGCTAGCACGCAAGCCGGCTGGTTAGATGATCGTGTGTTTGAATCTACGAGACAAGTAGTTTTTTTTTTTAAAAACGCTATGGGATGGCAGATGTGTCAAGCCTAGAATGAGTACCAGGAAATGCTATGGGCAGTAAAGGTGGTCGGCCATGACATTGACCACATCACACGCTGAATGCCAGTTCGTCTATAGAATTATTGGCTAGCACTATTTACCCTCTATAAAGATATGGTTCTATTTTCACATGTCCGATATATTCTAAGAAAATGGTGCATATCCTTTATAGGACGTAGCAGTCAACCACGTCATTTTGGTGATTTCTTGGCAAGTTTACGTTCAGTAGTTTGCCACTGCGTTGTAAATGACTAGCATTCATGCCATTGTATGAAAATCAACACAAGGCGGTCGGCTTCAATGCAGCCTAGGCTTGTCAAAGGGACGTTTAGTTGTGTACTAACGTTGAGACGTGTATGTTTCAGGTACATGTCCAGAAAGAACTGGGACCGAGCTATGGAGTACTTGGGGCTGAGCAGAGACGAGGAGGAAGTGGAAGAAGAGGAATCCTCAGAGCCAGAAATATCGTCCTCTAGTGAGGAGGAAGAGCCGCCTCCGGCGGAACCTGTAATTGTGCCCAAGGAAGAAACCCCCGTGGAAAAGGTCGTTCGTGAAGAAATTGAGAGCTCTCCAGAAGAAGAGATACCCAGGTGTGTCCTTCGAGGAGGAGTTGTGGAGAGTCATCGGGAACTGACCTTCTACTGCCCAACAGTGCCCTTGCCGAGACGGTTCAGGGGCGTCACCAGGCGGAACCGCTACGAATACAACAATGAGAGGACACCCTCTGTGTTCCTCAGATATAGGTCTGGATCCCAAAGTAGAATGCCGTCCTACAGAAGAGAGGCTATATGCTATGGGAGAACAAAACAGTTAAAAGACCGCTGCGATATTTGGTCGAAAAGTGAACTAGACAGATCATCCCATTTCAGTAAATCCGGTCGATATTACCGCAAACATCTATTTAGAAAACGACTGACTCTGAGAAATATTCTTAGAGAATGTGAGAAAAGCAAAGAGTGGAGAAAACTGGAGAACAGCTTTAAAAATGAACAAAAGAAGAAGGAACAATACGGCTACGATTACAATACATATGGTGCAGAAAACAAAATTGAAAATTTTACTAAGGATTCGGTTAGAAAATCTGGTGCGGCTCGAATCAAGGACGATAATATATCAGACGATGTTTCCAGCAGTCAGAATTGCGCCGCTCATTCTCAAAGATTTGACTTTCTAGTCTCGCCGCCACGGTCTAAAGGATATTATTACAATCCAGAGAGATGTTCAAATTGTGGAGAAGGGAACTCGCGAGCTTTTCCGCACAATAGAATGGTTTTAGATACACGACCAGAGGGGCAAGGGGATTATACAACCCACACCATGACAGCGCGGGGCAATCGGTGCTCGACTGGTTACGGATACACGCTGGCAACTGTCAGAAACGATGCGGAAACGATGCACTATGGAAAAACTACCGAAGGAGCACATGAACTTCTACGCGGGTCCACACAGTTTAAGAGTAGAGCACCTGGTCTTCCTTGTTTTGGTAATACAACTGCGCCTTTCGGAAAGCGTGGGACTCATCGGAGCATTGTAGCTTCAAAAAGAAAGCTGGTTGGCCAGGAAACTCATCCATGGGGTGGCACAGTGCCTATATGGCGCGGTTGTCACAACAACACGTTGCCAGCAGCAACGGCGTCTACGGATGTCAAATTAGGCAGGGGTTCATACTTTGACGTCGGTAAGCCGCAGGTGGTTAAACCGCTTGGCCACCAACCAAACGTGTACGCTTATCGCGATGTTAAAACCCAGTTCCCTTACACAAGCAGCTATTATAATGATGATGGTTGCAACTTGTTTACTTCAACTCAGGCATCTTCAAGTCTTCTCCCTACGCGAATTTACTAAATTCATCATCATCACCACCACCATCATCATCTGTGCCATGCCATTGAGCGTAGGTGTTCATGTACCGCCACAGATCTCAGTCCGTGGTGCTCTGGGTCGACTCTGTTGATGATATTCCTCCATGCCACCGTCCTAATCCACCCAGTATCAGTTATGTCGAATCAAATTACATGTCTCTTCTTCCTATCATCTATCCATGCGTCTCCATCACTAAATCAATAAGTTAAAAAAAGTCAAAGTAAAGGACCACTTTTTACGCCCCGAAGCGTATTAAGTATATGTTGCGAGCCCTATACTTTTATACTAATCGGCACTGGATGGGCGATGTGATAAATATCACGTGCATCTTCACTTACCACAACTTATTTGTTCCTCTTTCGGGTGAAACACGTCATCCGTAGTTCAATCAATCAGGCCAGCTGGCGTTGGCGTTCATATCTCTCCACAGATCTCGGTCTTTGGTGTTCTGGATCAACTCTGCTGATGTATTTCTTCATGCCACCGTCTCAATCCATCCAGCATTATTTATCTTAGTCGGCCTCTGCGTCTCTTTCTTTTAATTTTTCCAGTCGTCGCGATGTTCTTCAACGCCTCTCTCCTCATCACATGACCAAAAAATTCAGTTTGCTCCTTCTTATTGTTGTATATAATGTTTTAGTTTTATTAGCCGTATTCAGGCAATCGTTGTTGATTTTCATCTCATCTCACCTGGTTCCTCTTGTACCTTGCGGGGTCGAGGTGAAGTATAAACAGCCACAGGGGCCCGTTTATGTGCTTCATGTTTCGAGGTTCCCATGGACTCTGTTATTCCCTCCTTCCATCGTTTACTTGCATGCATTTTGTCAGTATATCATTGCTTGTTGTGGTATACTGTCAGTTGGTAATCTAGTTACATGGCCAAACCATTTGACTTGTTGCCTTCTAATAAAATATAACGCTGCTATAACACCCCCCCCCCCCACACCCCCACTTTAGTCCAGATTTCATCATTTCTGATTTTCTCTCTTCTTGATACATTGAGAATTTTTCTCAGGAATCTCATTTCTGTTGTTGTAATTTTTATGTTCTCTTTTTCTGTCATTGTCCAGGTGTGGCATTTCTAGCACAGAGTTGGTAGGAAGATTGTGTTGTAGAGTGCTTTTTTTTTTTTTTAGTAACTATTGATGCATGTTTGTTCTTTAGTATTAGCGCCATTTGTCCAATGAGTTGGTTTGCCTTATTATATCTATTTTCGATATCGTCCACTGATTTGCCATCTGATGATAATATACTTTCTAAGTATTTGAAGCTGTTTAGTTGTTTCCGGGGGTGTTATTTTAGATGAATCTTTGTTGTTTTTTTCTTTGTTTATAGTTGTTAGTTACTCACCTAAAACCACCGTTGTTGTGCACACCTAAAATCCCTGTTGTTGTGCACCTCAAATGTAGGTGTGTTCGACTTCAGCATACATTTGTGTTAGATTTGCGTCCTCTATACTCCATCCAAGGTCACGGGCGCCATCTACCCGCTGTAAAGTTTTCTGTCCTAATAACTATGCCACTGCAGCCTGTTTACGGCCTACGCTTCTGCGATTTCCAACTGCCGTGGGTATTTTTTTTTTTAATTACACAGCTTTTACACGTGTTCTTCTTTTTGGTCCTTATCCTGTAAGGCTATATATCCGATTTCACTCCCCAAGAGATCGGGGGAACCATGTGATATCATTACATACCAATGATTCTATGCTGGCAATCGAACCAGCACCTTCTGTGCCTGAGACGAACATCGAAACCTCTAAGCGACGACTGTCAACCTAGGACACTTAATAACAAATGTCTGGTGTGAATGCAGAATAAGAAAGAGAATCATTGTCATCATGTGCCATGCCGAGAAAGCGTGTGCGGTCATGTTTCACCATCTTACACGATACAGAAAGAGAATAGGACTGAGTAAAATTACATTCAAAAGTATAAAATAGCTGCATACATCTAAACAGCTGAGCTACGAATTATAAATAAGAATGAACAAATATTACATTTTGTTTTCGTGATATTTCGTGCTGAAACATCGACAATGAATAAATAATGTGGAGGTAAGACTAACGCTGTTGAAACTTGGTTTTATTGACCTTCTTCTTCTTCTTCTTCTTCTTCTTCTTCTTCTTCTTCTTCTTCTTCTTCTTCTTCTTCTTCTTCTTCTTCTTCTTCTTCTTCTTCTTCTTCTTCTTCTTCTTCTTCTTCTTCTTCTTCTTCTTCTTCTTCTTCTTCTTCTGCGATAAACGTTTGTTATGCGTGCTGCATTGCCTCCAATTTTGTGCGTAGATGGCCTCTTTCTAGTTTCGTGTCCGTTGGTCGAACATCTTCCGACTTAGATGGTTGTGGATTTTTTTCTGGATTCCTCCTCCCGCAGAAAGATTGGCTTCCCAGGCTTGTGAGCTTTACCTGCCCACATTTTCTGTCGGGCTTTGTTGCCCCAGCCTTTGGTCTTACATGAACTTCCACAAGGTAGTGATGGTTTGGCATTCAGTGTAACCTTCAATCCAAGGCTCCTGATTTCTTTGGGATTGCAATAAATACAGAGTTACATAATTCAGAAGGTATATCTCCAGTATCATACAATGTGTTCAGCAGTCTGGTGGCTTGATCTAGTCCAAAAATTCTTCTAAAGCTTTAATCATTTCTGTTGTGATGTTATCTACACCGGGGGACTTGCCAGCTTTCATATGCTTAAGAACATTTTGTACCTCCATCTTCAAAATTGGCGGCCCTTCATTATTAAATCTAATATCATACTGCTCCTCTCTGTTATCCTCATAAAGGTTTTTTTCACATAATCTGTCCATACATGTATAATCTGATCTTTTTCTATTATGATTTTGCCATCTTTAGATTTTAGACAGCCTATTGATGTACTTGTTCTTTTATTACCAAGTTCCTGCATTAATTTGGTATTTTGACTGTTGTGTTGTTTTTCAATTTCTAAGCACTTTTCCTCAAGCCATGCTTCTTTTGCCTCCGTACATAATATTCTGACTTGTCTGTGAATTTCTTCATATTTGGCAGAATTATTTTTGTTGAGTCTTCTTGTTTCCATTAGGTGTAAAATTTCTTCAGTCATCCATTTCTTACGACCCACCTTCTTTAATTTTGGAATAGTTGTTTCTGCGGCCAAACTGATTGAATTCTTCAAAATTTCCCATTGATCGTCCACATCCTGGAATAGGATCTCTAGATCAGACAATATATCAAATCTGTTCTGTACTTCTATGTTGAATTTGTTTTGCATTTCCTTGTCATTACTCAATGTACACAAATCATATTTAGTGTTTCCTGTTATATACTTGACTTTCTTCAACTTTATCCTCAATGTTCCTGTAAGTAATCTGTGGTCACTATAACAATCAGCACTGGGAACTGTTTCTGCTATTGTTAACGCGTTTCTAAATCTTCTGCTAATCAGAATGTAGTCAATCTGGTTTCTAATCCTGTTATCAGGACTCCTCCATGTCCATAATCTTGTTGCTTAAACCAGGTGTTTCCTACAATCATGTCCTGTTCTTTTGCCCACTATACGAGTCTGTATCCTCTTTCATTTCTCCCTCCTAAACCATTGCTTCCTACTGTGTATCTATCACCTTGATTTCCTAGTTTTGCATTGAAGTCCCCTAATATGATGTTTATTTCTGAATTTTCACATTTCTTTAAGGCAGACTCTATGTCATTATAACATTCCTCTACACTATCTTCACTGGATTCTCCTGTTGGGGCATATACTTGAATAACATTTATGCTAGAAGGTCTGTCACTTAATTTAACTAGTAGAACTCTGTCCGACACTGCCGAATACCCTTGAACAGATTTTGATGTTTTCCGGTCCAAAATAATTGCCACTCCCCTTTGTCGATCTTCACCTCCAGAATAAATAATCTTAACATCTTCATCTATCTTGATGCCTGCGCCTGTCCATCTCGTTTCGCACATCCCTAAAATATTAATTTTTTCTCTTCCCAGTTCTTATTTTATGTTCTCTAATTTGTCGTCGTCATAATATAGCAAGCCCTTCACAGAACATCGCTCTCATCACAAAGGGGCAAACATCGCAGCTCTGCTGTCAACAGACACAATGCATTTGCGTCCGAAACAAACACTTCGGACAAACCATGAAGAAGAAGAAGAGGAGGAGTAGGAGGAGAAGAAGAAGAAGACGAAGAAGAATTCCGATTGCGACGAGGGATTTGTTACAATGACCTGGCCTCCCCCAGATGGACACAACCTACAGTTGGTGCTATGACATCTTATGAGAAGCAAAGGCAGTCGGCGAGCTATTGATAATATGACCCATCGAGTGACGATTATGTCAGCAAATAATTCATGTTAGCTCATTAAAGCACATTGGGTATATGGTGCTAAACCCATATATTTATACACCAATCAGCTCGGTGGATGATGACGTCAGTACCACACCTGCCGCTTGTACTTGCCAAGAAACATTTCCTGGTGCCTATTTTAAACTGGGTCAACCTGGACTCCCAGTTGAGTTTATGCAAAATTAATTCGAATTCTGCCCGTCGGGAATTGAATGCATAACCATCAAAGTTTCGATAGGCCTAGCAAAATATAAGGTTAGCATCACATACAATTAAATTGTAAGAAGTCACAGATTATGGTCGTCATTGGGAAGAGGAAAATACCACAATGTAATATATAGGGTGTATTTTTAATGACTGTGCAGTGTTTGATAATATTGCCGGTGCAAGTTTTGTTTTCATCCTCTGTACAGTTCATGCAATATAATAGGTAAATACAAAACTTGGACCGGCAATATTTTAAAACACTGCACAGTCACTAAAAATACACCCTGTGCAAGTGCTTTGGAATGTTCTTAAACAAGTGAATCGGTGCAATTATCTCGGAACAGTCATAATATGATGCCTTGAGGAGATTTGAACAAGAATAACCATGGTCAAGGTAGCCTTTTGCAAGATGGAAAACATACTGACCAATAAAAAATACGTAATTTGCAACGAGAAAAAGAGTATTGGGGTGCTTTTGTGTGGATGTGAAGCGTGGACAATGAACAGACAAGCTGAAAAAAACATCTGTTGGCTGTGGAGATGTGGTTTCTAAAGAAAATGCAAAGAATATCATGGATAGACAGAAAAACCAATGACCAAGTCCTCCAACAAACAAATGAAAATCGTAAATTGATTAGAGAAATTAGACGTAGACAATCCACATTTTTTTTTTTTGGGGGGGGGGGGTTTGATTATGAAAAGAAATAAATAGGAGAACTTTGTGACAACTGGCAAGATCACGGGGAAGGCATAGAAGTAAATACCTGGATGGCTTGGCCACGTGGTAAGGTCGAGACAAGAATACTGAGCTGATCTACGACTCTCGCGATCGAGTGAGCTGGCGAAACATGTCCGCCATTGCTTATCGGCACGACACGTGATGGATGAAATCGTATACCCAATACGTCACAAGGAGTGGGAAGGGCCTGTTACATTACTATTTGTATACTAATATAAGATGGGACATAACATATACTCTTTTACAGACAAAATATATGTATGCCATGATGGGGTGTTGGTGCTGTGTGTACTCTGAAGATCTCACTAACAGTTTTTGGAGCTCATCACTACACTTGGGAGGCTGCTGCTAAAGATCGAATTTCGTGGCGTACATCATTACGCAAGGGTGCAGTCACGTGTGAAGCAAACAGGACTGTAAGAGCTGCGAAATAAAGGCTGGACAATAAAAAATAAAAAACCACTGCAGGAGATCCTCATTCTGTAACGTAAAGCATTCTTTGAGCATATCGTCAACGAACATTTCGAGCGAAAATAGGCCTTGCCAGTAATCTTAGAACTCACGGCTCCATACTTTCAACCAAACTGAATGAAATGAATGATCATCATCATTCTTGATGGACAACCACCACATCCAGGTATCACTGGCATGACCTTATTCTGGGAGTGATGTTTCAGTTGTCACAGTTCGCTGGGACAGGGTTACGTGTTGCGAAACTGCATAAAATGTCAGACAACTCGTATTGTAAGGCGGACAGCCCTATTTAAAGACAGACAGCACATATTGAAAGACATACAACATATATTGAAAGACAGACAGCATATATTGAAAGACAGACAGCACATACTGAAAAACAGACGGCACATATTGAAAGACATGCAACATATATTCATTGACACACACCATATACTTATTGACAGATAACATATACTCTTTTACAGACAAAATATACTCATTCACAGACAACATATACTCATTCACAGACAGCACACATTGAAAGACAGACAGCATATACTCATCGACAAACACCATCCATTCATTGAGAGACTGCAAGTATTAAATGACAGGCAACACATTTTAAACAACACACAGCACACATTCAATGACAGGCAGAAAATTATCGAACAAACACAGCAATCCCCACAAATATTCAATATTTAGACAACAGAGATAGTTTGAATTTCTTATATATTGAGATTTTCGCACTCAAAATCAGACCTTAACCGGATCTCCGAGACCTTCTTCCATCGGAAGATAGCATTCAGTTGTTGCAATTTGACCTCTGAACCAACAACAATACATCCAGGTTTGCCACAGTTCTGTTCAAGGCCTAAACCGTGAGTCACAGGCGGGACGATCACAGGACTGGGGGGGGGGGGACATTGCCCTATGTGGATGATGTTTTACTGTATGGTCAGGGCAAACACAGCGAGCTGACAAACAGGTTGGGGAAGGACACTGAGCTATGTGGATGATCTTTTGCTGTATGGTCAAGGCAAACACAGGACGGAGAGTGACACTCTCGTATGTGGATGATGTTTGAGTGTGTGGCCAGGACAAACACGGGACCGCTGGAAAGTGAAGGACAATGTCGTATGTGGATGATGTTTGAGTGTATGGCCAGGACAAACACGGGACCGCTGGAAAGGGAAGGACATTGTCGTATGTGGATGAGGTTCTCTACTTTATGGTCAGGGCAAACACAGGGAGCAGGTTCCTGAAGTACTTCAGAATGGACTCGATCGCATAATCACGTGGTGAAGGAGGTGGAAGCACTGGACGATTCAACAAAGGCAGACGAGACTGGTTCTCTCTGAATAACCCGTGTGGCCAACTCCCAAATACCAGCTGCAAGTTTCTGCATAGAGGTAGTGGGAAGACCTGCGTAGTCGCAGACCTGCACACAGGCGGCTCAGGCCATATGGTCGTCTTCTACTGACCGGAGCAGCAGTGGGATTCGGCAGCCCCCTGAGCGACTGAGCAGCCCTCTATAGGAACACACTGCTCACCTCCATAGCATGAGGAAGGGGCTAGAAAAGGTGCCCTAAACATTGTCTGCTTCATCACTACCTAACCAGCTAGCCGCGGTTGGTGGGTACCCTTAACTGCGGTCGACATACAAAGAAAGATAAAACAAGCAAAGCTAAAAGAGTAAACCATATTCCCTTAACAATTGGAACTTGGAATGTACGCACCCTACTTGACAGAGACGGCGCGTCGGGTCCAGAGAGACGAACAGCACTGATTGGGAGAGAGCTGGGCAGGTACAACATCGACATTGCAGCCTTGAGCGAGACACGACTTGCAGAAGAAGGCCAAATCTGTGAAATTGGTGCCGGCTACACATTTTTCTGGAGTGGAAGGAAAAGCGTGGAAAGACGCCAATCCGGTGTGGGATTTGCCATTAAGTCGGCCCTGGTCGGCAAATTAGCTGGATTTCCAAAGGCTATAAACGACAGGCTCATGACCATGAAGTTGCCTCTGCTGAATGGAAGGAAGCACGCAACCATTGTGAGTGTCTACGCACCAACTATGACCAACGAAGATGATGTCAAGAACAAGTTCTATGAGGACCTGCACAGTGTATTAACATCTGTTCCCAAAGGAGACAAACTTATACTCCTTGGGGATTTCAATGCCAGAGTAGGCACGGACACCACCTCTTGGAGTGGCATTATTGGAAAGCATGGAGTCGGAAATTGTAACAGCAATGGACTCCGCCTCCTTCAGACATGTGCCGAACATGATCTCGTGATTACGAACACAATTTTCCGTCTCCCCATGAGAAATAGGACATCGTGGATGCACCCTCGCTCGAAACACTGGCACCTCATTGACCATGTCATCGTCAGGAGGAGTGACAGACAAGACGTTCGAGTGACAAAATCCATGTGTGGTGCCGAATGTTGGACAGACCATCGTCTCATTGTCTCGAAAATGAACATCCACATCAGGCCACCACGGCGTCCTCAAGGGGCGAAAATGCAAACAAAGCTAAATGTCACCCGCCTAAACAGCAAGAAAATGCAGCAGTCGTTTGAAAATATGCTGGAAGACCGCCTCAAGCCCAATGCTGAAGCTAAACAGGATACAGAAACAGAATGGAGAGCCCTAAAGGACACAATTTACAACACTGCTATGGAAATCCTGGGTCCAGCCCCCCGAAAGCATAAAGACTGGTTTGATGAAAATTCCGAAGACATCAACCAATTGCTGGCCGAGAAACATCTTCTCCTCAAGGCACATTTGAATGACCCAAAGTCAACATCAAAAAAAGATGCTTTCAAGAACATTCAGAGAGTAGTGCAGCAGAAACTTCGGCACATGCGGGACTCCTGGCTGAGCAGCAAAGCTGATGAAATTCAGGGCTTTGCTGACAGACATGATATGAAAAACTTCTACGACTCACTGAAAGCGGTCTATGGTCCTTCATCACCAGGCATAGTTCCCCTCCTAAGTGCAGACGGGGGAACATTGGTCACCGATAAGAAAGAAATCCTCCAACGCTGGGCAGAGCATTTCAGCAAAATCTTAAATGCAACTTCCTTCTTCGATGATGAAACCATCAACTGCCTTCCTCAAGTTCCCACCAATGAGACACTTGGTGACCTGCCAACCATAGTGGAAATAAACAAAGCCATCCAGCAACTCTCCAGCGGCAAGGCACCTGGTCCTGACTCCATCCCAGCAGAGATATACAAGGCAGGTGGGTCGGTCCTAACAGAGCAGCTTCACCAAGTCTTCACAAACATATGGATGAACGAGACCATGCCACAAGATTTTAAGGATGCGTCAATAGTACACCTTTACAAACGTAAAGGAAACCGCCAATCCTGTGACAACCACCGAGGCATCTCCTTGCTTTCAATTGCAGGGAAGATACTCGCCAGAATTCTTCTCAATCGCCTCACAGCCCATCTCGATCAAGGTCTTCTTCCTGAGAGTCAATGTGGCTTCAGAAAAGAACGTGGAACTGTTGACATGATTTTCGCTGCAAGGCAGCTGCAAGAGAAATGTCAGGAACAGAACTGCGAAATGTTCTCCACTTTCATTGACCTTACCAAGGCTTTTGATACAGTCAGCAGAGATGGATTGTGGAAGATTATGGCAAAATATGGCTGTCCACGAAAGTTTGTCCAAATAGTGCGGCTATTTCATGACGGCATGCAGGCAAGAGTACAGGAAAATGGTGAACTGTCTGAACCCTTTCCTGTCACCAATGGAGTGAAGCAAGGATGTGTCCTGGCACCAACACTGTTCAGCCTCATGTTTTCAGCCATGCTGATGAATGCCTTCGAGAACGACGACATTGGAATAGACATCAACTACCGTATGGATGGAAAGTTATTCAATCTCAGAAGGCTGAAAGCTAAAACCAAAATTGACAGCGGCACTGTCAGAGAGCTCCTGTTTGCTGATGATTGCGCTCTATACGCCAACTCAGAGGCGGACATGCAACATAATGTTTCAGCTTTCTCACATGCCTGTGCCAAATTTGGGCTCAATATCAACTTGGAGAAGACTGTAGTTATGTACCAGCCAGCTCCAGGGAATAATCACACTGTGCCGAATATCAAAGTGAATGATCATAGACTAAGTGTTGTGGACAAATTCACCTATCTTGGCAGCACTGTGTCACAAGCTGCCACAATCGATGACGAAGTGAATGCAAGAATCTCCAAGGCCAGTGCAGCCTTTGGCAGACTGTACAAGAATGTATGGGACAGAACTGGAATAAGCCTGCAAACAAGGCTAAAAGTCTACAAAGCAGTTGTATTATCCACACTGCTATATGCTTGTGAAACCTGGACTGTTTATCAGCGACACGCTAGGAAATTAAACCACTTCCACACAGTCTGCCTAAGGAAGCTACTGAAGATTAAATGGCAAGACAAGATTCCAGACACTGAAGTCCTAGAAAGAGCATCCATGCCCAGTATCCACACTCTACTGATGAAGAATCAGATTCGCTGGGCTGGTCACTTGACCCGCATGCCAGATCACAGGCTCCCTAAACGAATTTTCTACAGCGAACTGCGTTGTGGTAAACGCTCCCAAGGTGGCCAGAGGAAACGTTTTAAAGACACTCTGAAAATTTCACTGAATGCTTTTGGAATTCATCATGACACCTGGGAGGCTGCAGCCAGAGACCGAAATTCGTGGCGTGCATCATTGCGCAAAGGTGCAGTCATATGTGAGGCAACCAGGACTGCAAGAGCTGTGAAGAAAAGGCAGGACAGAAAAACCACTGCAGGAAATCCTCCTCCAGAGACGTCAAGCATTCTTTGCCCACATTGTCAAAGAACATTTCGAGCCAAAATAGGCCTTATCAGCCATCTTAGAACCCACGGCTCCACACCTTCAACCCCACTGGATGAAATGAATGGTCATCATCATTCTTGATGGACAAACAACAGTGGGAAGAAAGTATGCGATGATGTATCAGGGAGTTTTTTTGACAGGAATTTAGCCTTTTCTGAGGAATCAACATACAGCTGAAAGATGTTGATGTTTACCGCAATATCCTGAAACAGGATGGAAACGCGGGGGAAACAAAATAGACCGTTTGGTAATGACATCTAGAAGGAAGATGGCTGCTATGAGAGTAATGGCGGCGATAAACTGTGAGCAACTCCACCTGTCTTCTATACCAGAGCGTGGTCCTTTCGGTGGTTGAGTACGCCCTAGCGATCAATCAATTAGGTGCCGTCTCCACAATGAAGGTTGGCTGCAATGGATCTCCAACACTATCTCTAGCCCTGACTGTACATTCAGTCAGGCTGATGTTCTTCCATCTCTTGATGTTATCTTCCCACTTGTATCGTTGTCTACCTCTTGCTCGCTTGACCTTAACCTTGCCCTCTAGTATAGTTTTTATAAGAGTATCATGTCTTTTAACGTGGCCGAAATATTTCACTTGCCTCCTCTTTATTTCTTTCATCAATTCTCTCTTCATTCCCATTTTTTCTAGAACCTATGCATTTGATTGTTTTTGTTTCCATAAAATACAACATATTCGTCTGTATATCCACATCTCCAGGGCCTCTATGTGACTTTCTAGTTGCTTGTTCAATGTCCAGGCTTCCGCGCCGTACAATAGCATTTGAATAAACGTAGCATTTGACAATTCTCATTTTTAATGCGCTGTTAATCTCTCTAGACATTAAAACTGATTTCATGCTTTTAAAAGCATGTTTGGACATTTCTATTCTCTTTTTGATTTCTATTTTACTTCTGCCATCATCTGTTATTATATTTCTAAGATAGGAGAAACGTGTTATTTGTCTAGTATCTCCCCCTTTTCTGTGATTTTCTTTGATGACCTTTCTTTTCCACTGCTAATGATCATAGTTTTTTTTTTTTTTTGGATGTTAATATCTACGCCACATTCTGCACTATGCCTGTTTACTTGTTCTTCTAGGTCTTGTAACTCTTGCTCGCTTTCTGTTAGTAACACGGTATCGTCAGCATGTCTAAGATTGTTTATGATTCTTCCATTGATGATAAGTCCAGCCAGTTCTACTTGTTTAAAAATTCTTTCTGTGTATAGGTTGAAGAGGCTTGGGGACAGTACACATCCCTGCCGTACTCCTCTTTTTATGTCCATAGGCGACGAATAATTATTTCCGCATCTAATAGACGCCACTTGTTCCCAGTACAAGTTACTAATAAGTCTGATGTCCTTTCCATCTACTCCTATATCTTGAAGGCACGTAATTAATCGTTTATGGTGTACTCTATCAAAAGCTTTCTTGTATTCTATAAAACAAACATATGTGCTTTTTTGAACTTCTATATATTTTTCTTGTTCTTCAGCTACTTCCTCATCTATTTTATGTTGAATTCTTGCTTGATTGACCTTTAGTAGTATCTTAGTTATGTAGCTCATTAAGTTAATAGTTCTGTAATCCTCACAATCAACAGCTCTTGGCTTCTTCGGTAGTGTGATGAAAATGGATGTTTTCAAGTCCTTGGGGATGTACCCAGTATTATATATATCATTACATAATTCTGTGATAGTATCAGTACCAAAGCTGGATAAGGATTTTATCATCTCTGCTGTTATCTTGTCAGGACCTGCAGCCTTTCCTTCTTTCATCTGTTTAATAGCCTTCTCTACTTCAGCCTTTAATATGTTTGGTTCATCTTAGGTATTATACAATGTTGGTTTATTGACCCCGTTGTCCCAGAAAAAAAAATCTTCTGTGTACTCTGTCCATCTTTTTATTATGTCGGTGTTATTAATTATAATTTCTCCATATTTTCCTCAGATATAAACGTTTCCAGTTATATTATATTTCTTCTTTGTAAATCTTTTTATATGTTCATGTAATTCTTTAGAATTTCGTTTCATTTCCAGATCTTCTAATTCTTTGCATTTTTTTATGCAGCCACTCTTCTTTGGCAACTCTGCACACGTGACTTATTTCTCTATCTATTAATATGTACTCTGGAGTGTTCTTTGTTTTCTTTCTTTGAGTCAATTAGCTCAAGATTTTTTCGGTTATCCATAAATGTTTTTTTTTCTTGTTTATCTTCACTGGCAAGGTGGTATTCAAGTGTTGAGTATTGAAGAAGGCTGGCTATTAAAGACGATAAAACAAAGAAAATTTAAATATTTTGGTCACTTTTAACGTCACGAAAGTTTGAAGAGAACAATAATGGAGGGGTATATGAATGGGAAGCGAGGAAGAGGAAGGTCAAAGAGAAGATGGGTGCAGGATGTAGCGGATGATCTCCAGATAGGTGTATCGGACGCGGGACATCTTGCTTATGATCGAGAGGTTTTCCGGAAGGTTGTTATGGGAGCGAGGTTCTGCAAAGGACATGCTACTGAATGAATGAATGATACTGATGTTTGTAGCTCTAGAGGTTACACGACTTTCTCCGTAATCCCGTATACTTTCATGAGTAACGTGACGTGCGCGAGAATTGGTAGCGGTTCTCTTCGCGTCGGTAACTTACGGAGTATGTGGGCCGGTCGTTTAGAAAGCAATGGCAAACTACTGAGCGTAATCTTGCCAAGAAATCAACAATCAGCTGAAAGATGCTAATGTTGACAGCGATGTCCTGTATAGGATATGCGGGGGAAAAATACTGGGTTTTTCACATTCCCATTTTGTATTAATTTTATCCTCAGGATGTTCACGTCTATATTGTTCCGTACTTTCAACGATTAGCCCATCATATCTATTTTTTACACCCGGTATAGTTGACTTATGTCTGGTTGTTTAAATGCCGATATATCTATTTGAGGTGTCTTCGATGTCCTTATTCTTGGGTTATTAAGTTTTATTTGTAATTTTAAGACTACAGGACTGTGCCCTGGCGATGCTCACTCTCGGACATTCTGTGTTTGAGAAACTTGAAAGAATACATATCCAGAATACGATCACAATAGTTGAGTGCACAAAGGATGCAGCATGAAGGACGATGCTGTGATTCCTTGATGTTTCAAAGTATGGGAGACAGAACAAAGGTGTGCAGAGCAACAGCCTACCTCGAGTCAGTTCCGACACGCATAATCAACTGCACAGTGAGATCAGGACAGGAAAGGGCAGCGGATTAAACAGAGGAACATTCTGGATGGGTCCGGCCCGGGTCATAATTCAACAGGTCTGTCCACTTGAGTACATCATTATCAGCTTTGCCGGCTGATGTGGGCGATCATGCGTTGCCACAAATTGTGATCTCCGACGGCATGGATCAATTAGCGTGTTGACTCCCTTCCGTGCCATGACACAGAAGCTGGTGAAGACTGGATTCAAGTGCCAACAGAGTTCGGTACGTCCTTGTCAGTTTGTTTCAAACTGGATAAGGAGTACATTGTACTGGCACTTTATCGTATTGACAGACGATTACTGTGCTTTTAAGAAAAGGCACAATTAACTCCATAGCACAAAGCCTGGGCTGAATTGTAGAGACCATATGTTGCCCATGCAGCATGATCCCTCTCAGGCCTACCTAGTTTACTCCAGAGGAAAGGCAACACCAATACATCTGGAACAAGACAAGCTGCAGAAGCTGCCGGATCAGCAAAGCAATGCTCTAACTATCCGCCTGTCAGAGCTTCGATCTTAGACTAGCTGCCAATCAAGATTTAGGGCATGGTCTGCCCTGCCATGACATTTAGTCTTTAGATTGCATTTCCTCGCACTTGGATAAGGCCTGTACCCTCACAATTGCGCTCCTCCGTCCGAAGCCGTTGGCACAATGTGAGCTGTCGGGTTTGGTGAGAACAGAAAGCAGGTAGTACTGTCTACTGTCATACGGTAACTCAGTCATATCTGACTAAGACCTGACTAACGTAAATGCCTTACAATGAACACAAATCCTACAAAGAGTGTCAATGTCGATGTGTATTATTATCTACTGTGATATCCGTTTGTCGGAGAAAGAAAATGACGAGGGGATTTGAGCACTTATATGCTAACAGTTTTAGGTGCAATGAGAATGCTCTGTTGACTGACTTACTAATGTCTTCCAACTTGCAAAAGGCCACCTTTTAAATAATTCATTATCTTGTGTCATGCCAATAAGCATGGGCAGTTATGTTTCACCATCTCACATTATCACCAGAGTCGTGAATCAGCTCTGTGTTTTTGTCTTGACCATGCCATATGGCCAAGCCATCCAGATATATACTTCTCTGCCTACCCCTTGTTATTTTAGCCTCAATCTTGCCAGTTGTCGCCAAGTTTTCCACTTTATTTCTTCTCATAACGTGTCTAAACGTTTTGACTGTCTACGTCTAATTTCTCTATAATCAGTTTACAGTTTTCATTTGTTTTTTGTAGGACTTGCTCATTGGTTTTTCTGTCTGTCAATGGTATTCTTTGCATTTTCATCAGAAACCACATTTCAACCGCTACTAGATATTTTACAGCATGTCTTCAATACACTTTCTCTCGTTGCAGTTGACATATTTTTATTGGTTAGAATGTTTTTCATCCTGCAAAAGGCAACCTTTTCCATGGCGATCCTTATTCTAATCTATTAAAGCCACCTCCCATCAGATATTGTGACTGTTCCTGGATGTAACGATTCACTTGTTTAAGAACCTCCCCATTTACCCGTATATTACATTGTAGCATTTCTGTGAAATCATTACGCACTTCTTAAAGTGTGTACATATTCTCCAACCCAAAACAAGAAGTGGCACAGACACAAACTGTGACGTCGTTTCCATGAGTTCGCGTCTACGGACGAGCAAATGGCAGATCTAGATCAATAGCAACAAATGGATGGCGTCTTATCTTTCCAGACCTCCAGCTCACACGTTGACCCAGGGCTTTCACACGGCATCAGTCAATCTGCCAGCAAAGCATGTGAGTTTCGCCGAACATTCTCGTGATGTCGGAGGACGCTGACGTGGCACAGCACAAGGTCCCAAGGTATAACTGTAATATAGCCAATAATAGAAAGTCGACCGATAAGAACCTAGAATCTTTCGCATATTCCAATGGCGGCCCCGGAGCTGAAGTCTTCGGGGCGATACCACATAGAGTGAGTCAAAACAAACCGGCAGACCGGCCAGGAGAAGCCAGAGCAATGGCGGGGAATAAACCCAATTTGCCTCACCTGTCTCGATCGAGGTCTTTCCGAGAGGGGTTCAGTTCTAGTGGGTACTCAGTGTTCAAAGAGCTTGACTCTAACTCCATGCCTTTATTTGAAATAACCCCAATAAGTGCTGGCGATTTCAAGCTGTCAGATGACACCGCCAACCCACTAACCCAGAATGAGACCCATAAACCGACACTTACAGAAACCATTACGAGCCTTGGTATCGATGCCTTGCCGGCGTCTGGTGCATCAAGAAGAAATATATCTACTGTCTTAAATGAATTTGGATTCAGTGCCGAACCCAACAGCAATGGGGTGCCTCATGCTCCTGAATCTTGGAATACTAGGTCGCAAGACACACCTGTCGCATCAAGCTCCCGTCATAAACAGAGAGCCCGCTCTGAACCGGCAGCGCCGCGCAAAGCCATGACGCTCTCGGATGAGTTCTCTATCAGTGATAACATATTAAAATCCCTGAGATCTCCATTGAAATCTGAAATAAAAGCGCTAGAAAACACAACTCCGCCTTCAAAGCTATGCGAGGGATCTAAAACTAGCGATCAACAAGGCCACCTCCAAGAATCTGACCGTACTGGGTCGTCACCATTTGAGAACCCCAACATGTATTTACATACACTGGACAGTCAAATGATCTCATCGCCTGACAGCGCACAAAAACCAAAAGGAAAGCGCAAGAAAGCCAAGAATCGTAATCCGGAGTGCTGTATCCCAGTTCTCACAGCAAACGTTGATAATTCCATGCAGAAAGCATCCAGCCCAGAGAAACAAGGCTCGCCCAAAGGAACCCCATGTACAGAAACAATGGCTGACAAATCAACGCTGCAGTCGCCAAGAAAGACCTCACCAAAACGAGAATCCAGAGGCACTTCCCCAAGAAACAAACCGTCTCCCAGAAATCAAACATCTCCCAAGAACAAGCCCCAACAGGAATCCGGGACCATATGCTCACCGCCAACGAGAACTGCAGCTGGTGGAGGAGGTGAAGGTTCTCCCCCGTCACCTAGAGGACGGCGGGATGCCCCAGATCACAGCAGAAGTCGATCTCAGGACTCTGTCCGAGGCAAACAAGACCGCAGGTCACCACCTGGCAAGGACAGGTCACCAAAATGCGAAATCAAGGTCAGCCAGCCATGTCACCTGAAGAGACGATTTTATGGGCCCTGCTGCAGACCTACATTTAAAGGCGACATCTTCAAAAATATTGCTCAGGTGAGTTTCTCTGTCTGTGGCAATTTGCAATTATTCTTGGACACGACAACAGTGACACGCACGAGCTTATTCTAATGCTCAGAGAGAACTTAGCGTGACTGAGAAACTTAGCGTAATTCCGCTAAAACTAAACCCTGTGCGCCGACGGAGGGCTACTGGGTTCATTCCATTCACCGGTCAGTTGGACTTTAACGCTAGCTTCTCTTTCAGAAAGCAATGGGAATCTACTAAACGTAAAATTACCTTGTAAATTATTGGGGTCGGGGTTGAATTCTGCGTCCTGTAAAGAACATGCAATATTTTTAAACGTAGACAGATGTTAACAAATTAATTGTTGAGTTTTGAGTTGAGTTAAGCCGAGCTGAATTGAGTCAAGCATTGATATAATTGCACCTGGGGCATTCCCATAAGCTCGTTCGGGGGATCGGCAGGGGTTTGGAAGAATCTCAAAACTGAGAGGGGAGACAAGGAGAACTTTCAACAGATAGCGTTGGAAACGATTATGACTCTTCGCTGGCTGTTGAACGAGGGAACGGAGAGTGTAGTGACGTCAGTTTTTAGCCCAACTCAACTCAACAACTCCCATAAGCGCTCAGTCATTATCGTCAACAGCCAGCGTAGATTTACAATACTAATTGTACCCGTTCAATCTGGTTATATGTCCGTCTTGCTTTATCTCTGAGTGACGACTGTCGACCTAATTCCCTGATCATCCCCTTGCTGCTGCATTCTATCCAGACCACGATAGTCTGTCTGTTCTCCTGCATTATTCAGATGCTCCCAGAAGGCCTTCACCACATCTGCCTTATCATGAATCAAATCACCCCTCAATGATGCGGCACCAGCCAATCTGTCTGCTTGTTGATTCCCGACCACACCAGGAGAAAAGATCCAGAGAATTCTCACTACCTGGAAAATATACACCACTTTATATATGGTAAATAATTGTGATTATGTGATTAATGCCACGGGTGGAAAGTTGATCCTTCCTTCCTTCTCCCCTCCCTCCTTCCCCCCTCACTCCTTCCTTCCTCCCTCCTTTCCTTCCTTCCTTCCTGACTGCCTGCCTGCATACTTCCTTCCTTCCTTAATAACTTAAACTTTATCCAATGCTCCCAAAGCATGTAAAAGTTCCTTCCTTCCTTCAGCCACTCACCCAAAGTGTATAAAAGAACCTTCCTTCCTTCCTTCACCCGCCCACTCCTTCTTTCATTACTTTTCCCAATGCGTCGTAATGCGTGTAAAAGTGATCTTTGTGTTTTGTTTCTGTTTTACTAACACACCCGATGCGCCTTTCCTTTCCTCGGAATCCTGATTGTCGGCCAGTTGAGCCTTAAGACATGTACAATCGTCCTGCAGTAATTTACAGCCAAGGGCTAAGATTGGCAGAGAGGCACGAAGACCTACGCCACTTTGCGAAGCTAATGATATAGAATTGAGATGTTCCCTTAGACACGCATTTCAACTTTCCGTCTCTCTACAGGCCTTCGGCTGCCAGCTTACCTGTATCGCCAAGCACAACCAAAGGTACTCGGGGTTTCCCGGCATGCAAGGGCTGTACACCCCGGATATCGGACTGGAAAGGTACTTCCGTTCTGTCTTGCTCTTTCGTTTGTCTCAATGTACTATGTTAGGTGTTAGTCAGGTGTTAGTCAGGTGTTAGTCAGGTGTTAGTCAGATTTGACTGAGCTGCCGTATGGCAGTTAGTCAGTGTTAGTCAGATAAGACAACTACCTTTGGCAGTTTGTCAGGTGTTAGTCAAATTTGACTTAGCTACCACATGACAGTAGAACTAGTAGTAGTATCTGCTTTCTGTTAGTGCCGAATGTTGGCAGCGCTCACCGATCCCGCCATTGTGTCAACGGCTTCGGGTGGAGGAGCGCAATTTGGAGGGTACAAGTCTTACAATGAATGAGGAAATGCAGCCTAAAGACTACATGTAATGGCAGGTCAGACCACGCCCTAAGACTTGGTCGGCAAGTGATCTAGGATAGAAGCTCCACACGTGGAAAGTTAGAGCAATGCTTTATTGATCCAGCAGCTTTTGTAGCTTGTCTTGTTCC
Organism: Cepaea hortensis; assembly: GCA_963921405.1. Taxonomy (NCBI): domain Eukaryota; kingdom Metazoa; phylum Mollusca; class Gastropoda; order Stylommatophora; family Helicidae; genus Cepaea; species Cepaea hortensis. Next base: position 257,471,456 of record OY992876.1, read on the forward strand.
AGAAGTATTGGTGTTACCTTTCCTCTTGAGTAAACTAAGCAGGACGAGAGAGGGATCACGCTGCGTGGACAATACAGGCTTTGTGCAGTGGAGAAGCTATTGTAATTGTTCTGTCAAGACGGTCAGGTTCTAGTACTATGTCAGAAAACAGACTGTCTGGCTGATGGAGTGTTTCATAATTTTCCCACATACAGAGTCGAATTGTGAAGGTAGATTCTGCTGCTTTTGGCTTGACCACAAGTAGTCTGACTATGGAGGTCATGGCAGTAAGTAAAGCAATAACATGGCTTGAGATACAGACATTCACTAGGGCATGTTTCCATGGTGACCCAATGAGGGAGACAGAGATGAGTTGGATCCGAAGACAGTGGTTGGTGTCTCTGGGGGGAGGGGGGGGGGGTCACAGCTGGCAAAGATTAGATTCATGTTCGTGTTAGGACATGCGGGTGTACAAGGAAGTGAGGAGGCTGACAAGATTGCAGGTAAGGTTACTGTGGAGGGCGGACGAGCCATGGACCAGGAGAAGAAAGACGTTTTTGAGGACCAAGTGATGACTGTCAGTCTACAAACATTGTCAGACTGCGAGAACAGCAAGTTAAAAAAAAGTATGGCCAAACAAGAACACTATACAGGAAGCCAAATAAGATTAATAAACCTAACTATTGGACCCCAGCTAAGCGAAACACAACTTGGATTTAGGAAAAACAACGGATGCACATATGCCATATTTACTTTTTGACAACTTATAGAAAAATCAATAGAATTCAATGAAATACTATACTTAGCCTTTGATAGAGTAAATAGAAACAAGCTATGGGAAATCCTTAAACAGTATGGAGTGAGTACACATCTAACAAACCTATGTAGAAGCTTATACAACAGCAGTGAATGCATAGTGAGAGCAACTGGAGGACACTCAGAACCCTTCACCATAAGATCCGGAGTACGACAAGGTTGTGTCCTGTCCGCTCTCTTGTTCATAACATATCTAGACAACATATGTAAAGAAACCAGCCAAACAGAGATCACAAGACCACCGCATGACGAGGACGCGGAAGAAGAAACATCTGCAAATCTAACCATTAGAGAACTCCTGTTTGCGTACGATCAAGCACTAATAGCGAAATCAAAAGCTAAATTACAAGATCGCATGAATAGTCTAAATGAAATGTGTAGGGAACATAACATGAAAATTATCACAAGTAAAACAGAGCTAATGACTTTAACTAAAGAAGAAAAAGCATCAACAATTCACCTAAAAGAACATCCATTGAAACAAGTAAAGAGTTTCAAGTATCTAGGAAGAATAATATCATCAAATGGCAAATCAGAAGACGAGATCAAAAATAAATGCAATAAGGCAAACCACATCATTGGACAAATGGCACCTATACTAAAGAACACACATGTATCAATGACTACTAAGAAAGCACTTTACAATACAATCTTCCTCCCAACTCTATGTTACTAATGCCAAACCAGGACAGTGACAGACAAAGAGAAAAGAAAAATCACTACAACAGAAATGAGACTCCTGAGAAGAATACTCAATGTATCAACAAGAGATAAGATAAGAAATGAAGAAATCAGGACTAAAGTGGGGGGTTGTAGCTGCACTAGATTTTATTAGAAGGCAGCAAGTCAAAAAGTTTGGCCATGCAAGTAGGTTACCAACTAACAGCATACCACAACAAGCAATGATGTACAGACCAGAGGGAAGCAGAGGAAGAGACCGACCACATAAACGATGGACGGGGGGAAAACAGAGTCCATGGGAATATCGATACATGATGCCCATAAGCGGGCACTCTCCCGCTGTTCATACTTCACCTCGATACCGCAAGGTACAAGAGGAACAAGATGAGATGATGAGACAGAACTGGTGTCGTAAGCCGCTACACGCTGTGGGATTTACTGAGGAGGGGTTCCGAGCACGTATGAACTGAATGGTTCGATATGCAATGAGGATGATTTGTCGACTGACTGACTAACTAACTAACTAACTAACTAACTAACTAACTACTAATTAGCTAGCTAACTAACTAACTAACTAGCTAACTAACTAACTAAATAATTAACTTCTTCTTCTTCTTCTTCTTCTTCTTCTTCTTCTTCTTCTTCTTCTTCTTCTTCTTCTTCTTCTTCTTCTTCTTCTTCTTCTTCTTCTTCTTCTTCTTCTTCGTATTCTTCTGCGTTAATCCTGAGTTGTTTTTTTATTCTTTCTCGGACGTGATTTCGTTGTGCCGATTTACAGCAGAGCTACGTTCTTGCGCTATTACGCCGACACATCCGACTTCTGCGGGCATTTGTTGACCGGGTGAACCTTCCCGGGGACTAACTAACTGACTGACTGACTGACTGACTCACTCACTCACTAACTAACTGACTGACTGGCTGACTAACTAACTAGTTAACTAACTACCTAACTAACTAACTAGGTAACTAACTACTAACTAACTGGCTAGCTACCTAACTAACTAACTAACTAACTAGTTAACTAACTAACTAACTACTTTGCTAATTAGCTATCTAACTAACTAATTAACTAGGTGGCTGACTGGCTAACTAACTGACTAACTAACTAGCTAGCTAGCTAACTAACTAACAGTTAACTAACTAACTAATTGACTGGCAGACTTACTGACTGACTAAATGACTGGCTGTCTGTCGGATTTACTGACTAAATAACCAACTAACTAGCTAGCTAGCTAACTAATTAACTAACTAACTGTCTGGGTGGCTGGCTAGTTTATTAACTAACCAACTAACTAACTAACTAACTGACTGACTGACTGACTGACTGACTGACTGACTGACTGACTGGCTAACTAAACTAACTAACTAACTAACTAACTAACTAACTAACTAACCAGTTAACTAACTAACTAATTAACTAACTAACTAACTAATTAACTATTTAACTAACTAACTAGCTAACTATCTAACTAGTTAACTAACTAATTAACTATTTAACTAACTAACTAACTAACTAACTAACTAACTAACTAACTAACTAGCTAGCTAACTAACTAACTAACTAACTAACTAATTAACTATTTAACTAACTAACTAACTAACTAACTAACTAACTAACTAATTAACTATTTAACTAACTAACTAACTAACTAACTAATTAACTATTTAACTAACTAACTAACTAACTAACTAACTAACTAACTAACTATCTAACTAACTAATTAACTATTTAACTAACTAACTAACTAACTAACTAACTAATTAACTATTTAACTAACTAACTAACTAACTAACTAATTAACTATTTAACTAACTAACTAACTAACTAATTAACTAACTAACTAACTATCTAACTAACTAATTAACTATTTAACTAACTAACTAACTAACTAACTAACTAACTAACTAATTAACTATTTAACTAACTAACTAACTAACTAACTAATTAACTATTTAACTAACTAACTAACTAACTAATTAACTAACTAACTAACTAATTAACTATTTAACTAACTAACTAACTACTAATTAACTATTTAACTAACTAACTAACTAACTAATTAACTATTTAACTAACTATCTAACTAACTATCTAACTAACTAATTAACTACTTAACTAACTAACTAACTAACTAACTAACTAACTAATTAACTATTTAACTAACTAACTAACTAACTAACTAATTAACTATTTAACTAACTAACTAACTAACTAACTAACTAACTAATTAACTATTTAACTAACTAACTAACTACTAATTAACTATTTAACTAACTAACTAACTAACTAACTAACTAATTAACTATTTAACTAACTAACTAACTAACTAACTAATTAACTATTTAACTAACTAACTAACTAACTAACTAACTAATTAACTATTTAACTAACTAACTAACTAATTAACTATTTAACTAACTAACTAACTAACTAACTAATTAACTATTTAACTAACTAACTAACTAACTAACTAATTAACTATTTAACTAACTAACTAACTAACTAATTAACTATTTAACTAACTAACTAACTAACTAACTAATTAACTATTTAACTAACTAACTAACTAACTTAACTAACTAACTAACTAATTAACTATTTAACTAACTAACTAACTAACTAATTAACTATTTAACTAACTAACTAACTAACTAACTAATTATCTGAGCCGAGGGTTTGAACTATGCCGAGTACCGTATGGAAGCAGACCGCGTTGCATTCGTGGCGATGGTAGGAGGCACCGGGCGTTCAGACAGCAATGGCAAACCACTACACTACATAGTGCCTAATAATTCATTCATTCAGTAGCATGTCCTTTGCAAAACTTCGTTCCCATAATAACCTTCCGGAAAACTTCCCGGTCATTAGCAAGATGTCCCGCGTCTGATACACTCTGGAGATCATCAGCCACATTCTGCACCCATCTTCTCTTTGGCCTTTTTCTTCTTCTCTTTCCGGGCATATACCCGTTTATGATTGTTCTCTCCAAACTTTCATGACGTTTCAAGTGTCACATATTTTTTTTTTAAATCGTCTTAAGCCGCCAACCTTCTTAAACATTCAAATCTTGTGACATGGATTCATTTGTTCTTTTCTGTATCCAAGATATACATGCACTTATAACTCGTCTATAACATTTATATTCATAGGTATGTGTGTGCTGTTCAGCTTGTTTAGTAAGTTTTCAGGTCTCACAGGCGAATTTTATCATGAGAAAGATGTATGCTCTTAAAAATATAGTTTTTGTAGTTCTGTCTGTCCCGCTCCTCAATTTCTTCAGGTGTTTTCGTTTTTGAAGATCAATTAGATATTCGTCTTTTAATTTCCTTCATTATGTCACAATTGTTGATAATTAACGACCTAAGATATTCAAAATTTCCCACCACCTCCAAATTTTCCTCATTAACATACATTTCTTTCTCCATATTATAGTAAATAACAAACAGCTAATAAATGATGGGGTTGACTGCGATGCCCTGTATAGGACAAGACACTAACTATGTAAATCTATTTTCCGTGTAGTGAACTAATTGCAGTGCAGTGTTACTGCTGTCTAAAATCTTTTGGCGATTGGGCTGTAGGCATAGTTTGTTTTCAAATATAGCGATATTACAAGATTTGGCCACATAGTTTGTTTTCAAATGTAGTGATATTACAAGATTTGGCCACATAGTTTGGTTTCAAATGTAGCGATATTACATGATTGGCCACATAGTTTGTTTTCAAATGTAGCGATATTACAAGATTTGGCCACATAGTTTGTTTTCAAATGTAGTGATATTACAAGATTTGGCCACATAGTATGTTTTCAAATGTAGTGATATTACAAGATTTGGCCACATAGTTTGTTTTCAAATGTAGTGATATTACATGATTGGCCATAAAGTTTGGTTTCACATGTAGTGGTATTACAAGATTTGGCCACATAGTTTGTTTTCAAATGTAGCTATATTACAAGATTTGGTCACATAGTTTGGTTTCACATGTAGTGATATTATAGGATTTGTGTAGTCCTATGCTTTGCTCATCCCAACGCAGTGTTACTAAATGCCAGACATGGACAGTCCTAGCTGTGTTCAATCAGTATGTGCCATGCCGATAAGCGTGGGCAGTCATGTTTCGCCATCTCACTTAATCTCCATAGTCGTGGATCAACTCAGTGTTCTTGTCTTGATCACACCACGTGGACAAGCCATCCAGGTATTTACTTCTCTGCCTACCTCTTGTTCTTTTCCGCTCAATTTTGCCAGTTCTCCTATTTATTTCATTTCATAACGTGTCCAAAAAATGTTGACTGTCTACGTCTAATACTTCTAATAAGTTTACGGTTTTCATTTGTTTCCTGGAAATACACCCAAAGAAATAAATGTATTGATGAATAGATGAAAGAAAGAAGCAAGTATTAATTAATAGAAGCATCGATTGATGAATTAGTTATGCTACGAGTTCTGTTAAATGAGAAAGTTTACCACTCCAGGGTGACATAAGTTGTTTTGTTCACAGCCTATTTAACCAAGAACCGTATGTGGTGTGCGATGACTGGGGTGATGAGCCAGCACCGTCCAGGAGAGAGGCGCGTTCTGCACCTCGCCGTCACGGCACGCCGGCTTTCTACAACAGCCGCCGACATTCTTTGGAATCATTCAGGTATCGCGGCGCGAGAGGCTCGGAAAAAAGGCAGCGAGGTGTGTCCCAGCAGGCGCCGAGAGGCAGAAGATACACGCCCGGGTCGGAGAGACAGTATCAAACCTATGGAAGGGATTATCTTCAACAAGACGATCGGCAGTTGCGGTTTGAGTTGGAGCAAACTAGTCGCTCCTCCATGTCATCTGTGGGAGATAAAGATGTGGAGAGCGGGCACTCTACAGAGCCACCGGATGAACATTCTTTGGCGGAGAGCAAGTACTCAGTGTCCAGATCCAGAGAACATTTTGGTAAAACGGAAACGCCTGGGTCTGGTACTAAACTGCAGCGCTCTTTCACTGAACCCGACAAAAAGCCTGTCGCTAACCTCAGTCCGAGATCTTTGCTGTCCGAAGATGATGACCGCTCGGTTGCCAGCAGAAAATCGACTAGGTCAACTGAAAGGAGATCAAAACTGGACAGGCAATCCAGACGATCCCCAGAGGCGAGTCAGCGGTTGGACATGCTACCCCAAGCTCAGCTCAGTCGCCAGTCAAAGAATCAGATGTCTTCAGAATCGGAGAATAGGCTTCAGACAGACAGCGGTGATTCTATAACGATATCAGAGAAGCAGTTTGTGGACCTTTCGAGGCAGCTTCTTGAAGAATCGTTTAAGGGGGCTCGCGTATATTCTACAAGATATCCCACATCTGAAAGAATCGATGCGAATGAGGATAGTGACTCGCTGGCCATCCCCAGGTCTAGAAGTATGCAGTATGAGAGGATGGCGCCCTCTGAACAGCTAACTAGAGACGGGGGTCGTGAAAAAAAGAGATCTGTAATTACCGATGAAGAGCTGAGCGTATCCGAAAGAAAACTGGTGACTGAGAGAACTCTGGCAGCACCTTTTGAATACAGGAAGGTAAGTAAAACCAGACTTCGAGATAAGTCTCAGGAGTATATTTTGGAGGTATCCAGACATCCTGCATTTAAGGAGGAATACAAATATGTAGATGAGAAGGCTCCAGGAATTGAAGAGCGCAAGGATGCATACTCAATTGGAGATTGCACGCGAGATGGGAGTGCTGGCTTATACTGCGGTTCAAGACCAGAGATTCGGGACGCTATGAACACGAACGTTCAGGTGTATACAACGCTGTGTTCTCATGGAAACGCGCCGGTGAAGGCTGAAGACTGCTTCCAAGTTAATTCTGCGTCTGGGAGGCGGGATTTTAAGGGCGGTGAGGCAATGGCAACAAAACGAACAGAATGGGCTGCTGAGCCCGATTCAGATCAGAGCATATGGCAGACGAGTGACGGCAAAAGATATGATTTCCGCGGGCCACAGCTGGAAGAAATGGGTTCAAATATGCCTTGCGATTCAATGGCGAGAGTTGGGTATTCGGATATTGTCGGGTCTCATTTGGCAGGGAAGCAGTCAGCATGTGAGGTGCCCCAGCGAGAGAATCTCTTTGACCAAATCACCCCTGAACATTCAGCCAGTAGTCGCAATTCTCATGATCGCTCGGGCTCAGGTCAACTGGTATTAATCGATGATCGACGATCAGATCTAAACCACCGGAAACCAGGTCAGACGACCACTTCCGCCTATGAAAGAAAAAGGACGGGACACAAAGACAACCGAGGCTCGCGGAAAGAGGAATCAACGCCGCAAGTGCCTCAATCGGTGGAGCGAGAGAAGAAACGAACTGTCACCGTCAGTGATGAAGATAGTCTAAAGATTCACAACCATGTTGATTTCAGTGAAGATTATGGTTCGCGTCAGAATCAGCAAGCGACCAATAGAGAAAGACATGGTTCCTTCGTTCGTAGATCGCGAGGTAATGAGTATGAAGTAGGGGAAACGCAACGTAAAGGGCCCATTGAAGATAATCACGGGAGATGGCATGGACTGAATGATAAGGAGCGCCAATTGAGCGGAGCATACTCTAAGCCCGCATCTGTACCCGCCACCGATTGCTCTAGTACTGAGTTAACTATTGCCAGTTGCGCAGACGGACGCGACGGCTGGGGCAGGAAGCGCTTTCGAAGATCCAAAGAGTCATACGAGACTGGGCTGAGAGAAACACATAGTATGGCTGAATCTCCCTATTCCACAAGCAGACCGCCCAATGAAGGATATCACGAACGTTCGGAGTTAAGACGAGCCGGTGAAGAATATCCACAGCATGATGCCTCAAGCAAGATCCCCAGAGCTCCAAGCTCGGCAGAGGCCGTGGAATATTTTCCTGATGGTTTGAACTCCCCGAGGCAAGCAGATAACCAGAGACAGTCCAGTGTTGAATCCAAGCACAGCGGGCGACCCCGGCGGTCAAAGAGAGACTACGATAGTGCGTATGATGACGATATGGACGATGGAGTCAGCCAAGAAGACGCATCCACAAGCATTTCTCGCCAGCTACTAACTGAAGAGGGTCTGATGGATAACTTCTATGGCCAGCGCAGCCAAAGAGATGAATATGGGGGTACAATGTCTCTCCTCGAAAGGCCTCAGCGCACAAGGCACTTAGATGAAGATCTTGATCGAAGGTGTCATTCAGAACGTCTCTGCGTGAGATCTTCTTCTTTCAAATATGAAACCAGCAAGAAAAAGGACCAAAAGCGTAGTAATTTACCGAAATATTCTTCTGCAGAACAGAATGGTAAAATATCAGGAGTAAGAGTAAAGAGTACCTCTTCTAGGTCTTCACACAGTATCAATTCCAGAGAGGAGGATGACGTTCGCCAGCGAGAAGTATCTGTTCGGGAGTCACTAGTAACCATGCGGGAAAACAAGTGGACCCAGGGACCCAGGGAGCTGAGACATAAACAGAGGAAGCTGTACTCCAGCGCCGACACTCGCTCCACTACTTTAGACACGGGCAATGACTCTCACGACGATGACAGCGAGAACACCCTGCCGGCGTCGCCTGGGGACCTGGAAAGTGAATATCTAGATGAAGACACAGACGATAGGGTGAGACCTAGTAGACACACCCAGCACAGAATGCACCGGGCCAGTACTGCAGAGCCGGAGTTCAAGAAGATGCATGGGCGGCTACCACCCGGCCATCAAGATTCCCAAGATGAAAGCCACAATTCCTCCAGCTGCCGGACAACACCACTGGAAGCTTACATGTACAAGCTCAGAGCAAACTCAACATCCAAAGGACAATGGGCTAATGCTGATGAGAACGTGAAGAAATATTTGGAGTTCTTAACCTCCAAGAGTGCAGTGACCATAGAGAAGGACAATCAGAATCAAGAGCAGTTTCTCTCGGACAGCTGCGTGGACAGGCAGTGTTTGACGACAAGAGGTCCTAGGAACAGGAATCGCATGTTCTGCGATGGAAGTTCTGGCATACACCAGACTGATCCTCAAAAGGTCACACACCCTGGATATGTCCACCAGAGGTCACGAATTCGAACGCAGTCACCGAAATTTCAATACTATCGAAAGAAGAGTCCGCAGAAATTGGAAGACAACGACGAAGATAATGAAGATGATGAGGATAATAATGGAGATTATTGTGAAGTGGATGATGATAATGAACCAAAAGGTGACATAGACACGAATAAGGCCAGATTGCTTTCTAACTCAGCAAAGCGTGCACATAGACCAAGGACATATAGAGAAGGGGTCATAGATTTATTTGAGCAAATCATCATTCCCGAGCAGCCCCTTCAGGTGGATGAACACCGTCACATGCACTCCATCAAAGACGGCGTTCCAATCTTCTGTGATTCCTTGAGAGTGAGTAGCGAACAACCACAGCCAACAGACAACTACATACCCCAGTCTGCCTTTTCTAAATCCATCAGTGTACTATCCACTGGTGATGTGTGCGGTCCCAACACAAAGGGAGAGCCCCAAATTTATACACATGCCTGGAAAAGTCAGCTGAACAGTTACACTGACTCTATGGAAATTTCATCAGCAAGGAATACACAACCAGTTTCGTCCAATCGGCATTCCTTCACGCAACTGAAAAGCTTACTGCTTCAAAGTAGCAAGGAGAAGATACAGATCTACTCACACCGCAGGGCCAGAGCTCAGTCCGCAACAACCACTGTACGACCTTCGAAGAAGAGCTCGCGAAAAGCCGAGTTTGAAGTATCCAAGGACAAATCTTCTTTGCTGTGTTCGGAATGCCCAAACAACGACATGGAGTCTGCAAAGAAGCCTGGATTAAGAACTGACAACGCCCCAAAGGATGATGACGGCGATGACCTCTTTATGTCTTGTGACGTGGTGTCCTGGCCAGGCAACAAGAACTTTTCATCTAGCGCCGAGAGAGATAGGAATTCATCCTCGGGTAATGGCGACAGCTGGTACCCGGAGTACGCGTACCGCTGTGGAGTTATTGATACTCTAAGGATCCTGGACAGCGACCTGGCCATGTCCACACCCAGTCCCGAGTTCATTCACCCGTTCCAGAAAATCCACAAGTCCAGTGACCCGTGTATTCGTCACCATGAGATGGAAGATCACTGGGCTTACATAATGAGAACGTTTCCCTCTTTGGCGCTCTGTAAACAAGACGATGAAACATTTGAGATCATTAGGCAGAACAGTTTGCGTGCTTTAGTGTACGCTGCAAAGTTGTCAGTCGACTGGCCTCCTCCGCATTTTTATGACAAAACAGCGGGAAATTTAGAGAAATGGATTCGTGAAGTTCAGGAGTATTCCAGCGCCTCAAATATCAGTTCCATTGTCGAGGCTTGCAGTTTTGATGCAAAAACAGACAATGAGAAACTAAGATCGGCTCACAAGGGTTACAATGATGCACATAGGTGCCATATAAAATCGCAAGCAGTGAAATGCTCTTTCTATCCCGGGCAATCCTCCTTGCCGAAGGTTACATTCAAGGATATGAGAATCAACGAAAAGAACGTGGCTTCACCGGGTAGTCATGATGTGCTTCGCGACAGCGAAAGCGAACAGACACTGCAGGATAGTGAAACACTAACGGAGCACGAGGAGGAAGGATCAACTGAGAGGAAAGGCACTGAAACTGAACATAGTGAAACCACGTCATATCTTAGTGATTCCGACTCCCACGTTTACACCGATCAGGGTTCTAGTGCAGAGCTAGCACTAGGGGAAGACCACGCGGGGAACAAAGTAGAACACCCACGTGTTAACCATCACACGTTCAATTGGTTGTACAAATCATACAAGAGCAACGCTCCTCCCCACCAGGAAAGAATCTTAACAAAAGCCCCAGAAGTTAGCTATAGCAGAAATGCGAAAACGCCCGAGTCCTGCAGAGTGACGATTCACAAGGCCCAGCTGAGCCCCAATGAAGAGAACAGACTTCGAGTCGCCATCTCTAGAAAGTTAGGATCGAAGCAGACGTTTGATTTAGTACCTGTCTCCATTAGTGAGTCCCTCATGTCCACCGTGGGGGGTGGCTGCGACAGATCCAGGCAATCTTGTGAAAGAAGTTCGGACCCCGCTTCTAGCTGTGTCCTGATACCAGGAGGACATGCCAACGACAAAGACATTCGCGATATCTTTGATGACATCTGCGAGACACACTCGAGGTCTCCCCAGACGACCATGGCGTTTTACGTCGTGGCAGTCGACAAGCAACGCGATGTTGATGGTAAGGCGAGAAACGACGCTCACATGGGCAGGAAGCAATCACAAGTTACCTCGTGCACTTCGGATGGCGACGGTAAACATAAAAAATACTACATTTACACAAAAGAGGAACTAATTCAGGCCGTCACTAACTATTCCTGTGAGAAATGCGACACAATCAGAGGATCTGAGCTGCCACCAGTCCAACATCTACAGACAAACATAGGCAACACACCAAACATCTGCAATCACGACTCTGTGAGGAAACTCAAACAGGATTTCAAGTCCAACATTCACCAAATTCAGCAAAGTATGAACACACGCAATGAAGAGCAGGCCAAAGACTTCTTTGGGATCAAGTCAAGCACACAAGCTGCCCCACAAGCTGTAAGAGAAGATTACACGTGCTTACATTATCAACATCATTTGCATAATACCACGAGAAGCCAACATGTGACGACAGACCAATCAACGCAGAACAACGGCAAACGTCACATGATGGAAAAGTCAAAGAAATGCGATGATATGAATTCAGTTTTAAGAGATCCAAATTCGGATTTGGCATCGCTGGATTTTATTAAGAATAGCCATTTCCATGATGAAGATTCTAAAAAAAGCAAAGACGCCAATGTTGATTATTCACCCAATATAAGAAGCAACTACAACCACAAAACAGACATGGGATCACCTAGTCAAACAAAGGTACATGGTGTATCGGAGCCTTCCTCTCGCCTTCACACTGCCCTAAATAATGAAACAAGTTTTGGTGGCCAGTCCCAAGGAAGGAAAACTTGGGAATATGAATCCAGATTGGAAAATCGGCGCAGCGTTCAAACGAACAAATATTCAAAAGATGAAGTATCTACGTCGGAAGTGATAGATAAGCCTCGCTATGAAAACTTAACACCCAATGAGCTGGCAGATAAATATAGATATTCAGAAAGAGAAGATTGTATCTGGTTAACAAGCAATAATAAAACATCTGCCCAGTCAGCAAACTCCTGTAAAAATGGACTGGGAAATAACTCCAAGCCATCTGAAGGTCGTGAAAGTTGTTCAACACAAACCAGTCACCATGTTCTTAGAAATTCACCTACCAACAAATGTTTATCTTCAACAACTTCATCCACCGTTGCAAAGTCTTGCCGCAGATCTAAGAGCTCCAGTGAGCTTGATGTTCCCAAAGGGCCAGTCTTAGAACATGATGGTTTTGGAAAGCAAAAGAAGAGACGTGAGATTTCGTGTCAACACCGGACGTTGAGTTTACTAGAGACGTTAGTTGATGGACAGCTTTTGGAGTTTTTTAATAAGGCTCTAGAAAAGATCGCATCACCTAAGCACACAATATGTCTGCATGTAACTGGGGGAGAAGGAAGAGTAAGGACAGAAATTTCTCTACCAGACCCACATGGCACAAGAAAGGATTCTCCCTCGGGGGTATCTTCGGAAGGAGATCGATGCATGACGAGTCCGTCGGCTGCGTCAGTTACAGAAACTGTAACTGAGAAATCGCTAACTGAAGAAAGCGTTGTGATCCTATCTCTACCCGCGGGGGACAGAAAAAGAAGTAAGAAAAGAAGCAGATCGTCACCGGAGATGAAGAAGCAGCACAGCGACACCATACGGGACTGGGTTAATAATTCTATACCCGGAAAACAGGGAGCCAACTCGAAATCAGATCAAGCTAAAGAGAAGTACGTTCTGTCGGCCAAAAGAAAGCGACTAGTGTGTAAAGGCAGGGGGCGCCACACATATAAACGCAGTGCAGCCAGAGACGTGCAGTCTTCGGAGAGTGGAAACATAACCAACAGCGCCAATGATGGAAATGACAGTGAAGTATCGGATACTAAATACCAGCTGTCGCCGTCCAGATCTGGCCGCGACTGGACACACCGAAGTCGTAATAGAAGGCTACAAAAACGTAGAACACCGGATAAGGACAATAATCACCCGCGAGGTAGAAGGGCATCGGCTACAGCATCCCGACCAGGTCGTGGGAGGGATTCAAGACAGCTTACGGCGAGATCTGAGACCAGGTATAGGTCATCCAGCAGGCCTATGCCAGCCACGAGAGGAAAGCGAGTGAAGACCTGTAGTCTCGCCAAGCCAAGGAAATGTAGAATCAAACAGAAAGCAAGTCGCAAATATACCTCCCCGGCGAAATCCCCCAAGGTGAGAAAGGACACTAAGCCCGAGGAAGTGACTCCAGGGAAGGCTGATGAAGAAAATAAAGAAGTTCCCGAACGCCCAGTGACAAAAAACGTGAAAACCTTTGCCACGAGCGGCATATCCCGAATTGCCCGGGCGCTAAATGGATATCATTTACGCGAGCGTAAGAATATCCCCGCGTATGTGGCCGAGCCGTGTGACGAGGGCCGCTGTCGACCTCCTGCCCCGAACATCAGCGAGGGAAGGAAACACGAGATAAAAGACAACAAAGACACGCCAGAGAAAGAAGAAAGAATTCCCTTTTCCGATGAAAACAGTCTGGCAAGCTGTGAAGGGTATGACTCCTGCATGTTGACTCCTATCATCGAAGAATCGCACTCGTATACCGAGTCTGACAAGTCAAAATCAGATTTCGAAGAATTCGTCAACAGATGTCGATTAAAGCTTCTGGGGATAACCAACGACAAGCCGTACTGGAAGAATGACCCCAAGGAAGACCGCGGCAGAAACAAAGTCAACTGCACCATGAGTTGCTCCAATTACTCTTGCCACAGAAGTTCCACTAGTTCGGGGAATCATGGCTCACAAGACGAGTCCGATTCATGCGAATGTGGAACGAAATGCTACCGGCACGGGCATCAGGAAAGCTATTGCTGTTATCATGATTCGGACTACGATTTCAACGCGGGAGACGATGCCAAGCATAACCACTCACAAACTCGCGAATACTCCTTCTCATATTTCCAGTATGTTGTTCCATACAAGTCCGCTTTCCTTCGGCGGCAAATGCACGATTTGATAAAGGAGGACGCACCAGCTTGTAAGAATGAGGACGAACTTCTCAAGATGTATGCAACGGGTAGCGGCAGGAGTGAGTACATCAACAGAGCTCGGGGGAATCTGACCATACCTTGGACTCTCAGACAGGCTAACATCAATATCAACTTTCAGAAACCTGATAAGAGCTGGCTTATACCAGAAGCAGACACCCCGATTTATACCCGGTCAGTTCCTGGGGTCAGATGCCCCAGAGCCAGGGCGCCTTCAGCATCAATAAGCCAGACAAGAACCTTGTCCACCCTCTATACACCGTACCGCCCCGGGTATCTCTCCAATGCTTCGCCTCAAATGAGCGAATATTCTGACGTCCCCAGGCTTGGCGCGAAGTCCAGACATTCTATTTCTGGAGATCTGGCCAGGTGTTCCAACCATTCGTCCAATCACTGGTTTCCCTCTGGCAACGACGACTATCACGAGCTAGTTCACAGAAACTGGAACGAGAGTGCGAACAATGGAAGCGACGGCTCCTCGTCTGGTGACACCAGTGGAAACGAACAGATTGATATGGCAGATGGCGAACAGCATGGGGAATACCGCAAGAGGAGTCACTTGAAGGGAAAGCCACAAACTGGGGATGCTGTAGCGGGAGCCAATGATCGTTTAGGGAACGATAAGGCGTCCAAAGAACCACGAACTGGGCATGGGAAGCAAGACCACTACATAAAGCACAGCCAGAACGCAGTTTTAGATGATCCGCACTATTTGTGCCGTGAGCACGGTTGCATGCCCTACGACTTCGTCCACCAGAACTACCCCGTGGCCAGAGTATCAAACTTCGCTGCTCGGAATATCAATGCCAGCGGCAACATGTTCGGTCGAGGACTGCACTCCAGCGACGACCGTTTGGCTACCATGCAGGATCATGATGGCGATAGCGATGAGGAGTTTAACTCGGCCACCGAGGATCTCCCTCACTATTCGTCCAGCTGCAGAAAAAGGCCGACATATAGCAGGAAAGGCCAGGAGATTGATGACACTTGCAACCATCCGGAGTCTATGAGCTACTACATGGGCGACGGGCCATCTGGCCAGTTTGATAACTTCGAGGGCATTCCTAAAGAAGATCTGCTAATTAACTTGTCACCTGTTAACTCCGATGATGAAATCATATACTGTTCTCACCACCAGAAAAACTCTACTTGCCAAAGACCTCCACCATCTGAAGCTTCTGGTCAGGCGTCTGCGGGCGTAAATAAACAGGGAAGGAATGAATGCGACATTCACGGCCCTGCTGGGCTGGGGCCGCCGATGGACAAGAACCTTGTACTGGCCGGACGGTCATGTTACGGACAGGGCGATATTCTGAACAAGCGTGTATTTACCCAGTGGTATGTAGATGAGGGCGAGAAGGCCCAGCAGAGCCAGAGGCGTCCGTTGGTGAGCGTGGCCCAGGCCGAGAAGTGCTCACACCGGGAACGCTGGATCACTCCTTCAGAGCACTGTGACAGCTCCGGCGATGATGGGGAAGAAGAAGACGATGATGATGAAGATAACGATTGTGAAGATGAGGACGACGATGGGGAGGAAAATGAAGAAGATGAAGACGATGGAGAAGAGGTGGAGGAAGATGATGAAGATGAAGACGATGATGATGAGGAAGAGGACGATGAAGATAATGAAGAAGACGATGAGGAAGAGGACGAAGAAGATGAAAACACTGGAATACCAGGACAAAATCTATGTGAAGATGAACACAGTCTGAAACAAAAACCCAGCTGTTTAGATGAAATGAAGGAAAAGAATGCCCAAAACAACTACCATCATGAAAAACCACAAGACATCAACGAATCAAAGATTGTAGGACGCCGAATCGGAGATTCCGACCAGCTCAGCAAACGACCCACCCGTGTAAGAACATTGACCCACACAAAACGATACACCACCGGGAACAAAACGGGCCACCAGCAGAGTACTGGAGACCACCTCAGCAAGCCAAAGCAAGCTGCAATGCACGAGAAGAACATGCACATCAAACCAGCGGGCGGGCACCAACACAAATTCTCTTTGGAGCAAATCAAAGTCCCCGCAATTGAAAAGGAGAGGGTGCGATTTGCTTGCGACGAAAACGGCGACTGGGCGGAAATTGGCCGTGGGAGTTACGGGTGTGTGTACCTCGGCCTTCTGGATGGAGTAGTTGAAGTAGCGATCAAGGATTTTTACGAATCTAGCTCGTGGGACCTGGTAATTCACGAAGCCAGAATGTTGATGTTCCTGCAGGACACGGGGATCACGCCCAAGTTCTACGGCTTGCGGAGACGGTTTGATGTCAGTAAACAACCCAGCGAGTACTGCATCATCATGGAGTACTTTGGGGATGGGCGAACATTGTTCAACGTCATGTCCGACAAGATGGTGCTGGCTGGGGACGAGTGGATGGACATCGTTGGTCAGTTGGTGGCCGGACTGAGGCTGATCCACCGCAAGAACGTCCTGATTAATGACCTGAAGGCAGACAACATCCTTATCGATCTGACCGGAGGTGAGAAGGCTTATAAATCATCAACATTAACGTATTAATCACAATATCGTCGTCGCCATCATCATCTTTACCATCCTCATTATAGTAATCATCATTATAATAATCATCGTATTCATCATTATTATGGTCATCATCATCATTATCATCGTAATCACCATTACCGTCGTTATCACATTATTATCGTCATACTCATTTTCATCGGCATCATAATGATGATCTTCGTCATAATCATTGTCATCATCGTAATTATCATCATCGCCGTCATCGTCATCACCGTTTTTATCATCATCATCATCATCATCATCATCATCATCATCATCATCATCATCATCATCATCATCATCGTTGTCGTCTTCTTCATCATTATCTTGGTTATCGTCTTCACTATCCTTATCGGCATTGGCATAGTGGCCATAGTTATCGATATCATGGCCATCATCATCAACATTATCATTATCATCGGCATTATCATCACCATTATCAAGAACATTATTATCGCCATCATCCTCACCATTATCAGTTTCATCATCATTATCAATACCATTATCATTATCAATACCATTGTCATCACCATTATTATCCTAACAATCATCACAGTTATCACCGCCATTATCATCACCATTATTATCGTCATTATCATCACCTTTGTCATCACAATTATCATTACCATTATAATCACAATAATCATCCCACTTATCATCACTATTATCGTCGCCATTATTATCGTCATTACCACCACCATTATCATCACAATTATCATCACCATTATAATAGCCATTGTCATCACCATTGTTATCACCATCATTGTCATCACCATTGTTATCACCATCATTGTCATCACCATTGTTATCACCATCATTGTCATCACCATTGTTATCACCATAATTGTCATCACCATTACCATGGAGATTATCATCATCATTACCATCGCCAGTATAATCACCATCATCGTCTATTTTTTTTACATTTGCTCGCTTTGAAACGTAAACATAGTCCACACGCGTGATGCTATTTTTAGTGCAATGGACTGATTTTTGCGTGTAGATTAGCTTTCCCTTATACCAGTGTCCCTCGCCATCAGGTGAACCCACTCCGACTTAGGAGGTACTTGTAATTTACGTTTCCATGTCAACGACGACACATTTTAGTCCAACTGACCTGTGTTGGGGTTGAATCCGCCACCAGGGCATCAGCATACAGGATGTTTAAGAACGAACGCGCTTAACCATTCGGCCACGTTGATCGCCATTATCATCATTAAATAATGTCCTTCTTCGTTTCGTGTTGATCTGGTTGTTTCCTTCGTTGTGATGAAAGGGTCACGAACCCAATTCGCAATCACACATTCCGAGTTCGAAACATTTGCAGGAGATGTGGCAACAGGCCGCCTTGCGATAGTTTTCATGCAATGATATGAGTCGCTTAAAAAGTCGCTTAAAAGTCGACAGGGTCGACTTCATTGCACCGGGTTTTATCCCATATGGCTCGGTCTCTTTCCGCAGCGCGGAAAGCGTCGCACAAAGCACGAACTCCGTAGCTCTAGCGACGACCCACAGGAGTCTCCGAAAAATTTAATTCGTGAACCGAAGGACGCGGCCCGGAATCGAACCCACAACCTTCAGAGCCCGAGTTAAACGGCTTGACCACTTCGCCACAGAGACTTCCAAATGATATGAGTGCTGGTCGTTAAGAAAGCAATGGCAAACTATTGAACGTAAACATTCCCAGAAATCACATCTCTCTCTCATCTCTCATCATGTTCCTCTTGTACCTTGCGGTGTCGAGGTGAAGTATAAACTTCGTGAGAGTGCCCGATTATGGGCTTCATATATCGATATTCCCATGGACTCTGCTATTCCCTCCGTCCAACGTTTACAGAAATCACAAACAGCAGAAAATGCTGGAGTTGACTGGGTCTTCCTTTAAAGAATATGCAACTGACTTTATTCTTTGTTTTTCACTCTCTCTACTTCATCTACAGGGCGTTTGTAAAGTCTCACAACACTTTGTATGTAGAACAAATTTGATGATGTCATAACACAAATGTTCTAACAAATTCATTAAATTAGTTACAATAGTTACTGCTATGGTCTAACGCTGTTTTGGGGAAGCTCGACAGTACCAATGAAGTATTCATTTAAACTAGTGTTGGAAATGTCCACTTCGGGCTTCAAGATTTGACAGCACACGTCTCTTCATATTGTAAATACCTTCTGCAACGCGTCTGTTGTTATTTCTTGAATGGTAATTCTGATTGCTTTTTTCAGGTCCTCTATTGTGTGTACATTATTTTTGTAAACATTTCCTTTCCTGAAACCCCGTAGAATTACTCCAGCAGACGACATCCATTCTCTGCTTAGGATAGACTGTGAAGCACATTTTTTATGACGTCATCAAATTTGTTCTACATACAAAGTGTAGTGAGATTTTACAAACACCCTGGATATCGTGTTTTCCCTCCTATTGTACCGTCTTCTCTTCGTCTACATTGTTATCCTTCCTGTTGGGATATCATCATTGCAATTCTGACAAGTCCATAGGTGTTTAAGATTCTCTCTTCCCCTCCCCACCCCCACCAAAAGCATCACCGCCCAGCGGCTAATAGTGCTAGTTCTGTGTTGGTTGAAGAGACCCCTTGTCCTGCTGATGTGCGTCTCGTTTCTGGCCGTGCCAATTCAACCTCCATGTCTCTTATTTTTGGACAACGAAGTGGATTCACTGGCATCAAAGTCCTTCGCTCTCGACATCTCACTAAGAGCATTTATAACTTGGGCACGATCCATGGGCTACCCATCTGCATGGGGATGTAGAGCCAGCAAGTTTATCAGCTCGTTCATTTCCCTCAACTCCCGCATGTACCAAAAAGAGATCACGATCCATGGGCTGGTCTTCTGTAGGGGATGCAGTACCAGCAAGTTTATCAGCTCGTTCATTTGCCTCAACTCTCCCATGTCCGGAACGAAGATGGAGATGACTCTGCGGCAAACAGACCTAGTCAGCAATTATTATCCATCCTACCCTCCATTTTATTTTGTAGTTAGTTAGTTGCATATCCTTTACAGGCAATCGGCCCGAGCATTTTTTGTGTGGCTTTTTGTAATTTCTTGGTAAGTTTACGTTCAGTAGTTTGCCATTGCTTTCAGAACTACCGGCACACATAACATTGTATAAAACCAACACAAGGCGGTCTAGTGCCAAATGCCTGCAGCTGTGTGTTGAACGCTGTATGCGGGATTAAGAATTGCGTCCTAACGCCTTCGTCACAGAGAAAGCCGGTTGACTTTCTAGGGCACTGTTATTCTTAGATGTGTCTGTGAACAGTCGCTCATAGTTTGTCGTTACATTCTTACCACAGGACGGAAAATCATTCGCTACATCGATGTTGGCATGGCAACGTATAAACAAGGACTGACCTTTCAGCTCCCACAAGACCAGATGAGCAAGTACAACTTCCTAGCTCCCGAGGTCAGGGAAGGTGCAAGGACGACAACAAGGTCGGATATCTACAGCTTAGGCTACATGCTGGAGCAGATGTGTCGTATGGCGGACTCCACTCTCGGCGGACTGCGGAAGCTGGTGGCCCGCTGCATGGAAAAGAATCCGGCCCGCCGGCCGGATATTGATGATATTGTATCGCAGGTTCACCGCTTTATCGCCTCCAAAGCCAGTATTATGATTAATTCCAGCAGCCCGAGGGAGCAGTTTGTCTTAACGAATAGTGTCTAGAACATTCTAACCAACAATGTCAAGAAGGTTATAGTCAACATTTTAAGGACATTTATAATAGATGGTGTCTAGAAAATTATAACCAGTTGTGTGTAGAAGATTCTAACCAATAGTACGCAAAGAGTCTAATCGACAGTGTCTAGAATATTCTAATCAACAGTGTTTAGATGATTCTAATAAACAGTTTTTAGAATATTCTAATCAAACTTGTCTAGAAGATTATAATTAATAATGTCTAGAAGATTCTTACTAATACTGTCAATAAGATTCTAATTACCATGGTCTAGAAGATTCTAATCAACATTGTCTAGAAAACTCTAATTAATACTGTCTAGAAGATTCGAATTAATATTGTCTTTAAAATTCTTGTTAATTCTGTCAATAAGATTCTAATCAACACTTTCTAGAAGATTCTAATCAACATTTTCTAGATCTAATCACCACTTTCTAGAAGGTTCTAATCAACATTTCCTAGAAGATTTTAATAAATATTGTCTAAAAGATTCTATCAACAGTGTCTAGAATAGTGTAACCAGCATTGTCTAGAATGTTCTAATCAACATTGTCTGTAAGTTTCTAATCAACGTTGTCTAGAATATTATAATCAACATTTTCTAAAAGATTCTAATCAACCTTGTCTAGAATATTATAATCAACATTGTCTGTAAGTTTCTAATCAACGTTGTCTAGAACATTATGATCAACGTTGTCTAGAATATTTTAATCAACATTGTCTAGAATAGTATAACCAATATTGTCTAGAATATTATAATCAATATTGTCTTCAAGATTCTAACCAACATTCTCTAGAATATTATAACCAATATTATCTTCTTTAAGATTCTAATCAAAATTGTCTAGAATATTCTAATCAACATTGTCTAGAATATTCTAATCAACATTGTCTAGAATGTTCTAATCAACATTGAATAGAATATTACAACCAATGTTGTTTTTAAGATTCTAAACAGAATAGTCTAGAATTTTCTAATCAACATTGTCTTTTAGATGATAATCAACATTGTTTAGAATATTAAAATCAACACTATCTAGAATATTCTCATCAACATTGTCTAAAAAATTATAATCAACATTGTCTAGAATATTCTAATCAATATTGTCTAGAATATTCTATTCAACATTTTCTTTTATATTCTAATCAACATTGTCTAGAATATTATAATCAACGTTATCAAGAATATTCTAATCAACATTGTCTAAACAATTCTAATTAACATTGTCTAGAATATTCTTTTCAACATTGTCTTTTAGATTCTAGTCAACATTGTCTAGAATACTCAAATCAACACTGTTTAGAATATTTTCATCAACATTGTCTTTAAGATTCTAATCAACGTTGTCTAGAATATTATAACCAATACTGTCTTTAAGATGCTAATCAACATTCTCTATAAGATTCTAATCAGCATTGTCTAGAACTTTCTAATCAACGTTATCTAGAATATTCTAATCAACTTTGTCTAGAATATTATATTGAAACGTGTCTAGAATTTTCTAATCAACATTGTTTAGAATATTTTGATCAACACTGTCTTTAAGAATCTAATCAATATTGTCTAAATCTTCTAACCATAATTTTTTTTAAAGATTCTAATCAACATTGTCTATAAGATTCTAATCAACACTGTCAAAAATATTCTAATAAAAATTGTCTAGGATATTCTAATCATTATTGTCTATACGATTCTAATTAAAATTATCTAGAAGATTAAAATTAACATTGTCTAGAATATTATAACCAACATTGTCTAGAATATTCTAATCAACATTGACCATAATGTGCTAGTCCACAAACTCTGTTAGATTGAATGCATGTAACAAAACACAGCTTTTTGATTGCTCTATACAATATATGTACAAGTGTTTCCTAAAGATGTTTTTGCAAATCTGGGCTTTGCTTTCATTCATTAATTAGGTCAATGATTTCGAAAGCTTGTGGTGAAATCGTCTGACCATATACCCCAACTGTCTCATTTTCTCGTCTTAAAGTCAGTCAGCAGCTCTCAGTTTTTGGATAATTTCCCACAATTATCTCTTATTCATTAGGTCAGTTGGTCAGAAGAAGATCGTTAAGTCAGCTGATCATGTCCCTCAACTGTCTTCGATTCTGAGCAACTCTTTTCAGCTAAACATACGTCTTCATCTTGTTGTCGTTGTTGTTGTTGTTTTTGTTGTTTTTCTTGTTATTCTCCTCCTAGTCATCCACCTCCCCTCCTGTTCTTCCTCCTCCACCTCCTCCACCTCCTCCTCCTCCTTCTTCTTCTTCTTCTTCTTCTTCTTCTTCTTCTTCTTCTTCTTCTTCTTCTTCTTCTTCTTCTTCGTTCCTCTTTCAAGGGCAATGCGACACACCTAGGCATGTACCTCAAAGGTCGGTGCGTCCGACTTCAGCATGTGTGTAGGATTTGTCCCCTCTAGACAGATTCCCTCCCAGTTAACGGGCTGCATCGACCCGTGATTAACGGGCTGCATCGTCCCGTGAGTATGTTTTCTGTCCCCTAAGAATTTTACAAGGGCATGGCATAACGGCCTACTCTTTGCACTTTCAACAAGATTTTTAACGTGCGAACTGGACCTTCTTTTTTTGCCTTTATCCGAGATAGCTAAGTATCCACACTCACTACCCAACAGAACAAGGGGACGTGTAATGTCATTAGATAGCAGAAGGTCTTTGACTAAATCAGTTCTCTAACGTCGTTGCGTGCTTGTGACGTATGCTTTTTTAACAGTTTCAGCGCCAAACAAAAGGTAGGTTTGGACCTAACACAAATGGATGGCGAAAACTGGGAAGTAGGGGTGTGTAACAGTTGTGACCTAAAGTTGTTAATATGGTAGCAGAAATGTTGTGTGTGTATGTATGTATGTGTGTGTGTGTGTGTGTGTGTGTGTGTGTATGTATCTATGTATGTATGTGTGTGTGTGTGTATATATATATATATATATATATATATATATATATATATATATATATATATATATATATAATTAAAGAGAGTTGAATATGGACATTTTAACTATAGTTTCATTTATAAGCCAAGACATTTACGGGAAGTTTGAATAAGACGATTTAACATCCCATGGCACTTAACCACATAAGGGCGTTCATTTTGTCTCTTCTCCTGGCTCTCTCCTCAAGTAACTTCAGAAATAGACCTCCGTTTTACATACTGTGACCAGCCAAGATATCATTTTCCTGTTTGTGATGCTGTTTTAGTGTCTTTCATCCACTGCCTTTAAGAATGTGGTCACTGGATCTCTTTTCTGCCACATTTCCTACGGTAAAGCCACAGCTCACATTTTCCCAAGTACTTCTAACGGCTTTTGTTTAGAATACATGTTTGCTTCGCCAAATAACAGTTTACTTGCATTCAATCGAGTGTTTTATTAGTAAAATATCATTTTATCATCATGTGCCTTGCCGATAAGCATGGGCGTTCATGTTTTGTCATCTCACACGATCACCAGAGCCGTGAATCAGCTCAATGTTCTTGTCTCGACCATACCATGTGGCCCAGCGATCCTAGTATTTATTTCTCTGCCTTCCACTTATTCTCTTCCACTTATTCTCTTCCCTTCAATCTTTCCAGTTGTCACCAAGTTCTTCAATGTATTTATTCTCATAAGGTGTCCAAATAATTGTGACAGTCTACTTCTAATTTCTCCAACCACTTTACGGTTTTCAGTTGTTTCTTATACGACTTGGTCATTGGTTATTATGTCTGTCCATGGTATTCTTTGCATTTTCCTCAGAAACCACATTTCCACAGCCATCATATGTTTTTCAGCCTGTCTGCTCATTGTCCTCTCTTCACATCCATACAAAAATATAGGTTCCATGTAGCATTTCAATACTATTTTTCTCGTTGCAAATGACATCTTTTTATTGGCCAATATGTTTTCTATCTTGCAAAAGCCTACCTTCGCCATGGCGATTCTTGTTTTAATCTCTTCAATACATCTGCCATCAGATGTTGCTACTATTTCGAGATAAACGTACCGATTCACTTGTGTTAGAATATTCCCATTTACTTGTATATTTTATGTTCAACTCAAACAATCAATCAGGTGCCGTCTCCACAATTAAGTTTGGCTGCAATGGATCTCCAACACCGTCTGTCTTTCGCCCTGACTGTACATTTTGTCAAATTGATGTTCGTCCATCTCTTGATGTTATCTTCCCACTTGTATCGTTGTCTGCCTCTTGCTTGCTTGACATAAACCTTGTTGTCCAGTATGATTTTATAAGGTTGTTATGTCTTTTAACGTGGCCGAAATATTTAACTTGCCTCTTTTTTATTTTTTTCATCATCTCTCTCTTCATTCCCAGTTTTTCTAGAACCTCTATTTGATTGTTTTTGTTTCCATGAAATACGACATATTCGTCTGTATATCCACATCTCCAGGGCATCTATTCGGTTTTCTAGTTGCTTTTTCAATGTCTAGGCTTCCGCGCCATACATTAGTGTTGAATATACGTAACATTTGACAATTCTCATTTTTAATGCGTTGTTAATCTCTGTAGATGTTATTACTGATTTCATGCTGTTGAAAACATATTTGTTTTTGTTTGGGCCATTCCTATTATCTTTTTGATTTCTGTTTCACTTCTGCCAGCATCTATAATTACGTGTCCAAGATAGAAGAAGATTGTTACTTGTTCTAGTATCTCCCCATTTACTGTGATTTTCATTGATGACCTTTCCTTTTGCAAGACGATTAACAAGACATCCTAAAAAGAGATATTCTAGCGTGTGCTGTGATATTTACTCCGATTATTTTCATATGCAAGTTCCAATCAATCCCTCATACTATCTCAATAGTTTCACGGGTTCCGAAGAAATGGATATCAGTACAAATGTACTTGCTGAATTCACGGTGCTTATTGGGGAACCCAGATGGAGTAGTGGCATGCACACTCACATACCGGCCTGGGTGACATGTCTTGGAATTCCCTTCGATGAGGTGATTATTGTCACTGACCGACGTTCCCAGCTCTAACTAGCCTAAAACCAGAAAAAGTTATACAAAGTAAATGTGGCTGGTAACTGCCCTAACGCGATTCCTTAGGTAAGTAAGACCACTTTTCGTGCAGTCAGACGTATCGGGTATATGGTTTTCGCCCTATATTTTAGACCAATCCGCATTTCATGGGTACCGTAGTCAATGGCACGCCGACTGCCTATACTGCCCATTCAATTTCCTGCAGCCCATTTTAGGCCCACCCGATCTGGAACCGTCAGTCAATGGAAAAGAAAACCTCCCTGGATTTGAACCAATAACCTCAACGTCGTTAGGCATGAGCACTAGCCATTACGTTACTGCTGCTTCCTAGTTAAATCTTACTTGCGCATAATTTCTCTCGGTCTGCTTCTGCCTCTTTTTCCACTAATCTTTCCAGTTGTCACCATGTATATCAATCAATCATGTGCCATGCCGGAAAGCGTAGGCGGTCATGACTCGCCATTTTACTCGATCACCGGAGTCGTGGATCAGCTCAGTGTTCCTGTCTCGTCCATGCCATGTGGCCAAGCCATCCAGGTATTTTCCTCTCGGTCTTCCTCGTGGTCTGTTCCCCTCGATCGTGCCATTTGTCAATAAGTTCTCCAATCCATTTCTTCTCATAACATGTCCAAAAAACTTTGACTGTTTTCGTCTAATTTCTCTAATCAGTCTACGATTTTCATTTGTCCCCTGTAGTACTTGGTCATTGGTTTTTCTGTCTGTCCATGGTATTCTTTGCATTTTCCTCAGAAACCACATTTCTGCAGCCATCAGATGTTTTTCAGCTTGACTGCACATTGTCCAAGTTTCACATCCATACAAAAGAACAGGGTCTATGTACCCCCTCAACACTCTTTTTCTCGTTTCAATTGACATCTTTTTATTGGTCAGAATGTTTTTCATCTTGCTAAAGGCTACTTTCGCCATGGCGATTCTTGTTCTAATCTCGTCAAGGCATCTCCCATCAGATGTTATGACTGTTCCGAGATAATTGTATCGATTCACTTGTTGCAGAATATTCCCATTATTGCGAAACACGTTCCTAACTCCTTCGCCACAGACGACGGTACTTGAATTTAAAAAAAAAAACAAAAAAAAAACAATTTGCTTTGTAGAGCCTTATGTAGTTAGCAAATTTCACCCATAATTGTGGAGTTTCCAGGGAAACATTTGTAAACAAAGTGGTGTGTCGTCTGCGGGCCCGCCTCCGGGCCGGGCGATCATCTCGTAGAGGTGTGAATATTAAAACTTGTGAATTTATTTAGACAGAACACTGGCGGGATAAGAGTTGCTTTCTCTTTTCTATGTTTTGTTTCTCGGGGTCAAGCCGCTTGCCTGACACTATGATGTCGTGGGTTTGTTTCTAGACTCTTCATTCTATTCACGAGTATAATGTGTTTCTCGAGACCCCTGGGGGTTGACGCCGGAGATATGGAGTTCGTGCCCTCTGCGACGCTTTCAGCAAGCCCGTCCGTGGAAATAACATGAAGTCAAATGGAATCGAACCGGGCGCTATGTTTGTCTGCTAGCTCGCTCGCTTTGAACCCAAGCATAGTCCATATACGTGCTACTACTAACAGGTGTCTAGTTGGTCATACGTCGAAGTACACTTGTTCCTGCAGAGAGGCGCTGTCGTCATTTGAAGATAACAGGTTCGTATCCCGAGCGGTAACTGTAGCTTTCAATTTTTATATTGTCTAGTGCACTGGTTCTCAACCGGTGGGGAATTCCCCCCAGGGGGGAATTTTGGGGTCTCCAGGGGGGGGGGGGGGGAGGAGAAGATGAAGATTATTTTAAGATCGCGTTAATACAAGAACCGATTACTTGATATTGTTTTTCCCTTCATACTTTACGGTTCTGTACGTATCACTCTTCTGAAATTCATTTTATAACGTAAGTAGATCCGCAAATCACGTTTTATGTAGATGTCTAGACTTGTTTTAGTATGTGCTATTAAATTTAGCTTCAATTATTATGTATACTGTGTAGGGGCAGGGGGGAATTTTTAGGGAGGAAATACGAAAGGGGGGAATGACGTTCTAAAAATATGGTGGGGGGGGGGGGAATGAAGGCCTAAAAATATGGTTAAGGGGGGAATGAAGGCCTAAAAATATGGTGAAGGGGGGCACGGGCCAAAAAAGGTTGAGAACCACTGGACTCTAGTGCGTCCTCCAGTCTCTACTTCTTTCTTCTCACTTCTATGAGCGCTAAACAATACTAGGTGTGTTTATTTATGAACTGTCTTAGTGGCCCCAAAGAGTTCTCCGATTGATATATTCATACCACTTCTAGTGCACTTAACTAATTTTTTGGATTATCTTTCCATGTTACCAGTGTCCCTCGCCATCAGTGAACCCACGCCGACTTCAGAGGTACTTGTAATTGAAATACCCAAGTCAGGGACGAGAAGTCAATATGTTAGTCCAACTCACCAGCACACCGGATATTTAAGCGTGGCTCCCAAAAACTTTATAGTTGTTATATATCATTTACAGGACGTAGCAGTCAACCCCAAAATTTTTTGGCTATTCGCTATTCCTAGGAAAGTTTACGTTCAGTAGTTTGCCTTTGCTTTCTGAACGACCGGCACCCTTACAATTTGATAAAAAATTAACGTAAGGCGGTCTGTGCCAAAATCGCCCGCGGCTGTGTTTCGAACGCGGGTATGCGGTATTACGAACTGCGTCCATAACTCCTTCGCCACAGAGCCAGCCAAAAAAAAAAAAAAAAAACACGTTATAAGTAAATGTAAAGGAATGAATTACCAGAAAATGAGAAGTAGATTGTGAGCTGTACTAGAACATGATTACAAGGAACAACATGGACGTTACGACTAAAGCATTCCCTAGCCAGAATAAACAAACACAAACCTACACAACTATACGAAAAACACTACATGAACATATGAAAGTTACTGATCTGTATCCTTTTTGTGGTTGGATACGTCTGTCAAACGATCAGCGCGAATGATGACTATCAATGGAGTGAATGTGCCGAGGATGTGTGATTATGGCGGGTCAGTGGACTAAATAGAGCTCAATAACATCACAAGCCCAGGGATTGGCCAGCCAGGCAAGGGGAGAACACTCGCTTATTCTAAGTAAAAGTAAAGTATGGGGTCCCTTTACACACCTTACACACACTGGATACATGGTGCTAAGCCCACATTTTTCTTGACCAATGGGTGACTCGATGGGTGATGGGATCAGGATCTTACATGCGCCTTTGCTTCCCTTGTGGCTTAGAGATACAATGCTCGCCTGTAACTTTGACATCCCCTGCGTGGGTTGTTTGGACTTTCACAAAATAAGAAAATGTTAACTAACTCACGCCCTGTGAACCAGAGATAATTTGACGTCTAGCCATCGCAGATTAATACGAAAGAGCAGAGGAATTATTGGGCATGTGGTGCTTGTTAAAAATCCCTAAACGGTGTAAACTGAAAATAGTAGGCCGAGTAGGC
The DNA here is from genome assembly GCA_963921405.1 of Cepaea hortensis. Classification (NCBI taxonomy): domain Eukaryota; kingdom Metazoa; phylum Mollusca; class Gastropoda; order Stylommatophora; family Helicidae; genus Cepaea; species Cepaea hortensis. The sequence continues at coordinate 257,500,839 of OY992876.1, forward strand.
CGATGCCTGGCTAAAATGGAACCTTGCCATGTTTACTGTGCTCGCCTACTGTAGTGGGTTGTCTATAGCACATCAGAGCACATTGGTCTAACTATAGCACAACTATAGCACATCAGAGCACATTTAGCTAGCTATAGCACAACTACAGTTGATAAGAGCACATTGGACTAGCTATAGCACAACTATCACACATCAGAGCACATTTGGCTAGTTATAGCACAACTATAGCAATCAGAGTACATTGCGCTAGATATAGAACATCGGAGCACACTGGACTAGATATAGCACATCTATAGTTCATCAGAGTACATTTGGCTAGCTATTGCACATTTATAGCACACCAGAGCATATTGGGCTAGCTATAGCACAACTATAGCACATCATAGCACATTTCTAGCTATATAACAACTATAGCACATCACAGCACATTTAGCTATCTATAGCACAACTGTAGCAGATCAGAGCACATTGGGCTAGCTATAGAATAACGGAGCACACTGGACTAGATATAGCACATATATAGTTCATCAGAGTACATTTGGCTAGCTATATCACATTTATAGCACATCAGAGCATATTTGGCTAGCTATATCGTATCTATAGTACATCAGAACACATTGGGCTAGCTATACCACATATATAGCACATCAGATAACACTGGGTTAGCTATAGCACATCTCTAGTACATCGGAACACAGTGGGCTGGCTATAGAATATCTATAGCTCATCAGAGAACATTGGAAGTTTAACGTCTCAGAGTTACAAGGAGAATTAAAGGCAAAGGGATGGACTTAAATGCACCGGATTTAATCACATATGGCTCTATTTCTTTCCGCAGGGCAGCCTGTCGAAATCGTTGCACACAGCACGAACTCCGTAGCTCCAGCGACTAGCTCCAGGAGTCTCCGAGAATACTTCACTCCTGAACTGAATGAAGTTATTAGTTGGAAATGAAAGTGGTCCTTTAGAAGTAATATAAACTCTCCCCCCCTCCCCCTCCCCCCCCCCCCAACCCGAACATGTTATAGGACCCAGGCTGGGTGAACACGGAGTCCATGTTGTATCGATAAAAATCCATCTTCAATGAATATTGGAACCCGGGACATGCGCGTCGGCAGGTATGTGCGGCAGGATATCTACCTGGGTCAACAATTACTACCGCTTAGGAGACAAACAAAACCAACTTTGCGATACTGTAGAAAGAACTAACACAAATACTTTATTCTACTCTTCTATTGCGATCCGCCAATCATCGACAAATTCCGATCAATTGCCTGGCCGAAGGGGTTAAGCAGCATGTTACGCTCTAAGAAGGTCGGGAGTTCGTTTCAGGGTTCTGTCAATCGCATTACGAGTGCAGATTTCTCGGAGACTCCTGGGGTTCGTCGCTGGAGCTATACAGTTCGTGCACTATGCGACGCTTTTAGCAAACCGACCTGTGGAAAGAAATCAATCCATTCGGGGTCAAACCGGGTGCAATGAAGTCGATCCTCGGCCTTTAGACTCCAATTTAAATCCCTTTGCAATTAACATCTTTGTAACGTATCGTATGTAGAATATGTTTTGCTTGTTTTTATACAGGATTGGAACCTATATTCATTGTTACAAATTTTAACGAATGAAGACAAAAGGTACGCTTGACAAACACAAGAAACATACTGATAAAAGCAAGCCTTTCGACCTAAATCGTTTTCTAACGAAGAAAACACAAACGGGGGAAAGGAAGCAAAATTAGGCAGTGGATCTCGTCGCACTGGTTACTTACGGGGGTATGTGAGTCAGTCGTTCAGAAGGCAGTGGCAAACTACTGAACGTAAAACTTGCCAAGACATCAACAGCTGTTCAAAAATGCTGGTGTTGACTGCAATGTCCTGTAAAGGATATGCGGGGGGGGGGGGGGTCCGAATGCACACCGACACAAACGTAAAATAGAATAACATTTCTAATACCATCTGCGTGTGAAATTATCTGTGTGTGCAAATTATCGTCTGCTGTACACAGACATCAATCTAGATGGACATGTCACGCAATGACTGGTACCTCAACATTTTGGCAGACGATAGTTTGTAAAATGGAGTTATACCTTACCATAGCACAGAGCCTGGGCTGAAATAAAAGACTATGTGTTGCGCATGCAACATGATCCCTCTCTCGGCCTCCCTAGTTGCCACATAGCAAGTGCCCAGATCACGACATACAGAGATAGAAGGAACTCTCAATGCAAACAGGGCACGTAAACTATGGGATACGAATATACGTCACACCAACGCTAGCGTGACAACGAAATGATACGTTGTACGGCGATCAAGGTGAACGGGCGTGTATTGGATACGGAGAACAACTCGGTGTGGCTATTGGATCGTTGGGAGGCTAGCAGTGGACTCACTCCAAGCTAAGAACAGCTAGCAGCATATAATATATTGAGAACGCCATGGATTTGCGAACGACGGGCAAACTCTAGACAGACAAATTCGGAGGAAGATGACAGCAAGGACGACCTGAATGAACAGAGGGAAATGGAAGTGTTATTGAGCGAAGATAAGGCAAATACAGGACAGATGAAAGTACATAAGGTCAGTGCACGTTAAATTAGATGCCCTCCCGGCAATAACGGGACACTAATTTGTCCACTACAACATGTATGACGATTCTGTTAACTCCGGAATAAACGGTGTTAGATTTTCCTGAGCTTCGACATTTTTCTTCGTTCCACGTTCTTCAGTGAATTCATAAAGTTATCATTATGCCGTTTTGATGAGCCGCCAATTCCTTGTCGTGAGTTCAATTATATGTTATTTTCCATGGCATGACACAGACAGGAGGACTTACGACTTGACACTAGTTTACTCCAGAAGAAAGGTAACACCAATCAATATATATCAGGAACAAGACAAACTGCAGGATCAGCAAAGCAATGCTCCAACTGTCCACCTGTCGGAGCTTCTATCCTAGACCAGTTGCTGACCAAGGTTTAAAGTTCTGGTCTGCCCTGTCACGACATTTAGTCTCGCACTAGGGTAAGGCTTGTACCCTCTTAGTTGCGCCCATCCGCCCGAAGCCGTTGGCGCAGTGTGGGATGTCGGGTTTGGTGAGGCCGTCCAACATTCGCAACTAATAGAAAGCAGCTAGTGCCGTCTACTGTCATACGGTAGGTCAGAAATACCAGACTAAGACCTGACTTTGGCCACACAGCGACGACTTAAAAACTACAAACAGCTGAACATAGAAATAGAACAGCTTATATTCGTTGCTAGTATCCGCTAGATAGATGATAGTTGACAGATGAAGGGGCCCCTAATCTCGGTTTCATTTTGTTATACTGTACAAAATCTGTAAGTCAGTAACAAAATCGTATGTTAAAAATTAAAAAAACAAAACCATATGCAATGCAAACTTGAAAACCATTTATTATTGTCCGCACATCTCTCCTTATTTTCTCCACAATGTCCGCGAACACTGATGCATCATGTATCATCAGTTCTCAATGCCCGCATTTTAGAAGACATTGGACTGCTTTCTTAGCCACATTCATACCTCACGCTCACCATCTTCGCTGGTTTGGCGCTAAGGTTGCCTGACACTTTTCAGGAGAAATACATGCCGCGATACACGTTAACCATTTCCTTATGAATATCCTGGGCAGTGAGTTCTTAGGCCTACCGTGCCCCCCCCCCCCCCAAAAAAAAAAAAAAAAAAAAAAAACACCTCAACCCCGCATACCAACCGTGGCCTTTGGTTCGCTCTGGAGCTCAGTAGTTGACTGGACCGGGTCCTGTCTGCGGAGTTCTCGTGGAAGTGATCAGTCTTTCGCCTTATTTACCAGCAGCTGTGTGAATTACTGAGTGGGAAGGGGAGAAGGAGGTAGATACAGAGAGGGAGAGAGATTGACACAGAGAGGGAGAGAGGGAAAGAGATGAGAGAGAGAAGGATAGATACAGAGAAGGAGAGGAAGAGAGAGATGAGAGAGTATAGACACAAAGAGGGAGAGAGGAGAGAGAAAGGGATAGACACAGAGAGGGAGAGAGATGAGAGAGAGATAAAAGATATGGATAGGAAAAGAGTAAGAGGGAAAGAGAGAGAGAGGGATAGACAGAGAGGGAGAGGGAGAGGGATAGACAGAGAGGGAGAGAGAGAAGATAGACACAGAGGGAGAGATGAGAGAGAGGGACAGACACAGAGAGGGAGGGGATGGATAGACAGAGAGGGAGAGAGAGGGATAGATACAGAGGGGGAGAGATAAGAGAGAGAGGGATAGAAACAGAGAGGGAGAGAAATGAGAGAGACAGACACAGAGAGGGGAGCGAGAAAGGGAGGGAGACAGATGAGAGAGATAGACAGAGAGGGGGAGAGAACTACATATGCGAAGGGTAGTATAGCAGCCTGCTGCAAGGAACTTGAGTCAAAAACCAACATCTCAGCACTGGAGACATTCCCATACGCGTTCTATCCTAACCTTCAACAGCCAGCAAGGAGTCCCAGTACTAATGATATTAATTGCCATCTGGTTATAGGTCCGTGTGGCCTTTCCTCTGAGTACTGATTGACGGCCAGATCCTCTGGTCACTCCCTGACCGGGTCAGGCACATAATGATTTATCTGTTCTACAAAACTATATGTATGATTCCATAGACCCCTGATCACATGTGCTATATCGTGCACCAATACCCCACCTAGGAGTACAGACCCAGCCAATCTGTCCGCCTGCTCGTTTCCCACCACACCAGCATGTCTTGGGGGAACGATGCCGTGAGCAAGGCATGCTTATATTGCTATCCCCATTGCAATCCTATTTCATGAAACTAAACAGACAACAGTGTACAGCAATTGTACAACGGGGCTTCAAAATCCTTAAACGTATGATAGAAAGTACAATAATCATGCCATTGTCTTGTAACCTGTCAATATTGTTGTTAAGGATGTCAAGAGTGTTCAGCATTTGACATCACGGTGCAGACAAACACGTGACACAATAAGTAGTTTAAAGATGGCCGGCCCACTTTTGACATGCGCCAAAGAGGAGCAGCATTCTGTTATCCGTGGTTTGATAACTAAAGGAGTCAAGAACAGACATTATAGCACTCAGGACATCCCCATACGTGCTCCGTCCTCATCTGCAACAGTCAGCGAAGAGCCCCAATACTAATGGTACCAGTAGCAGTCTGATTATGTGATATATAACTCTGCAGTAAGCTCCGGACGAGATGCTGCAAGATATATCATGCAACCTATTATATATGTTTGTGTGTGTGGGGGGAAAGGGAAAGCCATGGCAGAGCAGAGCTAACATGTATGTCAGCAGGCCTGGTAGCCATGTGTTCAAACCGCTATGGAGTCAGGATTACAAAACTTGGGCTCATAAGTCCACCCATTTCACAATGGGTATTTACACTGCAAGGTACAAGAGGAACATGATGAGATGAGATGAGATGATATGAGGTGAGACGTGTTCCAGAAAATACAGGTGGCATGACATTTATTGCATTGCCCCATCCAGCGTTTACTGGTCTATGAAAATATGGTTTTAGTACCATATGACCAAGACACATTAGGGTGTGTAGTAAACGGGTCTTGTACTTGACTGACTGTATACTTGATACACTTCATGGGGTCCTTTGTTGTGTGTGTATATGAAGATAGAGAGAGAGAGACACACACACACACAGAAGTGAGGGATAGGAGTTCAGTTATCAGTTATCAGTTGGGGTATCTTCGTTGCACTCCGGACATGTCCATAGGTGCTCAGATCCTCCCCCCAGCATATGCATCAGCGTCCGGTGGCTAATAGTGCCAGTTCTGTGTTGGTTGACGAGGCGCTTTGTTTTCCCGATGTACCTCTCGCGTCTGGCTGTGCCGATTCTTACTCCCAAGTCTTTCATCCTGGAAAGCGATGTGGAATCACTGGCGTCAAAATCCTCTGTTCTCGCCATATCTTTAAGGGCGTTAATAACATCGGCACGATCCATGGGCTGGCCATCTACAGGGGGTGCAGAGCCAGCCAATTTATCAGCTCGTTCATTTCCCTCGACTCCCGCATGTCCCGGGACGAAGATGAAGGTGACTTTGCGGACAACAGACTTCCGCAGCGACTCAGTCCACTGTCTACGTACAGATCCAGCTTCGACCTTCTGAATCATGCTCATTGAATCACTTAGTACACACACGTTGGTATAATGCTGTGATTCCAGCCATATGAAGGCCTGTGTAACTGCCATCACCTCCATCGTCATGCTGCTCGTGGTCATGGAGTGGGCACCACTGGATTCTTGAACGGTTCGGCCCGCTGAACGGGCTGTAAATGCCCACGCACTTCTCTGCTGCTTTACAACAGATCCATCTGTATAGATGAGCACTTCGGGGCTATCTGAGTGATCATAGATGAGCGCGTTAACCTCTGCATTGACAGCGGCAGGGTTCTGCTCTCTGCACCGTCTGTCGAGTGTGATAATGCAGGAGAAGGTACACTTAAAAGCTGGAGGCACCGGCACCCATTCCTTGCCGGGGTTGATACTGGTAAGACTGCAGACCTGTCCGACGACATCTTCGGCCCGACCCATCCATGATTTGCCCCTCTTTAGTCTGTCACCCTTCTCTCTGAATACAGCGTCATGCAGAGGGTGCTGCTCATCTGCACTTATTTTTAAGTATGCACGAGCTCTCCAGATCTTGATCCTGTGTTCCATTGTCGGGAAGTCAAGGAGGTATCTCATTGCTACACAGCTGGTGTCTCTCGTGCAGCCCAAAATGATGCGCATGGCTTCGTTTTGTACCTTTTCAAGTCTTCCAATCTGTGTAGGGCTGACAGTGAGGATGGCCAGGGCATACTCGATGCGTGAAAGCACAAGTCCTTGGAACAGAAGTAATAGCAGTCTTTGCTCGATATTGGCACTCGCCATAACTCTCATTGCTGCCAAACCTTTTCGAGCCTTCGTTATGACATAATCGACATGATCTCTGAAGGACAGGCTACGATCAAGCCTCACGCCAAGATATGTCATTGACTGGGTTCTACTCAGAATGCTCCCATCCATTCTTACTGCCGGCAGGTCTGTTTTCACAATATGGTTGTTTAGTGAGAACCATGTAACCGTTGCCTTTGCAGGGTTGACAAGGGCATCGGCATCAGCACACCATGAGGAAATTCGATCTAGTTCGCCCTGCATATAGTTGGCAACCGCCTGTCTATCTCGACCCTGTCGATACACGAGTATGTCGTCAACGAAGAGTCCTACCCCTCCCATCCAACTGTTGTTCAGTGATCGGCACCGTATACACGTTGAATAGTACTGGTGACAGTGGTGAACCCTGCGGTAATCCTGGACATATCGTTATCGGCTCAGAAGACCAACTCCCGCATCTTAGCACCACCTTCCTTTGGAGTAGAACTGCAGCTGTCCATCGTACAAGGTGAGGGTGCACTTTCAGTCTGAGGAGGGTTTGCATCAAGTGCTCGAAAGATACTCTGTTATATGCGTCCTCTAAGTCTATGGCGGCCGCACATGTCTCTTCTCTGACCTGAAATCCTTCGTAAACATCTTGAGCAAAGACCGCCGCATTCAGCCATGACTCTTTGTTGCGTCTGTATCCTCCAAGTGTGGGCGGGAAGCAGCCGAGCTGTTCCAAGTCCCAAGCAAGTCTGTGTGCTACAATTTTCTCCAGTAGCTTGCCAACAGTATTCTGCATCGTAATGATTCTGTAGCCGCTTATCTTGGAGTGGTCTTTGTTCGGTTTTGGCAGCGGCAGCAGGTAGCTGTGTAGCCATTCTTCTTTGACCTGACCCCTCTGGATACTGGTGTTGAATTCTCTGGCCAGTTCTTCCATGTCATCATCTGATATCACCAGTAGGTCACCATATCTGATGCCGTCTGGGCCTGGGGCGGTGTTAGGTGATTTCTTGAGCATCGCACGCAATATGTCAACTGTGATCGTCCATTCTTCGTCTGTCCCGACCCCCTCGCACAACTGAGAGAGTGTTGTTGTGGTCCTCTGTCTGGCGGGCTCGTCTTTCTGGTCAGTCTGTTCTATGTAGCGTGCAAGAAGGGCCTTACCTTTATCCGCATCCGACTTTTTCCATGCGAGGTCTGTGCCTTGAAAGTCTGGAATACCCCTACGTTGTGCAGCACCGTTCATGCTCTTGTGGAGGCGCCAGAATGTCGTAAGAGATTGCTCGGAGCACACCTTCCTGCAGAACTCGTCCCATTTGTCGGCCTTGGCCTGTTTGGCGCAGGATTTGAATAAAGTCGTCGTCCTAACGACCTCAGTCTTCAGGTTCGCCAATTCAACCTGTGGCATGTTAGCCTTTCTGGCCTTTTGCCAGTCTTTGACAGCCTGCCTCTTTCCCAGCCACACCTTCTCGACCTCTCCATTCCACCATGGTGGCTGCAGCCATCTTTCTTGTCTCCTACGGGAGGAAGTTAGTTTCCTTCTTCTGATCTTGCTTATGGCGTCTTGACCAGTGGTGTCGTACGGGAAGGCATTGGTCTTGTTTCTTTGACTCATGGCCCCGTCTTTCTTGATCAGGATGACACAAGGGTAGTGGTCACTATCGTGGTATCCCAGTGTGCCCCACCGGCACCTTGGTGCGATGGTGGGCGACACCAGAGCCAAGTCAATGATGCTGTCAGAGTCGCCTGGTCGAGTGGCCATTCTAGTGACCTTCCCATCATTCAGACAGATTAGGGCAGCAGATGCCAGGGCGTCCTCCAAATCTTCTCCCTGTCTATTGGTGATGCAATTCCCCCATTGACTGCCTCTGGCATTGAAGTCCCCGCAGTAGATGATATGCCTTTCATCCATATCGAACAAACTCTGCCATTGTCGCACGTCGACCTTCCCATTTCGCGCATAGACGTTAACGATTACAAGCTGCACTGGTGTCATTATTCTTAATGCCTGCACTTGCAGGGCATCGCTGTTCCAGGCGGACATATCGATCTCAGACACTAGTATGTTGTCGCGGACCAGAATGGCCTGTCCGAGGTGCCGCCTGTTAAGGAAACCCTGAAATCCCGCCACATTGACTGTTCCGTCGGTGAGGTGTGTTTCTTGCAAGACTACAATATCGTTTCCGTAGAGTAGTTTTTCAAGAATGGGTCGGCGTTGACTAAATGATGCACAGTTCCAGTACAGTACTCGAACATTTCCGATACCCAATCTGTCACATTTTAAGCGCCTTCTGCGCGCGCCCGCCCTCTTACCACGTTGTGTCCTAGCTGGTCGTCTGGCCGTCATGTTAGGCTTAACTATCGCCACCGGGCGCCGATGATACGCCGAAAGAAGACCGGACGCGCGTGCCCGAACTCCGTTGCACGGTCCGAACTCCATTCCACCACGAAAAAACACTTAATCCATACACATTTCGGAAAAAACACGTTTCATTTTACGGGACGAAGAAATGTCCCGCCATCTTGCTCAAGGGAACTCACTCCCGAGGGATAGGAGAAGGGAGTTAAAGAGAGAGAGAAGGAGGGAGTGAGAGAGGGGGAGAGAGCAAGTGAGAGAGGGAGGGAGGTAGTGGGAGAGAAAGTGAGGGAGAGATAAGGAGGGGGGAAATAAGAGAAAAAGTGAGGAAGGGAGAGAGAAAGAGTGAGAGAGAAAGGGTGAGAGAGAGAGATGGAGTGAGAGAGGGAAAGAGACCATGGTGATAGAGAGAGGGAAAGAGTGAGTGAGCACTACAGGCAGACAGATATATAGACACAAATTTAGACAGACCATGAGAGAGATGGACAGACAGAAGAAACAAACAGCAAGACCGAGACAAATCAAGAAAGAGAGAGAGAGAGAGAGAGAGAGAGAGAGAGAGAGAGAGAGAGAGACAAAGAGAGAGGGAGAGAGGGAGAGACAGACTAAAAGAAAGAAAGAAAGAAAGAAAGAAAGAAAGAAAGAAAGAAAGAAAGAAAGAAAGAAAGAAAGAAAGAAAGAAAGAAAGAAAGAAAGAAAGAAGAGCTTACTTTACTAACATAGACACACCAAAAAAAATAAAGATACTCAAAACTGTCCTCCTGTCTACGCCAACAACTACAACTCAATCAAAAACAAAACAAGCACAATGAAGTATCTACTGTATTGAGAGACGTCCCTAACATCCACACACATAAGTACAGTTCAAGTAAGGCGCAAAATGATAATCTGCAACCATTTCATTGTTCAGTGTACAAGGCAGGCAAGGCACAGTACAAACATATATAATCACGAAGCAGCGATGGCAAAAGTAGCTTTTTGAAGGATGAAAAATATGCCTACTATAAAAAACAATAGGGATGTTGATTATCACTGGCACCTTGCCATCTTAACAGAGGATGGTTTGTTACATTGTGCTACAACAAAAAAAGCATAACAACAACAACTCATGGTGTGGACCAGAGATGAAGTTATACCTCTTCATAGATTAAAGCCAGGGTTGAATTGTAGAGACCATGTGTTGCCCTTGCAGCAAGATCCCTCTCTCGGCCTGTCTAGTTTACTCCAGAGGAAAGGTAACACCAATACTAGACATCTGGAACAAGACAAGCTTTGCTTCCCAACACATTCTTGGATGGTAGAAGCCTTACCCTAGTGCAAGGAAATGCAACCTAAAGACTAAATGTCGTAGCAGGGCATACCAGGCCTTGAGTCTTGGTTGGCAACTGGTCTAGGATGGGAGCTCCGACAGGCGGACAGTTAGAACATTGCTTTGCTGTTCCGGCAGCTTCTACATCTTGTCTTGTTCCAAATGTACTGGTGCTACCTTTCCTCTGGAGTAAAGTAGACAGGTAATCTATCAAGACTGCAAGGGAGGTCAGCCTGGCCATATGGATAAGCGTGCTCATTCTTAAACATCCGGTGTGCTGATGCTGAGCTAGTAGGTTCAACCCCCTACACCGATCAGTTGGGGCTTAAATGTTTGACTTTTCACCCTTGACTTTGGGACGTAAATTACAAATACCTCTGAAGTTGGAGTGGCTTCGCGAGGGACACTGGTAATAGAGTAAGCTAATCCACATGCACAATTCAGTCCAGTACTACTAGAAGTAGTAAGTATGGACTACACTTGAGTTCAAAGTGAGCATGTGCAACCAAACAAAAAAAAGACGGCAAGGTGCCAGTGAATAACTAACACAGTACATACCTGATAAGGCAAACTCACCTGGGACCCAAGAAATAGTTCCTCTAATCAGAAAGTCCTCTTATAAGAGACAAGAGACAAAGAAGAAAAATTGCCAGGGATAAACAAATTGTTCTTCACAACAGAAATTCGCCACATCCAAGATCGCCTTAAGGGGTTTGCACTGTACAACATAGACATGAATGTGTAAATACGGACACGTCAATAAATGTATATAGACAGAATAAACGCAGTCTTCTGCCTCATATAAAGAGACAGTCTCTTAGCAAATACTGAAATCGGGGTGTAAGTGTTGGGTCTTCACATTTATGAGTTGATGTGGCTGGTTCGCTTCTTCACCACTATTCCATCCCAGTTCACAGACAATTCTGAAAACTGATTTTTGGGGAGAGCCGTGGCATTGTAGTGGATAAACTCCCGCATGTTGTACCACTGGTCTTGGATCTGATCTGCATCAGCATCATCATGTGCCATGCTGATAAGCGCGGATGGTCATGTTTCTCCATCTCACGCGATCACCAGAGTCGTGGATCAGCCCGTGTTCTTGTCTCGGCCATACCACATGGCCAAGCCATCCAAGTATTTACCTTTCTGCCTTCCCCTTGTTCTTTTCCCTTCAATCTTGCCAGTTGTCACCAAGTTCTCCAATTTATTTCTTCTCATAACGTGTTTAAAAAATTGTGATTTTTCTCATCAGTTTACGGTTTTCATCAAGGTGGTTTCACATTATGTAAATGACACAGGCTTCCAGTGCAACCCCGCCTACATTGGGAGCCAGGAAATGCCTTGGGAAGTGAAGGCAGCCTGAGAGATATCGCCTGGATCATCCTCCCATTGTTGGGCCTATAACAATATGGGTTTAGCACCATATACCTAATGAATCTTAGGCATCTAAATGGGGCCTTTATTGTGAGGTGGGGTCGACCGCAGATCCCTCAATCAATCAATCAATCAGGTGCCGTCTCCACAATGAAGGTGGCTGCAATGGATCTCCAACACTGTCTCTTGATTGTACATTCTGTCAGATTGCTGTTTGTCCATATCTTGATGTTATCTTCCCTCTTGTTCAATGTTCAGGTTTCTGTGCCATATAGTAGTGTTGAATATACATAACATTTGACAATTCTCATTGTTAATGCGTTGTTAATCTTTCTAGATGTTAATACTGATTTCATGCTATTGAAAGCATTTTTGGCCATTCCTATTCTCCTTTTGATTTCCATTTCACTTCTGCCATCAATCAATCAATCAATCAATCATGTGCCATGCCGGAAAGCGTGGGCGGTCATGACTCGCCATTTCACTCGATCACCAGTGTCGTGGATCAGCTCAGTGTTCCTGTCTCGTCCATGCCATGTGGCCAAGCCATCCAGGTATTTTCCTCTCGGTCTTCCTCTTGGTCTGTTCCCTTCGATCTTGCCAGTTGTCACTAAGTTCTCCAATCCATTTCTTCTCATAACATGTCCAACAAATTTTGACTGTCTACGTCTAATTTCTCTAATCAGTTTACGATGTTCATTTGTCTCCTGTAGTACTTGGTCATTGGTTTTTCTGTCTGTCCATGGTATTCTTTGCATTTTCCTCAGAAACCACATTTCTGCAGCCATCAGATGCTTTTCAGCTTGACTGCTCATTGTCCAAGTTTCACATCCATACAAAAGAACAGGCTTTATGTATCCCCTCAACACTCTTTTTCTCGTTTCAATTGACATCTTTTTATTGGTCAGAATGTTTTTCATCTTGCTAAAGGCTACTTTCGCCATGGCGATTCTTGTTCTAATCTCTTCAAGGCATCTCCCATCAGATGTTATGACTGTTCCAAGATAATTGTACCGATTCACTTGTTGAAGAATATTTCCATTTACTTATATATTACATTGTGGCACTTCTTCCTTCCTAGTGACGACCATAACCTGAGTCTTTTTACAATTTAATTCTAACCCCAGTTGCTCACTGTGTACAACAACCGCATCTACTAATTGTTGCAGGTCCTGCGCATTGTCTGCAATTAATACTGTATCATCTGCATATCTAATGTTATTGATGTTTCGTCCTCCAATGCTGATTCCATTTATATCCTCTACATTTCTGAAAATATTTTCACTGTATAGGGAAAAAAGATCTGGAGACATCACACATCCCTGCCTAACACCTCTCTTAATTGGCTGATACTGTCCCACTTCATTATCAATCCTTATTGCAGCTTGTTGTTTCCAATATATGTTTTTTATAAGTCTAATGTCTTTCCCATCAATTTGTAGATCTGCAAGCATATCCACCATGTTGACATGTCTAACTCTATCAAAAGCCTTTGTATAGTCAATAAAGCCATCATCTGTTATTATATGTCCAAGATAGGAGAAACTTTTTACTTGTTCTAGTATCTCGCCATTGTGATCTTCATTGATGACCTCCCCTTTCCACTGCATATTATCATAGCTTGTGCACACCTCGGAGGAGCAAATGGATTACCATGGTCTGGCAAGAATGAGACAACGAGGAGTCACGAAGGGATCTGGCCGACGCTCAACGCTCAGAGGAAAGGTGAGACGGACTTATAATCAGCTTGCTACTGGTACTATTAGTGTTGGAACTCTTCGCTGGCTGCTGAGGATGGGGATGGAGCACTTATGGGAATGCCCGAATGCTGTGATGTTGATTCCTAAATCAATCAATCAATCATTATCATAGCTTTGTTTGTTTGGATGTTAATATCTAAGCCACATTCTGCACTATGCCTGTTTACTTGTTCCACTAGGTTTTGTAACTCTTGCACGCTTCCGATAGTAACACTGTATTGTCAGTATACCTACGATTATTTATGATTCTTCCATTGATGTTAAATCCAGGCAGTTTGACTTATTTAATAATTCTTTCTACCAGTAACACTGTATCGTCAGCACATCTAAGATTGTGTATGATTCTTCCACTGATGTTAAGTCCAGGGAGTTCGACTTGTTTAACAATTCTTTCTGTTAGCAACACTGTATCGTCAGCATATCTAAGATTGTTTATGATTCTTCCACTGATGTTATCTCCAGACCAGAGCCCTTTTGGTCGGCAAAACCAAGGACTCCAAGTCAAGTTTGAAAAATCCAAATTCCAACCACCTGCAAATCGAACCCATGATCTCTGGGTCGGAAGGCGAGTGTCTAGCCACTATGCTACCAAGGCTCTAATTCAGGGGTGGGGAACCTTTCTTGCCAAGGACCATTTGTATAATATCATTCGTGGGCCATACACAAGAATATGTGTCCGTCCAGTTATATATTGGAACAAGTCCTGTCTATCCCGTAATGGACATTTCTTGCTCGTCTCTCAAAATTTACATCATTATTATTATTCACTTAACATAAATTTCTGTTGCTATGAAAAAAGCTTCTAGATTTATTGAATTTCAAGTCCTGCCCTTGGCAGGGACAGACTAATAAGATGTTGCGGGCCTTATATGACACGCAGATCAGGCATTTCCTCACACTTGTTCTAAAATGTAAAATTAAAATTTGGTTACCAAAAACACTCGCTAAAGAAGCCTTGTTTTTTCAAACAATCACATCTCATCATTATCATCATGTACCATGCCGATAAGTGTGGGCGGTGATGTTTCTCCATCCCTCTCGATCACCAGAGTCATGGATAAGCTCTGTGTTCTTGTCTTGACCATGCCACGTGGCCAAGCCATCCAGGTATTTATTTCTATGCATGCCCCTTGTTCTCTTTCCCTGCCTTGCCAGTTGTCACCAAGTTCTCCAATTTATTTCTTCTCTTAACGTGACAAAAAATCTAAAATCACATCTAAAACATGTGACAAAATATAAATTAAGGCATACATCAAATTAAATATTTTGAACACAAAAGTGTTCTTCAAAATATGTGAACAGAAGTTGATGAAAATATAGAACACTGTCTTCTGAAACATTAGCAGAAAGATAAGTTGTTTTCCTGTAAAAAAAAAATAGCTTGAAGATGAATTTTTGTAAAACAATAGTACAAAGATGATTTATTTTCTAAAACATTAGCTGAAAGATGAGTTAAAAAAGAATAACTCAAAGATAAGGTTTTGTAAAACCAGAAGCCCAAAGATGCCAATAGCTAAAAGATGAGTTTTTCTGAAACAATGGCTCATTGATGTATTTTTCTAAAACAATATCTTAAAGATGAGTTTTTTCTTCTTCTAAAACAGGAGCCCATGGATGAGTTTCTATTGTAAAAACAAAGCTTAACAATTAGTTTTTCTAAAATAGTAGTTGACAAATGTTTTGAAAAAAAATGGCTTCAAGATGAGTTCTTAAACGATAGCTTGAAAATGCAAATACCTCTTGGAAATGATCATATAACGTTTGAGGGGAAGATAAGACACTCATGGACATGACGATGTGAAATCCTGTAATGTAGGTTCAAAGAGTGGCATGGTGGGTCAAAAGCAGATTAAGATCCTACCTGGACAGAATACGGTGAGAGAGAAACACAACCCAACTCAGGAAATTGCTCTAAAATGTGTCATGCTTTAGCTGAAAATAAAGTCAATTTACACGACAAAAGGCACATGGTACAAAATGACAGGATTTAGTTTGGACACAACCGACAGACATTATGGTCTACTAGTGGTCAGCATGGCTGAGAGGTTTAACATGCTCACGCTTAAACTTTTCCTGTGGGGTTAGTGAGTTCATTCTACACACCGGTCAGTTGAACGTGAAATGATGACTTCTAGGTTAGACAGCAATGGCAGACTAAGGCACGCAAAACTGACCAGTAAATCAGGAACAGTCAATTATGGCTGGGTTGAGTGCAACATCCTGTAACAAGGACATGCAGTTTTTGGAGGTGGAGGACTGAATATACAGGAGGACAACGTCTCAGGAAGGAGGACAATGTCCCAGGCAGGAGGACAATAATATAACGTTTGGTTTTCTTTATTCAAATTCACAATGGGATAATATAGTTTTGAATGTCTTACTGAAAAGCTAGCTGTACATGCTCTGTTCTTCTGTATCGATGTGAATGCTGGATCATGAGTAATGCAATGATAGGGAAACTGGATGATGTTCAGACCAATTAGAATCAGAAGAAGAGGCCGACCGTGTAAACAATGGACAGAGGGAATAACTAATGCCAAATCTGGACAATAACAGAAAAAGAGAAAGGAAAAATCACAACGGAAATGAGATTCCTGAGAAGAATACTCAATGTATCAAGAAGAGAGAGAATCAGAAGTGAAGAAATCAGGACTAAAGTGGGGGTTACAGCAGTGCTAGATTACAGTAGAAAACAGCAAGTCAAATGGTTTGGCCATATAACTAGGCTACCAACTGACAGTATACCATAACAAGCATTAAAGAACAGACCAAATGGAACCAGAGGAAGAGGCTGACCATGTAAACGATGGACGCAGGGAATAGCGGAGTCCATGGGAATCTCGATACACGACGCCCATAAGTGGGCACTCTCCCGCTGTTTATACTTCACCTCGACACCGCAAGGTACAAGAGAAATGAGACGAGATGAGATGGTGAGTGTAACTAAAGGCAGAAGAGATGTGATTTTCAGGAAGAATGTTACAAATAGTGTAAACAGAAAATAAATGCAGAGGTACTGGCAGCTGCGAATGTTACCAAAACACTTATAAAATATTAGGAAGTTACAAATGAAATTTATTGGGCGTAACATTAAAAAAGTAGAAATAAGAGAAATCTATGTGGGAAAATATTAGACGAAGGAGGCAGGGGAAGACAGAAAGACATATATAGAAAGATAAACTGGTCAGCAATAAATAATAATGCAAGCAGCATCAACCTTCGTTTAAATATTAGATAGCATGGACAACTGAAGAGTCAATGATCATCAATGCCTGCTCCAGATAAAGCACATGGAGACGAAGATGAACATAATGAAACCATGTTTTTGATGTTTCATTAGTAGAGACATGAGGAAATACACAAGATAGACTTACATAATGACAATATAATCACCACTGTTTGGTCTAATTATAAGAAAAGTGGGTGTGGAGATTGCTGACAAGAAGCTGGCTGATATTGATGAGTTTGATTACACGAGTTGGAAGGGAACAGTGCCCAAGCAAGTCAATGCCATGTTCAAGGGCCAGAGAGGAGACATTACAACCAACTTTCCATGGGAACATTGAGCAGAGATACTTTGAGATGTCTGCTGCATTGCAGGACTAAGCATGAGTGGGAATACCCAATATGTGGGGATTTTGATCATGATAACATAACATAAAATCAAAGTTGATAAAGACAGAGGATAACAGTGGGAGACACTGTAGGCAGGGCTGGCAGAGCAAGACGGACAAATATCAGCTACAGAACTGATCAAGAACATAAGGAAACATGGCTACGGAGATACATGTGGGTTATCTGACATGGCATCTGGGCATGAAACAAGATGTTTACTGGTAAATAAAATACTTGTAAATGCATAAACCGAAGTAAAAAATACATATCATGGATATGGAATGTGGAAATATTTGTAAAATGTAACTTTCCATGCTGGTATCACAAAAAGAAAGCTTGCAGCTAACAATTTCAGTAACTGAGGCACAAACCGGTGCCAACTGGTCAGAAACGGAACCAATTCCGGTCTCGAAAGTAGCCGCCTTCGCTCTTGTTGTAAATCAGTGAAATCAGACTGGCATAGCTTTCAATCATGATTGGTCCCTCTGTCACTTTCAGGGTTTCTCCAGGTCTTTTATCAGCAAAAATCTGGATTAGAAGAAATTTACAACAATTAGAGCTACATGACTAAATGATTTTAAAAACATGACATTATGGTATGTGTCGACCATTTCTAGTATTCTTCTTCTTCTGTGTTCATCCAGAATGCTGTTCTAGATGTAATTGCTTTGTGCCTGTTTACAGCATTGCTGCAATATTTGCACCTTTCGGCTGATACATCTGACTTCTTCAGGCATTTGTTGGCAGGGTTACCTTCCTGTGTGTTTCGTAGGATGTTTGACTCTCACTGTTGTAGTGTTATCGCCATCACAGTTGGTCCATTTAGAACAGCTGAAGACATCCCGGTCAGCCCTCAAGGGAAGACAGGGGCAGACCATAGGCATTCCCCGCCATCCAAGGAGGCTTCCATAATTACAGAGCCGACACATAGTGCTCTGGTACTGGGCTCACCCAAGGAGTTGTCATGCCCTGCATATGGCTGCTTAGCCTCACTTCCGTATATTGGGCCTTCTGTTCGCCACAGGCTGTTCCTCCGGAAACCAGAAGAATGCAGTCTGCACATGACATCAACACAGTGAGCTTTCAATTCGGACTTTCCACGTAATGGATTTGCTAGCCAAGCAATATTCCATTTCATGCCACTGGATCACTTTTTCCATCTTTGATGATACCCACACAATGAGCTGTTGATTCAGACTTTCCTCATAATGGATTTTCTAGCCAAGCTATATTCCATGTCATGCCACTGGGAGGCTTTTGTCACCGATATACCTGCGGCAAGAACTGTGGCTAAGAACCTCTATCTAGTATCCTATACAAGAAAGGTATGAGTATTTATCAGCATCATGTGCCATGCCAATAAGCATGGGAGGTCCTGTTTCATCATCTCACATGATCACCAGAGCCTTGGATCAGCTCTGTTTTCTTGTTCCGTATTAGCCATGTGGCCAAATCATCCAGGTGTTTATCTTGTTACCCATTGCTCTTTTCCCATCAATCTTGCCAGTTGCCACAAAGTTTTCTAGTTTGTTTTTCATACCTTGCCCAAAGATCTTTCATGTAGGACATTGCCAACATGACCTCATCCACCTACATGGATAGGTTACATTTCTAGCCAAAGGACAGCCGATCTCCTCTGTTGTGATAAGAACTTACACAAACAAAAAACTGATGGGCTGTTGTGACAAGAACTACTGGAGTTCAACATAAAAATATGGGCTAACCTGATTAGAACTTACACTAACATAAAACTGATGGGCTGTTGAGATAAGAACTTACATTAACATAAAACTGACGGGCTGTTGTGATAAAAACACTAACATACAACTTTTGGGCTGTTGTGACAAGAACTAATGGAGCTCAAAATACAACTGATGTATGTAGAGCTCCAGTAGTTTTCATCACAACAACACAACATATGGGCTGTTGTGATGAGAACTACATACCTTGCTGGTAGCTGCAACTAGAGCTTCAAAGAAGTCATCAACACTGTACGTTGTTGTCTCACTCTCTCTTGGGTTGTACAGCAGAGGATGGTGTGATAACGTCACCCAAGGAATATCTGAACACCACGGGTTCCATTTCTGGCCGAAGGACAGCTGATCTCCTCTGTCCCAGAATATCCGAACCCCTCCATGCTTACGATCTCTGTAAGTTGTCAATATTTGGCCATATTGTAAGAAGAGAAAACAGTGGAAGATATTTTAACAACTGGAAAGAATTACATATGATGCATTACGAATTTATCATCATCAAGTGCCATGCCGGCTGGTGTAGGCGTTCGTGACTCTCCGCAGATCTCGGTCTTTGGTTTTCTGAATTAACTCTGCTGATGATGCTCCTCCATGCCACTGTCCCAATCTATGCAGCATAATTTCTCTTGGTCTGCCTCTCCTCCCCTCGATCTGTCCAGTTGACACGGTGTTCTCCAAAGCCTCTCTTTTCATCACATGACCAAAGAAAGCTGTTTGTCTCCTTAGTGTTGCATATAGTGTTCTAGTTTCATTAGCCTCTTTCAGGCAATTGTCGTTAGTTACTCTGGCAGTCCAAGGAATTCACAACATTCGTCTCCGGAATCACATCTCCGTTACTTCCAAGCTCTTCCTAATTTCTTCATTTACATTCCAAGATTCACTGCCATACAGCAAAATTGGTTCTATATAGAACTTCAGCACTCTCTTTCTTACATTCAAAGATAGTGACTTATTGTATAAGATATCCTCATTTTCTGACATGCATATTTTGCCTGCCCTATTCTGCTCTTAATCTCTGTTGTGCTTCTTCCATCTGTTATAAATGCCCCTAGGTATTTAAAATTATCCACTTGGTTAAGAATTGTCCCTTCCATTTATATTTCACATTTTAGGGTCACTTTTTTCTTTGATATCACCTTTGTTACCGTTTTCTTGATAATCAAGGAGAGTCCTTTCTTTTCACTCTCTGTTACTACAATGTCCAACAATTATTGTAGATCTTTTGCATTATCCGCCACCAATACTGTGTCATCTGCATAGCATATATTGTTTATATTATAACTTCCAGTTAGTATTCCTGGCTTCTCTTTGATCACTTTCATTATTACTTCGCTATAGAGGGAGAATAGATCCGGTGACAAAACACATTCCTGTCGTACTCCTAGCTTTATTTGTTCATAACTGCCCACACATGGCAAAAGAAACAGAGAAAGACATAAAAACACCCAAAGAAGAGAAGTAGAAACAGAGATAAATAATATGGAGAGGACATGGACAAAGCTGCATGGGACAGCTAAAGATAGGGTGTTTTGGGGTGATTTGATTAAGCTCCTCTGCTCCAATGGTGAATAACGGTCGAAAGAAGAAACAAATTAGTTTTTATTTATCACAAGAGTTGAACCATTTTAAATACAAGGGAATGAATTCTACTAATTAACTATTAATTCTACTATTCTATTAATTCTAATTATTTCGTGAGTTGTTCCTCTTGGAAAATTATTGAATTCTCTGCAGTAGGAGTTACATTTTCAACAGCTTTTGTCATGACCTAAGTGGCCTACTTTTTCTTAATTTCGGAATGCAAAGGAATGTTTAACCTGCACAAAAGTTCTATGTGCTTTTCGCCTTTGAGAACCATGACCACCCATATGTGACACAATCAAAGGGGTATGTGATTCAACTGTAAGGGTATCTGATGCCACCATGAGAGTATATGGTTCCACCATGAGGGGATGTGGTTCCACCATGAGGGTAAGTGATGCCACTATGAGGGTAAGTGATGCCACCATGAGGGTAAGTGATGCCACCATGAGGGTATGTAATGCCATCAAGAGGGTATGTCGTTCCACCATGAGATTATGTGCTACCTTCATGAGGGTATGTGATGCCACCATGAGGGTATGTGATTTAACTGTAAGGGTATCTGATGCCACCATGAGGGTATGTGATGCCACCATGATGGTATGTGATTCATATGTAAGGATATGTGATGCCACAATGAGGGTATCTGACAAAATCATGAGGGTATGTGATTCAACCATAAGTGTGTGATTCCACCATGAGGGTATCTGATTCAATCATAAGGGTGTGTGATTCCATAATGAGGGTATGTGATGCCACCATGATGGTATATGATGCCACCATGAGGGTGTGTGATTCAACCATAAGGTGTGTGATTCCACCATGAGGGTATGTGATTCCACCATAAGGGTGTGTGATTCCATCATAAGGGTGTGCGATTCCACAATGAGGGTGTGTGATTAAACCATAAGGGTACGTGATCCCACCATAAGGGTATGTAATTACACCATAAGGGTTTACGATTCAACCATATGGGTGTGTGATTCCACCATGAGGGTATGTGATGCTACTTTGAGATTGTCTCATGCCACAAGAGTATGTGATGCCACCATGAGGGCATGTGATGCCACCATGAGGGCACATGATGCCACCATGAGGGCACGTGATGCCACCATGAGGGCATGTGATGCCACCATGAGGGTATGTGATGCCACCACAAGGGTAGCTGATGCCAAATGAGGGTATCTGATGCCACCATGAGGATATTGATTCAACCATAAGAATGTCTGATTCCACCATGATAGGTATGTGATGCCACCATGAGGGTCCACCATCAAATTACACCAGAGAACTTACGGCATGATGGAAGAATTTGGATACATAAAGTCCCCAATGCAGATGTTGTGTATGATGTGCATCATGATGCGTCGATACTCTAGCACCTGCTCGGTAATGAAGTTGTACTTGACAACAAACAATGAATAATCTGTCAGCAAAACAATCCTCTCTCGTTCTAAATCCCAGTGGTCGATCCTGAAACAAGAAAGGTCAACTATGTATATCTCACCATATTAATGTGTTTCTGTCACATCTTCTCATCCATCACTACATCCATCCGTCAATACATCCACTCATCAGTACAATACATCCACCCATGAATACATCCACCTGTCAATACATCCAACCGTCAATACAGCCAACCATCAATACATCCAACCGTCAATACATCCACCGATCAATACATCCAACTATCAATACATCTGTTGATCAATACATCCATTGATCAATACATCCGCCCATCAATAAATCCATCCACCTATGAATACATCCACCCATGAATACATCCACCCATGAATACATCCACCCATGAATACATCCACCCATGAATACATCCACCCATCCATCAATACATCCATCCATCAATACATCCATCCTTCAATACATCCAACCATCAATACCACCCATCAATACATCCACCCATCAATACATCCACCCATCAATATATCCATCCATCAATACATCCACCCATCAATACATCCATCCATCAATACATCCAACCATCAATACATCCATCCATCAATACATCCATCATCTATAAAAATGTTTTATGTCCTTTGCAAGGCATCATGATCATCCCAACCCCAGGTTGATTTGTTAGGTAAGTTTATGTTCAGTAGCTTGCCATTTATATCTGAACAAGAAGTTAACTGACTGATGTAGGGAGTGAACCCTATAACCTGACGTCAGAGAACTGGAAATTTAAGTACAAGCAGTTTAAACCCACGGCCACATAGACTCCTACATCCATCTATCTATTCAAATTATTCTTCAATCTGTCTGTCACTGTCTGTCTATCTATCTGTAGCCTGTCCCTTTATGAAGGATCCTGTCAACCAAACATAACAATGAAGAAATTTATCATGTAACAGACTTTGAATACCTTGGTTCTATAATTAACACAATCCATCCATTGACTTGTCTGCCTGCCTACCTACTGATCTGTCTACCTACTTATCTACATGTCTACCTACCTAACTCTCTCTCCCTCCCTCCAACCAACCATCAACCACCTATCTAAAATATACGCCGTTCTATCTGACTATCAATCTACCTATCTACTGCCTGTCTTTATATGAATAATGCACAGGTCAGCATGACTGACAGGATAAGAACGTGTGCTCTGAAATATCTGGTGTGCTGAAGCGAGGTAAGGGGTTCAACCCTTACACCGGACAGTTGGACTAAAATGTTGACATGTCATCCTTGACTTGGGGACGTAAATTACAAGTACATGTGAAGTTGGAGTGGGTACATCTGAAGTTGGAGTGGGTTCATCTGATGGCAAGGGATACTATTAATATGTAAAAGCTAATCCACATGCAAAATTCAGTTCAGCACTACTGTAAGAGGTGTGTATGGACTACACTTGAGTTCAAAGTGAGTGAGCGCAAAAAATAAACATATGAATAATGCTACCAAACAAACATAACAACCAACAATGAGAACATTTAACATACCACAAACTGTGAATACCTTGGTTCTATCATTAACAACAATGGGATCAGTCAGTTAGTCGACAGATCATCCTCATTGCACATCAAATCATTCAGTCCGTAAGTACTCGGATCCCCTCCTCAGTAAATCCCGCAGCGTGTAGTGGCTCACAACACCAGTTCTGTGTTGGTTTATTAATCTTCTTTGGCTTCCTACATAGTGCTCTTGTCTGGCCACATCTTTTTTAACTTGCTGTTCTCGTAGTCTGACCATGGTTGTAGATTCACAGTCATCACTTGGTTCTCGCAAGTCTTTCTTCTCATAGAACATTCAGTATATCACCCTGGTCCATGGCTCGTCCGCCTTCCACAGTAGCATTATCTGCAAGCCTATCAGCCTGCTCATTTCCTTGTAAACCCGCATGCCCTGGCACGAAAATGAAACTAATCTTTGCCAGCCGTGACTGGCCCAGAGACACCAACCACTGTTACAACAATGGGATCTAATCACAGAAAGTCTAGAGACTGGCCACAGTAACACAGAGAGGGGTGTCACAGATGTTGCTCTGAATCTCACCACAAATACATCTTCCATCGACTGTTATCAAGGGACTTGGGACCCCCTTGGTAATGGACCAAAGTCTACTGAGTTAACTGAATAAGTGCCATGGGATGATTAATCATCTTAAGTGGCTTCCTGTACCTACAATTGGCGTATATATCACCAAAATGTTGTCAATGCTATAATACAACATGTCTGTTACCATATTAAACAAGCCATCCACCCGCCATGGAGGCTGTGGTAGTATAGTGTCTAGGCACTTGCTTGTTGTGCTGGCCCTCATGGGTTTGAATCCACTTTGGAGTGGATTTTAAAAATTGATCCAGGCTCAGCGGTCAGCTCATCTGTGTACCAGGAAATATCCTGGAAGTAAAGGTGGCCGGTGAGATACTGACCACCTCACCCACTGATTGCTGATTGGCTCAGTGTGCCTTCAGGCCTGTAACTGAGTTCTGTACTTTTATAGAAATCCACCAACCAATCGTTCAGCCAATCAAACATAGAAGCAACCAATCAATGAACCCAACAATAAAATAACCAACAAAACAATTAGCCCAAAAAAACAACCAACCATTACACCAAACAACAAATCACCACCACATCAATCAACCAACCAACACATCAATCAACCAACAAACTAACCCATCAACCAATCAATAAAACAACACATCAATCAACCAACCAACCCATCAATCAATCAATAAAACAACACATCAATCAACCAACCAACACATCAATTAATCAACCAACAAACACATTGATCAACCAACAAACGCATCAATCAACAAACCAACACATCAATCAACTGATCAGCCAACACATCAACCAACCAACCAGCACATTAATCAACCAACTAACACATCAGTCAACCAACTAACACATCAATCAACCAACCAGAACATCAATCAATCATCAATCAACCAACTAACCCATCAATCAACCAACCAACCCATCAATCAACCAACCAACATATCAATCAACCAACCAACTAACACATCAATCAATCAACAAAACAACACATCAATCAACCAACCAACACATCAACCAACAAATAAACACATCAATCAACCAACAAACACACCAATCAGTTAACATATCAATCAACCAACCAACACATCAATCATCTAACCAAAAAACACACCAATCAACCAATCAACACAGCAATCAGCCAATCAATACATCAATCATCCAACCAACCAATCAACACATTAACCAACCAACACATCAACCAACCAACATATCAATCAACCAACACATCAATCAGTATACCAATCAACCAACCAACCAACACATCAATCAACCAACTACAGAATATATCAACCAACTAGCATATATCAACTAATCAATCAACCAACCAACCAACAGCACCTACTCTGTCAGCAGCCAGTAAGATTTCAGCTGGCCATCAAGTTCTGGTTTGATAATGCTTGTGATGTTACTGACAGCCTTCTGCAAATGTCCTTCCTATATTTCAAGACAAGACAACATCATCATCATCATCATCATAATCAAGTGCCCTGCCAACAGGAACAAGCGGTCATGCATTGCCACATTTTGCAATTTCCTTTCCCTAAATGGCCTTCCTGTATTTCAAGACAGCATAATCATCATCATCAAGTGCCTGATCATGCTTCTTCCATATCTAGAGATCTCCAACAGCATGTATCAATTAGTGTGCCGACACCTTTCAATGCCAAGACAAAAGGCTGTCAAGAATCATCTATGCTTGTCATCCATTCACAAAGCATGCTGACAAAGATGAAGACTGGCATGCTTCATGTAGAATAGCATGCATTGATTCATGTGTCGCAGGTTGTGAGAATTCGCTGGATCTTTTCTCAAGGACACTCTGGTGTGGTTAGAAATGAACAGGCAGACAGACTGGCTGGTGCTGCATCATTAAGGGGTGATTTGATGCATGATAAGGCAGATGTGGTGAAGGCCTTCTGGGATTGCGTGAATAATGCAGAAGAACAGATAGATTATCATGGTCTAGAGAGAATGCAGCAGCAGGAGGTGGTCAGAGGATCTGGTCGACAGTCATCACTCAGAGGTAAAGCAAGACAGACATATAATCAGATTCCAAAGGGCACCATTAGAATTGGAACTCTACGCTGGCTGCTGAAGATGATAAATGAGCACCTATGGGAATGCCCCGAGTGCAATGATGTCGGTTCTTGACTCAACTAAACTCTTCTTGTCTTCCTTTATCTTTCTTTCTATATAAATCTATCTATTTATCACAGCAAGTTCCAGTTTTTTTTTTTTTTTTTTTTAAATGTTATAATGTGGCCCAAAATTCTTACTAACTTTTTCTGATATATGTAATATGTTGACTTTTGTGTCTTAGCCTTTTTCAAGTTATGTGATCACTATCATCAAGTGCCTTACCAGCTGGCGTCTACAGTCTCCACAAATTGCGATCTCCGATGGCTTGTAGCAATTCATGTGTTGATTCCCTTCTGTGCTATGACACAAGACTGTCATAATTTTCTATTGCTGTCTGCCCCTCTCTCATTCCACAAATCCTTCCAACTGTCACAATATTTCCAAGTTTTTGTCTTCTCATAATGTGGCCAAAAATGATGACTGCCTCTTTCTGATGTTTGTGATAAGTTGTATTTGTGGCTTATCCTCCCTCAAAATGTCCAGATTGCTCAGTTTGGCCATCTAATACATTTTTAGCATTCTTCTAATGATTAATGTTAGTATCCTGGGATTCTCAGATAAGTAGCAAATTTTGTTCAAATTTTCATCTTCTCACCATTATTCTTGCTTGTTCATCATTTTAATTCTTCTCATCCCATTCTTATGCCTTAATGTAGTCACTGGAGGGTCTTCTTCGTGATTATATGTTGTGTTTTGTGTATGTATTTGTTTGCTGATGAAGGCTAGTCGCCATAACATCCTGTGTTTTCTGTAATTGTGTTCTGTTAACTGCATTACTTTGTGTTATTTTATATGGTTTACATTTCCACAGCTTTACCATAGTTCCACTAATTGTATTCATATCTGTAAGAACAGAAAGACAGTAAACCAACCACATGCCATACCTTGTAAGAATAGAAAAACAGTAAATCAACCACAAGCCATATCTTGTAAGAAATAGTCTGAATAGACATTTAATAAATCAAACACAAGCCATACCTTGTAAACATAGAAAGTAAATAAACCACAAACCATACCTTGTAAGAATAGTCTGAGTGAATAGACATTTAATAAATCAACCACAAGCCATACCTTGTAAAAATAGAAAGACAGCAACCACAAGCCATTACATACCTTGTAAGAACAGAAAGACAGCAACCACAAGCCATACCTTGTAAGAACAGAAAGACAGCAACTACAAGTACATGCCATACCTTGTAAGAACAGAAAGACAGCAACCACAAGCCAAACCTTGTAAGAACAGAAAGACAGCAACCACAAGCCATACCTTGTCAGAATAGAAAGACAACTACAAGCCATACCTTGTAAGTTAAGAACAGAAAGACAGCAACTACAAGTACAAGTACAAGCCATACCTTGTAATAGACAGCAACCACAAACCATACCTTGTCAGAATAGAAAGACAACTACAAGCCATACCTTGTAAGTTAAGAACAGAAAGACAGCAACTACAAGTACAAGTACAAGCCATACCTTGTAATAGACAGCAACCACAAACCATACCTTGTCAGAATAGAAAGACAACTACAAGCCAAACTTTGTCAGAATAGAAAGACAGCAGCAACAAGCCATACCTTGTAAGAATAGAAAGATTGCGATGACACGTCAGTTTTAACCACCCCAGGTTTCACAGAAGTCCTGCTACTTGTCGATTTCACACTAGATCTCCCAAGAATGCTTCCTGGTCGATCCCGCGATAAACTCGGCTGGGCGATGTAGATATCAGGAATGCCCCGTTCGACATCATCCCCGGGTGCTATTTGTAACGTTGCACCTTCGAATTCTCTCCCAGTTGGAGGTTTATCGTCGTCTAAGATCGTCGGATCGCTGCGGTCGGTGATTCTGTTTTCATTTTCCAAGAAGTGCTCCGCCATCTTTCTTGTTGTTTGCAAAAGTTATGCGATTTCGATTACACAATATACGATACCTATAGTATTGTTTCGTATCATGTATTCGAAAACTTAGTTACAAAATGGTATCGATTTCATATGTAATAATCTCATCTCATCTTGTGCTTGTTCCTCTCTTGCACCTTGCTGCAGCTAACTGACGATTCTTGAGGGAAAAAAAGGAGAGTCTGGCATATGAGACTACGACTTCCAGCATCCAGCATGAGAATGGAGGTGGAAGCAGTAACAGCAGCATTCCGTTGGTTAGGGGAGACCACTGCAACATACATTGTCTCCATCACGGACTCAAGAAGTATGCTTAGTAAGGTGAAGAAAGAAATGTTTCGTATGGAGTGGCTCACCCTGCTTCAGAGGTCACAGATTGTGAGAATTGTATGGAATTTTTGCTTTGGCCATGCGGGAGTGCGGGGAAATGAACAGGCTGACATGCTAGCAGGGAATGCATTTCTTGGTGGTAGATTATCTATGGACAAGGGAGAGGTGGCCGTGCGCCTGTGGGACCAGGTGGAGGAACTGATTGAGAACCCGTATGTGGAAAGGATGAGATTACGAGGGAATCGCAGGGGTTCTGGTAGAATCTCAAAACTGAGAGGGAAGACCAGGAGAACTTTCAATCCGATAGCGGAGGGAACGATTAGTAGTGTGACTCTTCGCAGGCTGTTGAACGAGGGGACGGGGCGCATACGGGAATGTCACATTGTGCTTCAAACAAGACATAATAACTACAACCTATGGTGGGGACCAGGGATGAAGTTGTACATCTCTGTAGCACAAAGATTGGACTGAAATATACAGACCATGAGTGGCCCATGCAGCATGATCTTTCTTTTGGCATGTCAAGTTTACTCCAGAAGAAAGCTAACACTAATACATCTGGAACAAGTCAAGCTGTAGAAGTTGCCGGACCAACAAAGCAATGCTGTAAGTGTCCACCAGTCGGAGCTTCAATCCTAGACCAGTTGCCGACCAAGGTTTTGGGTTTTTAGTGTGTCCTGCCATGACATTTAATCTTTAGGTTGCATTTCATCGCACTACGATAAGGCTTATACCCTCTCAATTGTGCTCCTCCCACTGAAGCCTTTGGCACACTGTGGGGTGTCAGATTTGGTGAGCGCCGCCCAACATTCGGTGCTAACAGAAAGCAGGCAGTACCGTTCGTTGTCATACGGTAGGTAAGTCATGTCTAAGACATGACTATATGGTGAGATGTGGAAACAGCCGTAAGAAGACTGGGTCGCAGATTGTCTTCCATTCATCTAGGGATATGTCCTGACAACGCCTTCGTTAACTCTTCAAGTATCGTGCTTTACTTTAAAGTCCGGCATCAGCCGTGTTCCATTGTAATGTCTTTTATATTTGTTTTGTGTCTATTGTTGTATGTTTTGTTATATCTTTTATTGTATGTTTTGGGCAAACAAGTGTTTCGGCACCACTTGCATTCTCACAAAAGTGAGACAAATTTGTTTCGATGTGTTTCTTGCATGTCTCGGTATAAAAGAACACAAAGTAATACAGCTTTACAGAACACAACTACGAAAAACCGAGGGGGCTGTGACATTTGCCTTCATCAGCAAACAACACAAGATAACACAGATTATAAACAAGGAGAAGACACTACAGCAGTGTTTCCCAACGTGGGGCCCACGCCCCACAGGGGGGCAATTTGACTGTTAAGGGGGGAAATTCGAAAATGGAAGAAATCAGCTGAATATAACAAAACAGGGAGACTTGAGACTGAAGTTAACTAAATTTGAACCTGACATAAGATCTCTTTGCAGCAAGCATCAAGCGCAAGGATCTCACTAAATTTAAATAATAAATAATTACTAATAATTAAAATAATATAGAAAAATCTTTCATTAAAATTATTTTGTACTTGAATTTCAGTTCTCCATTATATGTTTTGAAAATTTACTTACTGTGTTTGCTCAATAATTACCTAGTGATTTCTTCCTAAAACCTATCATTCAAGTTTCTTTAGTGAACATTTCAATTTTTGAATATTAAAAATAATGTATATGCTGAGGGGGGGGGGGGGCATGGGGCGGGGGAGGGGGGCAATATGAATTTTAGAAAGGTTTAAGTGGGGCACGGTACAAAAAAGGTTGGGAAACACTGCACTACAGTGTCTTATTGTGTTTGGTTGCTGATGACGGCTGTTCGCCGCAACGCATTTTATTTTCTGTAATAGTGTTTTGTAAAACTATATTTCTCCATGTTCTTTTATATTGTTTACATTTCCACAGCTTTGCCACATTTTCTTTAAAATTTGTTATTCATACCTTTTACTATTTCATGGGAAATAATAAAAGCTAGGGGCAAACCCTATGTTATGTATTGTGCATATTAGCTTGCTTGCTTGCGTTCGCTGGCTGTGAACTCCAGCGTGAAGTCCTGTATGTCGGATGAAGACATCCTGTTGTCCAACATCAGTGTGATGTCAGACCGGACTAAGGTATGCGTGAGTATCCTTTGTCCCATGTCTGGCTTATTAGTGTGCAGACTGGTGGTTCCTCGACGTGCAGGCAGATACTCTCCGACTTCGGAAGAATCAGCGATCCTACTACGTTAGCCAGGATCCCGAAGGGACATGTTGTCCGGGACGCACGACTAGGACGTGTTAGTAGGTCTTGGCCAGTACAATATCTGGCCCTGGTGCCTTAGAAACACCTCTGCGTCCTATGTATATTAGTAAATTACCCCACAACTCTTAGGCTATATATTCCTTCAATTGTTTATTGTTTCTTTATTAAACACATTCAGGTTATCAAATGTGTGTATAATATTACGGATGTAATAAAGGTGGAATACCCGTTTAGCCTCCCGATCAGGGTTACGTGAAGCCATGGGTGCAGGTGGTGGATGAGGTTGAAGAGCAGTCGACAGATAGTTGTGGGTTATGGCCTCCAGCTTCACGACGGTAGGCAGAGGATCTCTTTTTTGAGGAGACAATGGCTACGGTCATTGACCAGTATGGTCACTGCTAAGAAGGAAAGCAATGACAAACTACCTGCTTTACAGATGCCAAGAACATTATGTTTTGCGTAACATTAGATATGCAAATGATAGTCTTGATTGCAGACAATGAACAGGATCTGCAACATTTAGCAGATGCGGTTGTTGCACACAGTGAACAACTAGGGTTAGAATTGAATTGTAAGAAGACACAGATTATGGTCGTCACTAGGAAGGAAGAAATATCACAATGTAATATACAAGTAAATGGGCATATTCTTAAACAAGTGAATCGGTACAGCTATCTCGGAACAGTCATAACATCTGACGGGAGACGCCTTGAAGAGATTAAAACAATTATTGCCTTTGCGAAGATAGCCATTTGCAAGATGAAAAACATACTGACCAATAAAAAAGATATCAATTGAAACGAGAAAAAGAGTGTTGAAGTGCTACAAATAATCTGTACTTGTATATAGATGTGAAGCGCCGACAATGATAAAACAAGCTGAAAAACATCTGATGGCTGTAGAAATGTGGTTTCTGAGGAAAATGCAAAGAATACCATGGACAGATAGAAAAAACCAATGAACAAGTCCTTCAAGAAACAAATGAAGATCGTAAACTGATTAGAGACATTAGATGTAGACAGTTAAAATTTTTTGGGCATGTTATGAGAAGAAATGAATTGAAGAACTTGGTGACAACTGGCAAGATCGAAGGGAAGAAACCAAGGGGAAGACCAAGAATTAAATACCTGCATGGCTTGGCCACGTGGCATGGTCGAGACAGAAACACGGAGCTGATCCACGACTCTGGTGATCGAGTGAGATGGCAAAACGACCGCCCACGCTTTTCGGCATGGCACATGATGGATGGAATAAATAATCACTGTATACTTTTAAGCTAATTTAAGAAAATGATAAATTTGTTTCTGAAAACGATATTTGAAAACATATCTCAAAACAATCAATATTTGTTTTCTACATAAGCCCCTTAACTCGATAAGGAAAAATATTTATTTGTGCTCAGCACTGCCCTGTTTAACTTTTAAACTAATAGAAGACACGTACTTTGTATATAAGTTATTGTGACATCATAGTTTATTGCAATTCCGAAAAAGCCAAGAGCCTTGAAATGTGATCAACATCGAACAATCCGCATAATGAGTCACATCACAAATATTTTACTAAGGATCATCATGTACAGGGTTAGGGGGAAAATAAAACCAGAAATAAGTGAAGAGCGGTGTGAGTTTGTAGAAGGCAAACGGGAATGTCCTGAATGCACTGATGTCGGTTCTTAGCTCAACTCTACTCAACTTCTTCTTCTTCTTCTTCTTCTTTCGTTCGCCTAAATTATGTTTATAACTGCAATGTTGTCTCTTGTATGAATCTAACAGTCTTTTTTAGTTCATTCAGCGGTCCATAGAGTTTATCTTCCACTGTTGTCTCTCTAGGCCAGAAGGTTCGCCTGGATATGTTGTAGTTTGGGCAATCCTGGAGTATGTGCTCTGCTGTCTGCGACGCCAAACCACATGTGCACATGGCTGAGTCACCAATCTTGAATTTTGTATACATGTGGTTGCGTAATCTATTGTGTCCTGTTCTGAGGCGCAGAAGAATGACCTGTTCTGGTCTGTCCATAACGTGGTAGTCGTCTTGAGTAAGGTTTGGTGGCCTTCTGACTGATTTGATCATTCTTTTCTTTTGGTGGTATGTAATAGGCACATCTGGTTGTTCTTCTTGTGCTCCTTGCTTAGCCAATCGATCAGCTCTGTCGTTTCCGGGGATTCCACAGTGGGATGGTATCCACTGTGTGGTGATCTTACGATGACTGCTAAGTTCAGAAAGTAGTGTCCTCAGAACTGGCAATTTCCCAGACAGGAGCGCCTCTATTACGGATTTTGCATCTGTCAATATCACCACAGGTTGTGTACCATGGCTGGTATTTTGTAATTTCTCTGTGGCTATCTTGATTGCCTCAATTTCAGCATCATAATTATGGCAGTACTTTCCTGTTGGAATTCTGGCCGTGTCTCTAGTATTATTTGGGTATTCTATATACACTCCCGCTCCTCCATTTCGAACAGCATTTTGTGCTGACCCATCTGTGTAGACTCGGATCCAGAGGTCCTGTGGGTATTCGTCATCAAGGAAGCTGAGAGTGGCTGTTCTGCGCTGTACACTGTTCTGTTCTTCCTTGTCAAATATTCCTCTCACTTTTGACTGGATTTGTAGTCATATTCTATGTTCATCTTTCCACGGGGTTCGCTCTCTGAATAGTTGTCAGGGGGATATCAACTGTGGGAAGATCGATGGTTTCTCTGCAGAGTTGTTTACCTGGTGGATGAAACTACTTCTTTTCAACCGCCCCATAGCTAAGTTTTCAAATCTGTTCTTCATAGGGTGGCCTGGCAAGCTGAGAAACTGTTCTGCTTGTATTAGTGTTTTTGTATCTCTGCGTTCTCTTAAAGCTTGTGTCCTCCCCATTTTCTTTACTTATTCAGTCTCTCGGTAGAGATTTTTTCGCAGCAGACGAGCAAATCTCCGGCGGGCCTACTCTCGCTGATCGCGAGATCCGCACAGTGGAAGTATGGGAGATTTGCTTGCAAATAGACAGGCAATATCTCTTGCGGTAGCTATGGCGGACCTATTCCCGCTGGTCGCGGGGACCGCTATAAGTCAGGTGGGGAGTCTGACGATAGTGCACGCTTTACACAGGTCCGGACACTTGTGATTGACAGATGTGCGCGCCCTCATGGTCCGGGCTCGTACAAGGCCCTCACCTGTGGGACATGGCTGAACGCCTCTAAGCCGGGTCCCTTGGGTGTCAGGGTCTGGCCATAACTCGCCACCGGCTCGTGGTGGTGAGGTCTCGGTGGATTGACGCTGAGCCGCCAGCGTCTGCAGCCTACCTTGTGCCAGACGTATTGGTTACCCATTCCTCTGGAATACACAAGACTAGGCCGAGGGAGGGGTCATGTCGTTTGGGCATCACATGATCTCTGAAGCTCTGCCCAGACATTGTGTTGGAATATTGGCCACATTCCACTCACATACTTTGGTCTGTCAAGACTGCAAGGTGTCTACTACTATAGGGGTTGATTTCATCCCTCCTGTGATGACTCTAAGAGCTTGATTTTGCACTTTGTCCAGCTCTTGTAGTGTGGTTTTTGCTGCCGAACACCATGCAGTTGACCCGTATTCCAGGTGTGGTCGTATGCTCTGTTGATAAACCTTGCTAAGTATTTTCCCACTGGCTCCCCATGTGGTTCCAGTTAACTTTCTCAGGATGGCAATTTTCCTTCTGGCTTTTGCTACTGCTTTTTTAATGTGTTTTCTCCATGTCAGCCTGTCGTCAAATGTTACACCAAGGTATGTTGGTTCCTTATCTTCTCTTCCCTTATCTACTCAACTCAACCTTGCTATGTCGAGGTGAAGTATAAACTATAAACAGCGTGAGAGTACCCGTTTATGTGCTTTATATATCGAGGTTCCCATGGACTCTGTTATTCCCTCTGTCCATCGTTATAATCAATCTAGTGCGTCCCCAAAATGAAGGCTGGCTGCATTTGGACGAGATCGACAAAAGATGCAATAAGGCAAACCAACTTAATTGAACATATTGCACCAACGCTAAAAACCACACGCGTCAGAAATTAAGAAACCACGATGATTCCTTTCATATCTTCTACATTTCTGAAAATATTTTCACTGTACAGGGAAAGAAGAAACATTGTATATCCCTGTCTTACATCTCTCTTAACAGGCTGATATTGACCCACTTCTTTATCAATCCTTATGGCAACTTATTGTGTCCAATATATGTGTTTTACACGTCTAAGGTCGTTCCCATCTGACGTGGTCAACTTATCTCATAATGCAAGGATCTAGATTCGTGTTTTTATAGTCCATGCCGTGTGGTGTTGGTGATCATGTCTTCCCACAGCCTTCTTCCAATCATTTCTGATACCGACGCTCCTCCATGCCATGATGTTTAACTGCCCAGCATCTTCTCTCTTGATCTCCCTCTGCCTCTCTATCAGATCTTTTCACTTCACTCTGTCAAGTATTTGTTTATGAAGTTGGCATCAAGTATTTGTTTATGAAGTTGACATCTTTACTATATTGTTGGTGTCCTTCTGTATTGTTATTGCTGTTTGTTTTTATTTTCTAATGAAGGTTGATCATCGAAACGTTCTCTTTTCTTGTAATAGTATTTTTATAACACAGACCTTCAAGCATTTCCTATTAAGCCGCGGCCCTTTTATGCACATAATCCGCTAGAATGGAACACAATCAAAACGCGGCTAGAACGTTCTACGTGAGGACATCGGGATGCAAGGCGAGAGGACGACTCGGGAAGAGTTGGCTAGATGGAGTTAAAGAGACACCGAAGAAATCAAATATGTCGATAGTACAAGCAACAAGACCAGCGAACCACAGAAAACTACAGCCGCCTCCTCTCTGCGACGCCACACAGCAAATGCAGTGAGACAGAACAAGAAAAAGAAGCAGCAGCAGTAGCGAAAAATAAGAAGAAGCAGCAGCGAAAAAGAAGAAGAAAAAGAAGAAGAAGAAGAAGAAAAAGAAGAAGAAGAAGAAGAAGAAGAAGAAGAAGAAGAAGAAGAAGAAGAAGAAGAAGAAGAAGAAGAAGAAGAAGAAGAAGAAGAAGAAGAAGAAGAAGAAGAAGAAGAAGAAGAAGAAGCAGCAGCAGCAGCTGCGAAAAAGAAAAAGAAGAAGAAGAAGTAGCAAAAAGAAGAAGAAGAAGAAGCGAAGAAGAAGCAGAAGAAGAAGAAGAAGAAGAAGAAGAAGAAGAAGAAGAAGAAGAAGAAGAAGAAGAAGAAGAAGAAGAAGAAGAAGAAGAAGAAGAAGAAGAAGAAGAAGAAGAAGAAGAAGAAGAAGTTAGTTCGTTAGTTAGTTAGTTAGTCACAGTTCCAACTTCACAGCAACGGGTCGTCCCCATTATGCTCTGTTCCTGTGCCAGTGAATAT
Source organism: Cepaea hortensis (assembly GCA_963921405.1). NCBI lineage: Eukaryota > Metazoa > Mollusca > Gastropoda > Stylommatophora > Helicidae > Cepaea > Cepaea hortensis. The sequence goes on from OY992876.1 coordinate 257,536,994, forward strand.
CACACAAAATGCTCCCCACTGCCCAATGTGAAAAGTGAAAAGACATGAGTCTCGACAAACAACAGCCCGCACAGATACACTGTGCATAATGCCGCCGCCAGAATGTCAACACAATAGTCCCCCACAAAACACCCAGTTCATTTCTGATGGAATCGGCAGTAATTTTCCCATTTGGATGTTTCCTAGATGTTCACCCACACAGTCCACGAAATACAGTTCATCGTCGATGGTAGTGGCAGTCAACCAGAAGCCCAGCAGCCACGCATTTCTGCATAAGGCAACAACCGGTCAACTCTGGGACATAGCTATCTGCCATCGCTCCGAACATGCAGTCACGTTCCAAAAAAACCTTGGGCAGATTCAAAAGCATTTCACACGAAACTCACAGCTCACAGTGTCGCGCCTCGCACTCACTCAGTAGCAGGGCGACGGAACCATCAAGCCTCCTTAGTCGCCTCTTACGACATGCGTGATAGGCTGCAGTGTTGCTATTCTTTGCTACCCTTATGGGCCCCGGCAACACACGGTGAAGAAGAAGAAGAAGAAGAAGAAGAAGAAGAAGAAGAAGAAGAAGAAGAAGAAGAAGAAGAAGAAGAAGAAGAAGAAGAAGAAGAAGAAGAAGAAGAAGAAGAAGAAGAAGCAAACCACTAAAGAAGCGAAAAAGAAGGAGAAGAAGAAGCGAAAAAAGAAGAAGAAGAAGAAGAAGAAGAAGAAGAAGAAGAAGAAGAAGAAGAAGAAGAAGAAGAAGAAGAAGAAGAAGAAGAAGAAGAAGAGGAAGAAGAAGAAGAAGAAGAAGAAGAAGAAGAAGAAGAAGAAGAAGAAGAAGAAGAAGAAGAAGAAGAAGAAGAAGAAGAAGAAGAAGAAGAAGAAGAAGCGGCAGTAGCAGCAGCAGCAGCGAAGAAGAAGAAGAAGTAGAAGAAGCAAAAAATGAAAGACAAAAAGATGAAGAAGCATCAGCAAAAGAAGAAGAAGAAGAGGAAGAAGAAGCAGCAGCGAAGAAGAAGAAGAAGAAGAAGAAGAAGAAGAAGAAGAAGAAGAAGAAGAAGAAGAAGAAGAAGAAGAAGAAGAAGCGAAAAAAAGGAGGAGGAGGAACAGCAGCAGCAGCAGCAGCGAGAAAGATGCAGAGGAAGAAGCAGCAGCGAAAAACAAAAAGATGAAAAAGAAGCGAAAAAGAAGAAAGAGGATGAGGAGGAGCAGAAGAAGAAAATAAGATTGGATCTTCGTCGGTGTTAACAGAGTTTGTGCACCGTTCTTAACCTCTCCTTGTATAATCTACAGAAAGAAACTGGAACACTTATGCTGGTATCCGTGTATGCAATCAACGCGACGTTTAACAAAACTAAACCAAGACATTTACTTCAATCTTTGCCTTCTTTCTGTCCTTCATTCAATCTCTATGACGGTTTATCTCTGGGCCCGATCAGCAAGATTTCTAGCACTACTAGACACGTCCATTCTAGACACGAGATGGGATCCGAGTATCAACACTTGTCTTTCAATGGAGAATCGACCAAAGAGCAAACCCGATGGATCCAGACAAACACTTGGTGGTTGTAGAGAGAATGAGAAATGGTGGAACGTCAAAGTAATTATCGTACGCGTGTGCTTGTGTGTGTGTGTGTGTGTGTGTGTGTGTGCGTGCGTGTGCGCGCACGCGCTCGCGCGCGCCTGCGTGTGTCAGTCAGTGCATTTAAAAAGATAGTTGCATGTCCTATACAGGACAGTGCAATCAGTCCAGCATTTTTTTTTTTTTTACTTTTTGTGATTTGATGTATTTGTTTGTTTGTTGTTTTTTTCCTCCCAGGATTTGAGATTTAAACACTGAGCACAACCCACAACTGGCAAAACTGATCGTTTTCCGGCATGAACCCAAGGCCTTGTCCACGTCAATCGGAAGAGTTCCACTCTCTGTTGAGTTGGTCAGTAGTGCATGTTCTTGACCGGACTCGGGATCAAACCCGGATCGTCGTGTTTTTCGCATTCGCTTGCTTTAAACTCAAGCGTTGTCCATGTGCTACTATGTCTAGTTCACTGGACTGATTTTTACGTGTAGATTAGCTTTCCCTATTATTACCAACGTCCCTCGCCATCAACTAACTTCGATTTCTGATGTACCTGTAATTGACGTCCCCCAAGATAAAGGACGAAAAGTCGACATTTACGTTCAAATGACCAGTGAATGGGTTGAACTCGTTACCATCAGCACACCGGAACTTTAAGAACGGGCTCGTTTATCCATTCGGCCATGATGACCTCCAATGTTGTCTATGTTAGGCAGTTTTGTTAACGTTTCAGAAATTCAAAACAATGTTTTCCTGTAGTGAATTTGAATAACAAAGACACAAACAATAAATTGCACGATTTATTTTCTGGCATATTTCGCTGCATCTCGTCAGGTACATACTGCAGAATTCACACAACATAAAGTAAAATAGCTATATAGATAAATCCTTCAAGCTGAAATATACACATGTTCGCACAGTAATGTCGATTGTCTACCACGGTAATTTTAAACTGCCTAATATATCTTTCGGTTTGCACAAAACTGGCCTATGTAGATTAATCGTTATGACTTCTGCAAACTTTAACAAGCGACTATTTTGTGTGTTAAACAACACGCGAAAGGCACATGTCTCTATCAATCACATGGCCGCTTTCCAACACATCCCTAGCAAATGATGATGCGGGGAGTTACCGGTGTGTTGGCCTCCCTAGGCTCCCATCACCTGTGTGTAATATCTTGTCAATCCATTGAGGTATGTGTTCAGCAACTCTATTATTCAACTGCCGCTCTGTTCTGCCGATGAAGGTAGACTGGCACCTACATGTGAATTGGTAAATACAATTGGATTTGATGTAAAGAGGAATAGGTTCTTTTACCGCTGGAGTGGGAATAGGTGTGGTTCTGTACCCAATAACTGGAGTTGAAGCACAGAATTTTCGGCCGACTGCTGTAATGAGCAGGTTCTGTAGAGTTTTTAAAGGTCAGAAGTTTACCGTTTCTTTTGTGAACGGCCGACGCCCATACCGTCTAAATCAATGCAAGGTCTGCTTCCAAGTTGCCTACAGCTTATTTCTAACCGTCGACTCGGTATGTGGGAAGGGGAGGAGGAGTTAGAAGGTGGTGGGGGTGTACACATTGTAAAACGCGTTCACTGCCTCTGAGCCACATCAACAGAGTTCAGACATGTAGCAATTTGAAGATTTTAGTGTCTCTATATATGTGAATATCTCTGGGATGTAAAAGAATGTCTCTATACAGCTGAAAATTAATTGGACAGCTAAAATGAGCAATCTGGACATTTTGAGGGAAGCTGAGTCGCAAAGACAACTTATCACAAACACCAGAAGGAGACAGTCATCGTTTTTTAGCCACGTTATGAGAAGACAATATCTGGAATATGTTGTGACAACCGGAAGAATTTTGGAAAGAGAGATAGAGGAAAACAGCATGAGACGATTCTTGACAGTCTTGTGTCATGGCACAGAAGGGAGTCAACACACGAACTGATTCATGACGTCGGAGATAACAATTTTTGAAGAGGCTTGATCGCCCACGCCAGCCGACAAGGCACTGGATATGGATAATGATATATCTGAATAGGACAAGCATAAGCTGCATTTCCAAAAATTAAGAGTCAAACTGTCATCCACTGCCTAAGTACCTTGCGGTGTGGGACAGTGGAGTCTTTAACCTGAGGAATTAAAACCGCCTGGCTAGTGCAGTCGCCGCGAACTTTGCAGGTTAGGGCTTCCTTTTTTCCCCCGACAGAAAAAATCCACACCTTTCGAGGTGTTTAAACACTGGTCTCCGCATTCTTAGCCACTCCGCCAGCCGCTGTGCAATAAGTCCTTCCATTGAATGTAAGAAAGAGAGTGCCGAAATGTTATGTATAGAACCTGTTTTGTTGTACTGTTTACGGTTTTCATTTGTTTAATGAAACTAGAACATTATATACAACAATAAGACAGGGACAAACATCTTTCTTCGGTCATGTGATGAGAAGAGCTGCATTGGAGAACATCGTGACAACTGGAAAGATCAAGGGGAAGAGAGGCAGACGAGAAATGATGCTGGACGGATTGAGACGGTGGCATGGAGGAATAACATCAAGAGTTGATCCAGAACACCAAAGACCGAGATCTGTGGAGAGCCATGAACGCCTAAGCCAGCTGGAAGGGCACTTGATGATGATATATCTAATTCGCGAATTATATATCTTAAATTTGACCTGGGTTCCCATGTCAACCCAATCTAAAATGGGTACTTATACATGTTTTGGGCAGTAAAGGCGGCCGGTATGGTAGTGACAACATCGCTCACTGAGAGCCGAATGTCTGTACAAATACAGGGAGGGCAGCGTCTGCCCAAAGCGTCTCAAGTCGTGTACTTTCATCATGATCATTTATAGGGTGTATTTTTAATGATTGTGCAGTGTTTGAAAATATTACCTGTCCAAGTTTTGTATTCTACCTCTGTAAAGTTCATACAACATAATAGGTAAATTAAAATAGGTAAATACGTCAATATTTCTCTAACCAGTTTATAGTTTTCATTTATTTCTTTGCAGGACTTGCTCATTTGTTTTTCTGTCCAAAATAAACTGCTTAAAAAATAAATCTTACTTTTCGAAGTGAAACAAATTTACAGTGAGATAAAAAAATAATGTTATTTGTGTGTGTAAACATCTACTTTAATTATATTTCTTCGTCTTCGTTCACTTTCAGACGTAATTATAAATAAACCAAGGAAAGCATAAGACAAATTAATCTTGTTGACATCTCCATAGATTTTGCATTCAAATTAACCAGATGTAGGCCAAACTATTTGCCTCTGTCTTGTAAATGTTGAATACTCCCGCAACCAACATTTAGTTGTATTTTGCTAGTTCTATAGTTACATTTATCAGTTTCTCCTATCATTAAATTAATAAACATAAAAGGGATTTAATTGATTCAGTGACAAACAAAAAATTATCTGGTGCACAATCAAATAAACAAATGTTATAATGTAGATTTCCATTCAATGAGCATTACAATTGTGAGAGAACCGCAGAACGTAACAAATAACGCAATGACCCTAGTACGGCGACATAATGCCCTTAGGGCCAAATGGTAAAACCCTTGAAGCGATATATTATACTTTCTACTACTACTACTACTACTACTACTACTACTACTACTACTACTACTACTACTACTACTACTACTACTGCTGCTGCTACTGCTGCTGCTGCTGCTGCTGCTGCTACTATTACTACTACAATTACCACGTACACCAGCCCCAATCCCCCACCCGCTTTGCCCAGGTACATACATGCATGGGCTGAAAACCTCTGCTATCTCGGGATAAGCGATAAGTTAAATATTACAGTACCCACACAAGTACCCACACAAGTACCCACACAAGTGCCCAGACATGCAACGTCCCCTTTAAGTGTTGTAGAAGTTCCAAATGTTGTGGATAGTTACCGTTACTGGACCTTTGTCTAGGTAACGGTGATATCTGTGTATAAATACCAACACCTGCCAACTTGTCTCTCCACAGGAACGGACAGGTACAAAGGACAATACCAGGTATGTTATTGATCTAGCAATACAAGCTAATACAATCACAGCACAATGTTTCTAAGTTAAATCTATTTCATCTTAACATAACACTGATCAGAATTTGTGAATTTAATGACTTGGTTGAGCATTTCCATTATATATATAATGTTCCTTTATATATATATATATATATATATATATATATATATATATATATATATATATATATATATATATATATATATATATTTGTCGTCACAGTCAACCCCAATATTTTATGGATGTTTGCAATCTCTTGGCAAGTTTACGTTCAGTAGTTTGCCATTGCTGTCTGAATAACCAGCATCCATACCATTTCATTAAAAAAATAAAAATAAAAAGCAAGACTGCCAATTCTCCCTTAGCTGTGTTTCCAACTGCGTGCATAACCGTCTTCGCCACGGAGCTGGCATATATATATATAGTGTTAATTATGTTATCATTTAGACAGTCGGATAAACACAATGTGCCACATATATTCCAAAACAGAAGATCAAATGGTTCGGTCATCTCGCTAGAATGTAACATCATCAAATACAAATACTGGCGCTACATCAAAGAAGATCTGCTACGAGAGCAAGAGGAAAAAATGGATTAAAGACATCAAAGACATTGTACAATCGCAAGGAGTGACACACAGTCAACTATTAATCTCTACAACGTTCTAAGGCATAACGAGGAAGATAATGATGACAATGACTATATTTTGTATTATGTCTTTTTGTTTTAGACCAAGACTGCATCAATGGCGGAGGCTTTTGTAGGTAAATGGAAACCGGACAATAGTTCCATGTCCGGGGCGCAAGAATACTTTGCGGCATGTAAGTAACATTGTTAATGTAAAATTGCGTTTAATGATATTACGGAAGACACCACGAAATAAAACAAATAATACGATTACCATAACATGGCGATGCCGGTCTCCCTGGTCGGGGAGTTAGCAGCTTTCTCCGTAACCCCGAATACTCTCGTGGTTGACGTGAGCGCACGAGAATTGGAAGCGGTTCGAGTCGTGTCAGTGACTTATAAGAGTATGCAGCCGGTCGCTCAGAAAGCAATGGCAAACTACTGAGCGTAATCTTGCCATGAAATCAACAATCAGCTGAAAGATGCTGATGTTGACAGCGATGTCATGTAAAGGATATGCAAGACATTTTATTTTTAATATGGCGATATATCGTCGTCCTATCAAACTGGGATGTTGGATATGAAATGTTATCCTTCAGCATTGATTCAATTAAAACAACTTCTATATGTCTTTGCCAGAAACATACATCAACTTACTAATTTTGCCTCTTGCTACAGACCCTTTATTCAAAGGGAGGGTGAGAATTGCTTTCTATCAGCTGTTGCGCTGACTTTTCAGTAACATCATCTGCCAACTCTCAGCATCCTTGACCCAGTGTTTATAAAGAAAATAGTCAATTTCATATCCTATTTCAGCACATTGTAAGCAACGCCAACATTTATTGGATGTTTGTTATTCACTATGAAATTTTACGTTTAGTAGTTTGCCATTGCTTTCTGAACAGAAAAATGGAAAGACTGATTTAGAAGGGTGTGATTAGAGGGTTTGAACCGATACTCAAAGTGTTGCGAAAAAAAAAAAAAAAAAAAAAAAAAACAAGGTGGTATTTTAATCAAATATCAAATACAGACCTAACGCTGACTGACTGACTGACTGACTGACTGACTGACTGACTGACACCTTGCCGTCTTGACAGACGATAGTTTGAATAACGAAGACACAAACCATAGATTGTACGATTTATTGCCTGGTATATTTCGCTGCATCTCGCCAGGAACATACTGCAGAAGGTACACACAACATAGAGTAAAATAATTAGATGCATCTTCCAAGCTGAAATATATACACGATTGCACAGTAATATCAATTATTTACCATGGTAATTTTAAATGGACTATCATCTCTTTCTGTTTGCACAAATCTGGCCTATGTATATTAATCATTATAGCCTCTGCAAACTTTAACAGACGACTATTTTGTGTATGAAACAACACGCGAAAAGCGCTGTCTCTATCAATTACATGACGGTTTCCAAGATATGACGTGCAATCGACGACGCCTGAAGTTTATAATTGTGGTGTGTCAGCCTTCCCATGATCCCATCACCTGTGTGTAGTATGTTATCAAGCCAGCTGAGAATCTGTTCAACAACCCTGCTGTGTAACTGCCGCTCTGTGCTGTCGATGTAGGTAGACTCGCACCTGCATGTGAACTGATAAATACAGTTAGATTTGGAGTACAAAGGGGTAGATTCTTTTACAGCTGGGTGGGAATAGGTGTGATTCTGTACCTAATAACTGGAGTTACAGCACAGAATGTTCGGCAGACTGCTGTAATGGGCCGGTCCTGTAGACGTTGCATTACGTTATACCCTCGAAAGGTTAGCTGGATAGCAGGTTTTGGTTTCGGCTGTTGGCAGTGGCGCTTTATAAATCATGCGGAATACCCATTCAGGTGAAAGACATTCTTCAGTCGTCACATCTTAATGTAGTCACAGGGGATCTCTGTGACTATATGTTGTGTTTTGTGTATGTGTTTGTTTGCTGATGAAGGCTAACCGCCGCAACGTCTGTATGTGTCGTAATTCTGTTATGTAAAGTTGCACCACTTTGTAGTTTTTTTATATTGTTTACATTTTCACAGCTTTACCGCAGTTCCACCAAATTTTATTCATACTTTTAGGATATCCAGGAACTGCACCTCTGCGCTGTGTTCGTGTACCATAGATAGAGAGATGTTTTTATGCGCCATGTTCATTATGGCCTGGAATGATGTTGCTTGTAGCTCGTCTGTGGTTATAATTAATACATCGTCGACATAGCGACGGCAGAAGACCACGTTTTTAATGTCTGAGGATCTCTTTTCTTCTAAATGTGCCATGAAGATGTCCGCTAGAATAGGAACCAAGAGGACTCCCCATGGCCACTCCGTCAATTTGACGGTATGACTTATTCTGAAAATTGAATTTTATATTGGGAGTACATAGTAGCCTCTCCAGAATAGATGTTGCTATACCTAGTTTTAGTTGTTTGTTTCTAATGCGTTCACTTATTTTTACTGTCTCATCTAATGGAACGTTGGTGAGTAGGGAGGCTATATCCATGGATGCCATGAGTTTATTATTTATGTCCACAGTATCCAATAAATCGTACCAGTTCGAATGTATCTCTAAGTATTTTTGAATCAAACGGCTGTCGTACTGGCTTTAAAATATCGGCTAGCCATCTCGCCATCCGGTGTTGTGCCGAGTTAACCATGGAAAGGATCGGTCTTAGCGGGATTCCGGGCTTGTGAAGTTTGGATAGACCGTACATTTGAGGAGTTTGGGAGCCACGTGGTGTGAGCATTTGTGCAAAAGCCTCGCTGATAAGTCCCCCATTCACAAGTGACTGGATCTCTTTTCTCATTTTAACACCCAGATCCTCCGACTTGTTTACTGATAGTTTGATAGACGATAGTTTGTAAAATGGTGTTATACCTCTCCATAACACAAAGTCTGGGCTAAATTTAGAGACCATGTGTTGTCCATGAGGCATGATCCCTCTCTCGGCCTGCCTAGTTTACTCCAGAGGAAAGATAACGCCAATATGTCGGGAACAAGACAACCCGCAGAAGCAGCCGGATCAGCAAAGCAATACTCTAACTCCTGTCGGAACTTTGATCCTAGACCAGTTGTCGACCAAGGCTTTAGGACCGTGTCTGCCATGCCATGGCATTTAGTCTTTAGGTTGCATTTCCTCGCACTATGGTAAGGCTTGTACCCTCCCAATTGCACTCCTGCGCGCGAAGCCGTTGGCACAATGTGAGGTCTCGGGTTTGGTGAGCGTCGCCCAAAATTCGGCGCAACAGAAAGTAGGTAGTACCGTCTACTGTCATACGGTAGCTCATTCATATCTGACTAATAATACCTGACATCTCAACATTCGGCGCTAATAAAAGCAAGTAGTACCATCTACTGTCATACGGTAGCTCAGTCATATATGACTAAGACCTGACATCCCAACATTCGACGCAAAAGAAAGCAGGTAGTACCGTCTACTATCATGCGGTAGCTCATTCATATATCACTAAGACCTGACATGAGACTTAACACTAAAAATTACGAAATAGCATAAGATAATGTTATAGCGTTAAAACATGGGAAATATCCAAGCCAAAATAGTATCCTATCGTTTAATATATCGTCTGATGATCGCATGGGCTTTTATTTGCAGAATCATCGTTACTCTTCTTTTCTGTAAGTGCCAGTCATTCCACAAGCATCTAATGATCTTCTCTGTTGGCAGTGGGACAGCCCGACCTGCTCAAGGAGTACGAAGGTGTCACGGAGATAGAAGTGACATTGAACGGGAATACCTTCACCTTTATTACCAGGTTCGAGAATAAAGACCCAAGGACGGACATTTTCCGTCTCGGCGAGGCAGATGAAGTCTCCACCCCGGGCGGTCCTACTTTGGTGGTTAGTGTGTCTTGTCAATGATGTGTGTCTACTTTGGTGGTTAGTGTGTATTGTCAATGATGTGTGTCTACTTTGGTGGTTAGTGTGTCTTGTGAATGATGTGTGTCTACTTTGGTGGTTAGTGTGTCTTGTCAATGATGTGTGTCTACTTTGGTGGTTAGTGTGTCTTGTGAATGATGTGTGTCTACTTTGGTGGTTAGTGTGTCTTGTCAATGATGTGTGTCTACTTTGGTGGTTAGTGTGTCTTGTGAATGATGTGTGTCTACTTTGGTGGTTAGTGTGTCTTGTGAATGATGTGTGCTTCTACGACTTCATGATATATTTAGGCTGACACATAGGCATAAATAGAGACACTGTACTGGTGGATAAATGAACAGACAGGCAGACGGACACACGGAGGCAATTCAATTCAACTTTATTTTAAAAGGGTCACAAATTGGGCACGCAGGCCTGTCTTACATTCGGCCCTTCCAATCACTCATCTTTCGTTCATCAATAGTGCATTATACATTCACATAGGAAGAAGAAAAAAAACACATTGTCAAATAAATGTTGTAAACATAAACAATGCAAATTACCATCTTATGAGGCACATCCCCCCCCCCCACCTACATAACACCCCACCCACATACACCTCCACCCACACACACACCCAGGGACACATAATATCCCACCAACCGACCCATCCCCCTCCCACAAACATCTACCACCCACACACACTTCCCCCACCCGTTCTCCAAACCCACAAACACTCACTCACCCACCCAAACAAACACCCCCCCCCCACCAATCCACACATCCCGCACCCACCCACATACACATCCTAACTGACACACCAATCCCCCACCCACACATCCTCTACCCACCCACCCAGACTCTCTGTCATAGTCTTGCTCGTATCTAGGTAACTAAACTTGGGTTCATACAGGCAACAATAAATCTATTCGTTATGAGATCGAATATTTATTGTATTTACATATACAGTATGCGTTGGCGCAGTGGGTAAACAGACCCGCGCTATATTACATATCCCAAATAGTGAACATCAAACACATAAGTATCATTCAACAGTCTAGCAAACTATCTAGCCTATGTCTATATATCTATTGATATCTATAGAGTCCCTCAAAGGCAGGCCCTGTTGCCTCTCTCAAGTCCGTCTGTCCTCTGCCGGTCCACACGTGTCCCATTCCGACACGGGTGGTAACTCTGTCCGAGTTCCTCGTGGACCCCGCAATAGGCGGGCCACATCAGTGTCCACGGAACCCTGGACTCATTGGTCAGTCCTTCTAGAAGGCTCTAGATTACTCGGGCTCTGTTCTCTCCCTTGGGCTGGAGTTGTAGCCCTCTAACTAATATATCTAACGGTGAGGCGGTGACAGGATTCCCCCCTCCCCCCTAATATGGCTTGTTATTGGGTAATTAGATGTATTCTAATTCTGTCACCGAATCACATAAAGTTGGTGTTTGTAGATTGGTGGACAGTAACCTGGTAACCTACATCCTGGCATTAAAACTCATGTATTCTCCCATACACCACTTCTCTGATTTGGTAATGAGATCACTATGTCTCCTGTGTCCTTAACAATGCTTATCAGACCGAAGTTACGTGACGTTTAAGTAGTTGTATTTACAACCCGCCCTTCTCAATTGTACCCAACTGGTACCCAGACAATTAACCTCTGTTAAGAGAGTTAACAAGACCGAAGTCCTGGCTAATTAAGTACACCTTCAAATCTTGATTTGTGTGTGCATTTCAATACACTTTTACTCTCGTATGTTATCTAATGCAAAATATGTAGTTACCTTGTTATTTTATCCCCCTCATACTACAAGTGTCCCTGTTGGCTTGTTAGTGTGCTTGACTAATAAGTTGATGTTTTTAATAAAGTGACTGTGTTTTAACTTGATAGTGTTGAGTTTTAAGGTTTGTGTACTGTGTGTGCTGAATGTGTGGCGTATTTCCAAGCGTCACGAGTTGGGATAACCTCAATCATGAACTACTGCACTGTGTGCAATACATGAACAGGCATTCCAAGTAGTGGTGCTTAGATGTATCCTAACTGCTAAACTAAGTATATTAACTCACTATTAAACTAAGTACTACACATGTATTCACAAATTAGACAATTCATGCAATTTACATGAAAGACGCAGACAAATTAAAATAAATACGGTTTGCGTACAATTTGTCCGCCAAGTGTATCGTTCTCTCATTTAATCCATTCACACAGTCATTCACTCAATTTTCATTAAAAATAGTATTTGGTTAAAATATATAATTAAAGTTGAGGTAAGTGTTATTGCCCTTAGAAAAAATGGGCTAGGCGATATTTGCCCTTTAAGAAAATACGTACTTCTTGTACGATGACTCAAAAATGGATTATAATTTAAACAGAGACAATTGTATAGGACGGTTCTTTAGCCTAGGAATGGTACCGCCTGTAATATTAATGTCGAATATGTACAAATTACAGGTTAATACAATTTATATACATCAATAATGGAAATATAATACATATTTAATCCTAAACTAATTAATTAATTAAATCCAACGATGATGTGCGCGTTGTCCTCTTGTTGCTAGCGTGTTATGCCATGAATGGTAAAGCTAGTATGGCTGTCTCTTGAGTGTTGTAGTCGATGTCGTTCTGTTTCGGCTGTTTGTAAAGTTACGTAGTAACAGCAAGTATGGAATGTCCTTAATGTCCCATATAACGAGTTCTTACAGAATTCGGAGTTAGTTCGCTGGTTGATCTTATTGGTTGACACAAACACAGTTACTGTTTCTTGCTGGAATCGTTCTAACGCTTAGGCACTTGATGGTATAGTTCTTAAAGTAACGTATCATGTTCTTGGGTGTCGTAATTAACTAATCACTGAGAGTACTCTAGCAGGTGTAGAGTTACACTGTCATATGCAACCGACTAAAAGTATCACAGTTTATAGTATGGCTAATGGTCGATGTGATCAGAGTCATTCTACTGGCGCATTTATTTGCCGTGATAAAAGGTCAGCCATAATGTTGTCAGTGCCTCTGATATGGCGGATTTCGAAGTCGAAATCTTGAAGTAGAAGACGCCATCTTTGTAGCCGATGGTTTTTAGGCGACCCCTGGTTAAGGACCAATAATGGCGAACTGTCAGTGAGGACCACAAAGTGACTCCCTAAGAGGAACTTAGATAATCTCAATATACAAAACAATAGGCTCAAACACTCTAATTCAACCGTGGCATACCGAGTCTCAGCCTTCTTTAGTTTGCGGCTCACATAGAGAATTGGGTGTCTTATGCCATCCACTTCCTGCATCAAGCATCCTCCTATTGCGATAGCGCTCGCATCTGTGGTCAAAATAAAGGGTAAATTTATGTTGGGTAATCGTAAGACTGGTGGATTAGAAAAAATATGTTTCAATCTACACATTGCATCATCTAAGCTGGTACTTTTACAAATTTTTGATGGATGATTTTTAGTTAACATATCAGAAAAGACTGAGGTTAGTTCTGCCCAATGTGGAATGAATTTAGAATAATAGTTGATAAGGCCAAGTAAACTTCTAATCTGTTTCTTGGTGGTAGGCACTTCTAGATTAAGGATCTTAGAAACAATTTTATCATCTGTCAACAATTTGCCTTCAGAAATTCTGTGACCAAGGAAGTCTATTTGTGTATAACCTATTTCAACCTTGGAAGGTTTGATAGTAAGTCCAAAAAGAGAGATTTGGTTGAAGACTTGTTTGAGGGTAAGTAGATGAGAAGTCATATCAGAAGAATGGACGCATATATCATCAATATAGGCTACTACATCTTTCATTCCGTGTAATAACAATCTTGTTAGTCTCACAAATGTGGCCGGTGCGTTCTTGAGCCCAAACGGAAGATATAGCCATTCGTACAAGCCGAGAGGTGTTGCGAATGCTGTTATATGTCTACAAGAAGGGTGTAGTGGAACTTGCCAATATCCTTTCGCTAAATCGGTCTTGGAAAATAAGGATGATTGAGCCATATTTAAGATAAGATCTTCACAGCTGTTCATTGGCTCTGCATCCGTTGTTGTTCTTGTATTTAATACTTTATAGTCGATGCACAAGCGAATTGTCTGGTCCTTTTTTTTCCACCAGAACAATCGGTGACGAATATTGGGACATCGATTTTTGAATAATGCCATTTTTCTCTAAATCTAAAATTTCTTTATCTAAATTAAATCTGTAATGGAGAGGAATAGAATATGGTCTACATTTGACCGGTCTCAGATCTGTCAGCACAATTGAATGTGTTATTTTATCAGTGCGTCCAGGTTTATTAGAAAAGATAGATTTATACTCGTCAAGGATAGTCAAAATGTCTTGTCGCTGTTGTTGTGTCAAAGTGTCAGAGATATGTATGTCATTTATACTTCCGTCGTCAGTCATGATTGGTACAGGGATTTCAGTGTTGTCCACGTCTGTCTGAGTTATCACAGATGCTACTGTTTGTAAATTGTCTTCAATGTCATTGTCGTCGTCGTTGAGATCAATCGTTGTCAATATGTCGTCAAATTTGTCGTCGTTGTCGATATCACAGATTGTCGGTAATGTCCATATGTCTTCGTCGTTTTCGTCGTCGTAAGAGTGTGTCGTTAACGATGCTTCGTTTGTCGAGGTGTCATTTCGTTGGGAACTTGTCGTTTCGTCTCCGTCATCAGTTCGTTGAGTCAGTTCATTTGTCTCATTGTCCTGTCTAACATAATATGGTTTCAACATATTTACATGGGATAATTCCAAGTTTCTATTTAAAGAGAATGCAGTAGGGTTATTCCCCTTGTTGACCAGTTTCTGACATATAACACAAGATGTACAAAAGTTTTTAATGTCTTGGTTGACCTTTGGCCAATAAAACTGGGTCATGACAATAGCCCTGGTCATTTCATACCCCATATGACCTCCAAAAGGGGAGTCATGAGCTATTTTTAGAACTTTGTTTCGATGTGCTTGTGGTAACAGTACTTGCTGTATCGTGGTCTGCTTTGTTGTGTAAAATCTAGTTAAGATGTTGTTCTGTAGCTTAAATGTCCACGATGCGTTCTTTGTTAATTTCGGTTTAAGTCCTATTAACTTAAAGTATGGTGCAAGTGTAGGGTCATTTTTTTGTTCATTTCCAAAATTGATGTTAGTTGAGTTTGGCGCTATTATTTCTAATGATTCCTGTAGTTGGTCAGTGTTGGTTTTATGGGTTGTCTGTCGTGTGATTGCGTTTGTGTGTTGTGTGTTTTGTTGCACATTTACAGGCTTGGTACTTGGTACATCAGTAGCATCCTCAATTCGAGGTTTTAATTTGGTCGTATCGCTCACAGATTCGACCGCCCCTGCATTGTACACCTCGGTGAATTCTTTCTGAATTACCTCAGTGGTTGTCTCCCTTGGTCTTTTGGCAGATTGAGACAAGTATGAATGGTGTTTCTCTATAGCATCGCTGTTTGTGGGGGGAATACCGTTTTTATGCTCCCACTCCCTGATTTCCTTCTTAGAGCATGTTCGTATGTTGGGCAAATTCCCAAGAATAATATCCGCGACTGGATTTTCAAAGATTGCGCACAATACTTGTCCTGATATGAACGGTGTTCGAATTTCGACCAGAGCAAGGGGGTATTTCTCTATAGTACCTGAGAATGTGCGACAAGTGACATGTTTGTCTGTGTAGTCTTTAGTGTCTATTAATGTTCTCTTTATTCCACAGAGCGTTGCCCCGGAATCACGAATTAATGTGCACTTTTTGTTGTTTACAAACCCTGTAAAAAAAACTAGCTTGCCTGTAGATGACAAAGCAGCGTTGGCTGTTTCGTTTGAAATAGGTATAGTGTGGCCACATAGTAATGTTGTGTCAAGTTGGAACTTCGTACAGGTGTTACACTTACTGTCTGTAATGGTGTCAATAATTTGTACAGCGTTTCCAAGCTCGCTTTCATTATCGTGTTGATTATCACAATCATTCAGTGATTCAATCTCATCGTCTGACGATGTTTCTACAAGTGCGGCATTGGCTTGTTTCAATAACTTTCGGCCATCACAAAAGTGACTATAATGGCCAAAGCTGCGGCAAAAAAAACATTTGACCGCTCTCTGGTAAGCATTGCGCTTGGTCTTTTGTTTATCCACCATCATCTTGAGGTGGTGAGGGTATTTCGGTGATTTGTCGCACATAGCGCCAATGTCGTGATTCAAACCGCAATACTGGCATTTAACAAGTTTACTGACATTGGAGCGAGGTTTGAATTTACTCTCTGTTTGTTTGGAGTATTTGGTGTTTACTACTGCAGCTGCTGTATTGTTGTGACTTATGTTCAGCTGAAAAATATCCCTATTTGCTGTGAAAAATGCATTCCCCTTGGCCTCTATTTCCTGAATACTTTTGCAATCCATTTGTTTTAAGAACTTGGCAAAAGGTGTGGGGATGGTGCTAACTATTTTGTCTATAATAATAAGCTCTTTAAGTTTGTCATGGCTATTGTTGGTTTTAGCCGAGTTGATCCATTTTGTGCATACGTCTTGAACTGTACTGACATAATCTATAAAGGTTTGGTTTGGTTGTGGTGATAATTTGGCAAATTGTTGTTGGTAACCTGCAGTATCTAAAGAAAAATGTTGGAGAATGCGTTGTTTTAAGTAATCATAGTCTTTACGCATCTCCTGTGGTACTGTCTCTATTACTTTTAGTGGTTCAAGAGCTAAGTTCCTCATTAGAATAAATGCCCAATCTGATTTAATGATCTTATGGTAGGCCATGAGACACTCGAAATTTTCCAAGTAGGCGCTGATGGAATCTCCTGAGCAGAACGCTTTCACGAGGCCTTTATACTTATTATATTTTTGTTCTTCCTCTTTGCTTCTTAGCTTATTTATAGATATTTCTGCGTTAGACTCAAGCTCCATCTGTTTTAGTTTCACTTGTGTATCAGCATTCAATTGGGCTTGCTTGGCCGCTGCGTCGAGCTCCATTTGTAATTTCTTTTCTGCTGCCTCCATCTGCATCTGAATTTTCTTTTCTTCTGCCTCCATCTGAAATTTCTTTTCTTCTCGTTCTATCGCTCGTTCTTCACGGGCAATATTTTCTGCGTGCGTTTTCTGTGCCCATTCTGACAATTTCTCTTCTTTATAACCTAACTTTATTCCTTGCTCAATGCATTTATCTAAGGAAGACATTTTGTGTTTTACTTGTTTGTAATGTTTATAAAGTTAAATCCCTTAGAAAAAATGTTGTGTAGTCGAAAATTTGGTTAACTCCCTTCCTTATTAATGTGTAAATCAAAATGCAAGGTTATGTTGGTGACAAGGTCATGAATATGCAACCAAATCAATATGAAACAACATAATACATTGATGGAAGATGAGAAGTACAGCTTAGAGTTACAATGGGTATGACATGAAACTTAGCTTTCAATCAGAGAACTCGCCGATGTTGTCCCAGAAAGCTTGTCTTGTAATCTCACCACTGTTGTAAAGGTTACATAGGTTGCACGCGGCACTATTCGCGGAACAATCTGCTCGTAGAGTGAGAAAACATTAGTAACAGTCAAAAAAAAATGTCACAGTCATGTCAAAAATAGTGTACAAATCACAATAATGAGGCACACTGCTTAGGCACTGCTGAGATACTGCTGAGGGACTCAGATTAATCCTACTTTATTGCTAGATAGCTACTAATTTTTGTAAACTTGTAAGTTAACAATTCTTTTGGTTTAAACAACTCAATGTGATATGATCAATTAAGTAATTTTACATGGCAATTAACAGAATTTTCACAAAACATTTTATGCCAAAACCGGAAAACTAGCCCCCCAAAAGCCTGTCATAGTCTTGCTCGTATCTAGGTAACTAAACTTGGGTTCATACAGGCAACAATAAATCTATTCGTTATGAGATCGA
>OY992876.1:257557469-257562469 GCA_963921405.1 Cepaea hortensis
CTGGAGGCATTCAGGCCACTCCATGGGTGAGGATGAGCCGAGGGGACCAGCCCGGGTCCTCTCCTCTTGGACCACCCGCCCGCCTGAAACGGCGATTGTTCCAGAACTGACCCATCATCATCATCAAGTGCCATGCCGGCTGGCGTAGGCGTTCATGGCTCTCCACAGATCTCGGTCTTTGGTTTTCTGGATCAACTCTGCTGCTGATATTCCTCCATGCCACCGTCTCAATCCATCCAGCATCACTTCTCTTGGTCTACCTCTGCCTCTCTTCCCCTCGATCTTTCCAGTTGTCACGATGTTCTCCAATGCCTCTCTTCTCATCACATGACCGAAGAAAGCTGTTTGTCTCTGTCTTATTGTTGTATATAATGTTCTAGTTTCATTAGCCTGTTTCAGGCAGTCGTCGTTAGTTACTCTGGCAGTCCAAGGAATTCGCAACATTCGTCTCAGGAACCACATCTCTGTTGCTTCTAATTTCTTCTTAATTTGTTCATTTACATTCCAAGATTCACTGCCATACAGCAAAACTTGTTCTACATAGCATTTCAGCACTCTCTTTCTTACATTCAGTGATAGTGACTTATTGCATAAAATACTCTTCATTTTCTGAAATGCGGCTTTTGCCTGCCCTATTCTACTCCTAATCTCTGTTGTACATCTTGCCTCTGATGTTATAAATGCCCCTAGGTATCTAAAATTATCAACTTGGTTAAGGATTTTCCCTTCTATTTCTATGTCACATTTTGGTGTCACCATTTTCTTTGATATTACCATTGTTACTGTTTTCTTGATATTCAAGGAGAGGCCTTTCCTTGCACTCTCTGTTACTACAACGTCTAATAATTGTTGTAGGTCTGTTGAATTATCCGCCACCAATACTGTGTCATCTGCATAGCGTATATTATTTATATTATAACCTCCAACTAGTATTCCTGGCATCTCTTTGATCTCTCTCATTATTACTTCGCTATACAGGGAGAAAAGATCTGGTGACAAGACACACCCCTGTCGTACAAAAGCTTTATCTGTTCGTAACTACCCTCTTTATTTCCCATTTTAATTGCTGCTACTTGGTTCCAGTAAACATTCTTTATTATTCTTAAATCTTTTCCATCAATGTTGATATCTTCCAACATTTTAATCAGTTCATCATGTTTTACTTTATCAAATGCCTTAGTATAATCTATGAAGCACAAATATATGTCTCTCTGTTTCTCTATTGACCTTTCTATTAGTGTCCGTAATGTATAAATTGCATTGTTTGTGCCCTTTCCTTCCACAAATCCATACTGTTCTTCACTAATTTCCATTTTTATTTTCTTTTTGGTTCTTCTCATTATGATTCTGAGTAGAAGCTTAGTGATATGGTTTATAAGGTTAATTGTACGAAAATCTTCACAATCAATTGCTCCTGGTCTTTTTGGTATAGCTATAAATACAGATTTCAGCATATCACTGGGTAAATATCCACTGCTGTAAATATCATTCAACATTTTGGTTAATATATCTACTCCAAATTCTCCCAATACTTCTAATTCTTCTATTGTGATTTCATCTGGCCCAGCTGTTTTTCCTTTCTTCATACGTTTCATAGCGTCAGCGACTTCTTCTTTCAGAATAGGTGGACCTTCTAAGTTACTATCTTCTGTTAATCCTTCCCTTTCTCCTACATATAATTCTCTTATATACTCATTCCACCTCTTCATTATAGCATCTTCCTCTAATATTATCTTTCCTGTTTTTGATTTCAAACACCCCGTATTTATTCTTATTTTTCTTCCTGTAAGCTCACTGATTTGTCTGTGCATATTTTTTGTATCTTTAATGGAATTTAATTCAATTTTTTTGCATTGCTCGTTTAACCAACTTTCTTTAGCCTTCCCACATTTATCTTTTATTTCTTTATTTATCTTAGCGTATTCTTGTTTGTCATTTTTACTCTGTTTTCTTTTGTCCATCAATTTTAAGATATCTTCATTCATCCACTTTTTCTTAGCTATTTTGCCTCTCTCCTGTAATACTTCTTTGCTAGTTTGATGAATGGAGTCCCTTAACATTTCCCATTGTTCATCTATACTCTGTATTTTAGTTATTGCATTGTACCTATTTTTCACAGTCACTCTGTATTGTTCTTGCATTTCTTTATCTATTTTCAGAACCTCTTTATTAAGTCTCATGTTCTTAACCATTTTTTTCCCTCTCTTTAATCTTACTTTTATTTGTCCACATAGTGGTACATGATCACTATTACAGTCAGCACCAGGCATTGTCTTTACATTAATTAAAGCATTTCTAAATCTTTTATTAATTAGTATGTAGTCAATTTGGTTGCGTATTTTCTTATCAGGGCTTATCCATGTGTACAGTCGTCTTTTATGGTGCTTAAACCATGTGTTTCCAATTATCATATCATTGATATTTGCCCATTCTATTAGCTTTTCCCCTCTTTCATTTCTTGTACCTAAACCATAATTCCCCACTACATCCTCCATTTTTCCCTTTCCTATTTTTGCGTTAAAATCACCAAGTATTATCTTTATTTCTTGTGATCCAATTTGAGCCATCGCCATTTCTATTTCGTCGTAAAAGTGTTGTATTTCTTCCTCACTACTGCTTGCTGTTGGTGCATATACTTGTATAATATTTATGTCTATTGGTTTGCCTTTGATTTTTATCATTATAACTCTATCTGAAATACACCAGTATCCATTAATTGACTTGGCTGTTTTTTCGTCTAATATTATTCCTACACCTTTTTCATGTGTATCCCCTCCAGAATAAATTATTGTGTGATTGTCAGCTATAATTTTGCCCGATCCCTTCCATCTCATCTCACTAACGCCTAGTATATTCATTTTCATTCTATCCATCTCTCTTAGAACATTGATCAACTTTCCTAGCTCATTTAATGTCCTAACATTCCATGTTCCTACTCTAAATTTATTTATTTTAGTTAAGATTTTGCCATCAGTAGCTGGATGACGGTCTGGTGTCACCTGTGGCTCATGACTGTCCCTACCGGACGAGGATGCCCTAAGACAGCCATTAACGACCTTCACTAACTTTGATATATGTTTTGCCATGAAGTCTTGGGAAGATAATGTGGTGGTTTCCCCTTGCCTTCCACATTCACATGGTGGTCTTTTTACCTCTGCCTTTGACAGCCATTTCCGACTGTAAGGACAAGTGAGTGCCCTGCTCTGCTCAGCTGCAGAGTTGTCCACTTATTCCGGTGGATACTCGGTCCCCAGAGCTGTGTTAGCCACACCGTAGTGTGTTTCCATCCTCTACCACGGGGAGGTGCAGTTGGGATTTTCCCTTCATAAAGTTGTGGTCTATGACCAAAACTCTCCAGTACTTTTAGAGGACAGAACTGACCCGCTCGGGCAAATAGTGCGCCAATTTTTCCGTCGGGTAAGGTACCCAGCATGCACTAGCTATGGGGTTGGGGGGGGGAGGGGTTTGGTCATTGTATCAGCCTGAAATGTTGTAGAGCCGTGTCGCACTGCTTTATAATAATAATAATAATAATAATAATAATAATAATAATAATAATAATAATAATAATAATAATAATAGTCCATTATATTTCTCTGTCTCAATCCATTTTGTCCGCGGTCGTGGAATGACATCACAGTCCAAAAATAGACTCGAGGGCGGTCGTTTTATCTCTGACCTGTATGTGGGAGACAATCTGTTGGTCAACTGTGTTCGTGTCGTTACAGACGGGGTTATGAAATATGTAAGTCGTCTCCATCGTTGTTATTGTCGTTTTCTATATGATCTGTAAGTCGTCCTCTACATTGTATGTAAATTTTCTTCTACATTATCTGTAAGTCGTCCACTACATTATCTGTAAGTCGTCTTCTACATTATATGTAAGTCGTCCACTACATTATCTGTAAGTTTTCTTATACATTATCTATAGGTCTATTACGTCGTCTCCATCGTTGTTATTGTCGTATTCTACATTATCTGTAAGATTTCTTGTACATTATCTGCAAGTTTGCTTCCACATTATCTGTAAGTCGTCTTCTACACTATCTGTAAGTCGTCTTCTACATTATCTGTAAGTCGTCTTCTACATTATCTGTAAGTCGTCTTCTACATTATCTGTAAGTTTGCTTCCACATTATCTGTAAGTTTGCTTCTACATTATCTGTAAGTTTGCTTCTACATTATCTGTAAGTCGTCTTCTACGTTATCTGTAAGTTTGCTTCTACATTATCTGTAAGTCGTCTTCTACGTTATCTGTAAGTTTGCTTCTACATTATCTGTAAGTCGTCTTCTACATTATCTGTAAGTCGTCTTCTACATTATCTGTAAGTTTGCTTCTACATTATCTGTAAGTCGTCTTCTACATTATCTGTAAGTGTGCTTCTACATTATCTGTAAGTCGTCATCTACATTATCTGTAAGTCGATTTCTACATTATCTGTAAGTTTGCTTCTACATTATCTGTAAGTCGTCTTCTACATTATCTGTAAGTCGTCTTCTACATTATCTGTAAGTTTGATTCTACATTATCTGTAAGTTTGCTTCTACATTATCTGTAAGTTTGCTTCTACATTATCTGTAAGTCGTCTTCTACATTATCTGTAAGTTTGCTTCTACATTATCTGTAAGTCGTCTTCTACATTATCTGTAAGTCGTCTTCTACATTATCTGTAAGTCGTACACTACATTATCTGTAAGTTTTCTTATACATTATCTATAGGTCTATTACGTCGTCTCCATCGTTGTTATTGTCGTCTTCTACATTATCTGTAAGATTTCTTCTACATTATCTGTAAGTTTGCTTCCACATTATCTGTAAATCGTCTTCTACATTATCTGTAAGTCGTCTTCTACATTATCTGTAAGTCGTCTTCTACATTATCTGTAAGTTTGCTTCTACAGTATCTGTAAGTCGTCTTCTACATTATCTGTAAGTTTGCTTCTACATTATCTGTAAGTCGTCTTCTACATTATCTGTAAGTTTGCTTCTACATTATCTG
>OY992876.1:257564969-257569969 GCA_963921405.1 Cepaea hortensis
GCCTGTTTACAGCAGAGCTGCGTTCTTGCGCCGTTAGGCCGACACATCTGACTTCTGCGGGCATTTGTTGACCGGGTTAACCTTCCCGGGGACACTCAGTTCTCCGAGAAAAGGCCAGACGGACACATCATCAGATTGCGATTGGTACCATTAGTAATGGGACTCTTCGCTTGTTGTTGAAGATAAGGACACGCGTGAGTGGGAATGTTTTGAGTTATGTGATGTCGGTTCTTGACTAAGTTCAACTCAAATACAACCATATGCACACTGTGAAAGAACGAGCAAGTGATAGATGAAAAGAAACAAGAAATTTGAATGGATACAAAATGTAAAGTAGAATTAAAGATAGAAGTTAGAAACAATTCAATGCAGGACAGTGTGGAAATTCGGTAGAAAGAAAGAAGGACAGAAGGAAGGAAAGAAAGAAAGAAAGAAAGAAAGAAAGAAAGAAAGATTTAACACAAAAGAGAGAAAGGAAAGAAATAATGAAGCAAACATTCAAAGACAAGAAAGAAAGAAAGAAAGAAAGAAAGGAAGAAAGAAAGGAAGAAAGAAAGAAAGAAAGAAAGAAAGAAAGAAAGAAAGAAAGAAAGAAAGAAAGAAAGAAAGAAAGAAAGATTTAACACAAAAGAGAGAAAGAAAAGAAACAATCAAGCAAACATTCAAAGACAAAAAAGAAAGAAAGAAAGAAAGAAAGAAAGAAAGACAGAAAGAAAGAAGTACAAAAGACTAGAAGAAAGAAAGAAACTAATAGGAATGAAGAAATGAAAGAAAGAAAGAAAGAAAGAAAGAAAGAAAGAAAGAAAGAAAGAAAGAAAGAAAGAAAGAAAGAAAGAAAGAAAGAAAGAAACAACCAATAACTGATCTCCATCAATTTCAAAATGTAATGCATAAAGGAATTTCATGAATAAATGAATTAGTTATTAGTAAAAATATATATAAAAATTTAGAAGACACACAATCAGAAAGGAGAACGAAATACTGAATTAATGATGAGAGTGGACAAAACAAAAAAAATAGAGATATAACATATGGACAGAAATAGAAGCAAACGGTTGATTCAATTATTAAATGAATAACAATGATAGCGCTTCAAAAAAGACTGACAAAAGGACAGATTACAGAAGGAAAAAAAAAGAGTAGGACAGATTACAGAAGAAAAAAAAAGGAGTAGAAAGTAGAAAGAATAAAGAATGACCTCATTGAACTAGTAATGACTAATGTAGCAGATGTAGAAAAGAAATGAGGACAGACACGCAGTCAGTACAATGATAGACGGAAATAAATATAGTGGGATAAGAAAGGCAGTGGAAAAAAATAAATAGCAAAAACAAATGAAAGACACAATGAAAAAAGAAAGAAAGAAAGAAAGAGTGAAAGAAAGAAAGAAAGAAAGAAAGAAAGCACGCACGCACGCACGCAAGCAAGAAAGAAAGAAAGAAAGAAAGAAAGAAAGAAAGAAAGAAAGAAAGAAAGAAAGAGTAGATTGCTTTGTTGCATCTGTGTTCAATTTGGTATGCCATGAGGGATAATTTGTTACAATATACATTCTTTGTTTCGTGGTTCCGGCTGATAACATGTTTTTAATCAGTCAGAAGGCCACCAAACCCTACTCAAGACGACTACTACGTTATGGACAGACCAGAACAGGTCATTAGTCTGCGCCTCAGAACAGGACACAATAGATTACGCAACCACATGTATACACAATTCAAGATTGGTGACTCAGCCATGTGTATATGTGGTACGGCGTCGCAGACAGCAGAGCACATGCTCCAGGATTGCCCAAACTACAACATATCCAGGCGAACCTTCTGGCCTAGAGAGACAACAGTGGAAGATAATGAACCGCTGAGTGAACTAAAAAAGACTATTAGATTCATACAAGAGACAACATTGCAGTTATAAACATATTTCAGGCGAACGAAAGAAGAAGAAGTAACATTATTATAGGCTGGTCTCCCTGGCATAGGTGTTAACGTCTTTCTCCGTAATCCCGTATATTCTCGTAAGTAACGTAACCTGCGCGAGAATCGGTAACTTAAGGGGTATGTGAGCCGGTCGCACAGACAGCAATGGCAAACTGCTGAGCGTAATCTTGCCTAGTACATAAACAGCAGCTGAAAATGCTGATGTTGACTGCAATGTCCTGTAAGAGATATGCCAAAAAAAACCAACAACAACAACAACAACATTATTATAACTTCTTCAATGCATTTTCTAGTGTTATATTTACACAACTGTTTGTTTTCTGCTCTCTCTCTCTCTCTCTCTCTCTCTCTCTCTCTTCTCTCTCTCTTCTCTCTCTCTCTCTCTTCACCCTCTCTCTTCTCTCTCTCACTCTCTCTCTCTTCCCCCCTCTCTCTCTCTTCCCCCTCTCTCTCTCTCTCTCTCGCTCTCTCTCTCTTCCCCCTCTCTCCCCCCATCTCTCTCTCCCCCCTCTCTCTCTCTTCCCCCCCCCCTCTCTCTCTCTCTTCCCCCCTCTCTCTCTCTTCCCCCCTCTCTCTCTCCCCCCTCTCTCTCTCTCTTCCCCCTCTCTCTCTCTCTTCCCCCCTCTCTCTCTCTCTTCCCCCCTCTCTCTCTCTCTTCCCCCTCTCTCTTCCTCTCTCTCTCTTCCCCCCCTCTCTCTCTTCCCCCCTCTCTCTCTCTCTTCCCCCCTCTCTCTCTCTTCCCCCCTCTTTCTGTCTTCCCCCCTCTCTCTCTCTTCCCCCCCTCTCTCTCTCTTCCCCCCTCTCTCCCTCTCTCTCTCTCTCTTCCCCCTCTCTCTCTCTTCCCCCCTCTCTCTCTCTCTTCCCCCCCCTCTCTCTCTCCCTCTTCTCCCTCTCTCTCTCTCTTCCCCCTCTCTCTCTTCTCTCCTCTCTCTCTCTCTCTTCTCTCTCTCTTCCCCCCTCTCTCTCTCTTTTTCTCTCTCTCTCTCTCTCTCTCTCTCTCTCTCTCTCTCCCTTTCTTCTTCTTTTCGTTCATCCGGAGTGTTTTTTCAGATGTGATTGCGGTGTGTCTGTTATGCGCCCTTGGGCCGAAACCCGTAGGCCAACACATCCGACTATAGCGTGCTTTTTTGACGAGGTAGCATTCCTGGGAGACTCTCACTGTTGTGGTGCCATCTACAACCCAGCTGGCCAAAGTTGAACGGTCGAAGACAACGGTCATCCCTCAAAGGAAGGCAGGGACAGTCCATAGCATTTTCCGCCATCCAAGGTTGCTTCCATAGTTGCATGGCCGACACATAGCGCCCTGGTTCTGGGCTCACAGAGGGAAACGTCACGTCCTGCTCATGGCTGCTTTAAATCCTCACTTCAATATATTGGTCATTTCGTTTGCCCCGGGCCATTCCCGCACAAACCAGGCAGGTTTGCAGACGGTATCCACTCAGCGAGTTTTCGGACATGTGCTTGTCGTTGCGCCCGTCAGAGCTGTACCAGGCACGACAGACATTCGGAAAACTACCTAGTCAGAGCTGTTCCGAACAAGAGCGGCATTCGGAAACTAGGTAGTCAGAGCTGTTCCTAGCACGAGAGACATTCGGACGAGACATTTCACTCGGACGTAATTGCGTAGTGTCAATTTTTAGTTTGCAACCCGTAGGACGACACTTCCGACTTCCGGCGGGCATTTTTTAATGAGGTTAGCCTTCCTCTGGTTTCGAGGCACGTTAGACTGTTGTGATGTCGCCAACATCTCAGCTGGTCAAGATAGAACGATCAACGACATCGCGGTCGGCCCTCAAGGGAAGGCAGGGGCAGACCATGGGTATTCCCTCGCTATCCAAGGAGGCTTCCATAATTGCAGAGCCGGCACATATTGCTCTGAGACTGGGCTCACCTGAGGAGTTGCCACGTCCTGCTCATGGCTGCTTTAGTTCCTCACTTCCATGTGTTGGGCATCTCGCTTGCCACTGATCGCTCAAGCACACACCAGGGACGGTCAGACCGCAAGCGACACCCACTCGGTAAGCTTTTGCTTTTGACTTCAGACCACGCAATAGGTTCGCTGGCGAGCTGCTTTCCATTTCGCGTCATTGAGACGTTCTTCCACTTTTGTCTACACTCTCTATGAGTTAGATACAGACAGTTTTCGTAACCATTTCCTTCGACTGGGGCACATTTCTGACTTTTTGTACTCGCTCACGAGGTAGGCTACATGTTCTGCCGACTCAGCACCTTACCTTCGAGCAGCAGTGAACGAGAAAAGGCCTGGCCCTCTCATCCGGGAATCTCTCATATTCCCCAGCTGAGAGCCTTCGAACATGTATCAGACCTGAGCATGTAGCTTGCTCAGTATCACGCTTCTATTTTTCGGAAGGTGGGTATCGGCCCGGCTCTCAGGTCCGAGGGTTTGTGGCTTAGAGGCGTACAGCCACAGCCCTCGACAGGGAGCCTTAAGAGTTTTGTCCGGACCAAGAACTTCTGCCTTCGTGCATCTGATTTAAATTTTTGACTGCTATCCTCAGTCTACCTGCAGAGCAGCAGGTTGTGTCTCTCTTAGTCTGGTCCCTATCCCATAAGCTGTCCGATATGTAGTTTTTCATCCATCGGCAAGCAAATGGGGTCGATGGGACACGCAAGCTCCCCCACCACGGCAAGGTGGAGACACATCGGGGGAGTCTCCCTTTCTATATATCATATATTTGTGGCATCTCTCTATCTATCTATCTCTATTTTGCTCTCTCTATATTGCTCACTCTTTCTCTATCCTTCTTTCACTTTCTATTTCACTTCCTCTCTCTTTCGCGCTCTCTCTCCTTCTTTTCTCTCTCTCTCTCTCTCTCTCTCTCTCTCTCTCTCTCTCTCTCTCTCTCTCTTTCTCCCCTCTCTCTCTTTCTCTCTCTGTCTCTTTCTCTCGTTCGCGCGCGACCCCTCTCTCACTCTATTCTCGTCTGCTCTCTGTTTCTCTCTTACTCTCTTTTTTTCTCTCTCTCTCTCCCTTTCTATATATCATATATTTGTGGTATCTCTCTATCTATCTATCTCTATTTTTCTCTCTATATTGCTCACTCTTTC
>OY992876.1:257572469-257602469 GCA_963921405.1 Cepaea hortensis
TTGTTAGATGGTTGGTTGATTGATTTTTTTAGAAGGTTGGTTGGTTGATTAGTTAGATGGTTGGTTGGTTAAATAGTTAGATGGTTGGTTGATCTATTGATTAGTTAGATAGTTGGTTGGTTGGTTTATTAGTTAGATGGTTAGTTGGTTGAATAGTTAGATGATTGGTTGGTTGATTAGTTAGATGGTTGGTTGGCTAAATAGTTAGATGGTTGGTTGATCTATTGATTAGTGAGATAGTTAGTTGGTTGGTTTATTAGTTAGATGGTTAGTTGGTTGAATAGTTAGATGATTGGTTGGTTGATTAGTTAGATGGTTGGCTGGTTGATTAGTTAGATGGTTAGTTAGTTGATTAGTTAGATGGTTGGTTAGTTGGTTGATTAGTTAGATAATTTATTGGTTGATTATTAACATTTTTGGTTGTTTGGTTGATTAGTTAGATGGTTGGATGGTTGATTAAATGGTTGGTTGGTTGATTGGTTAGATGGTTGGTTGCTTGATTGGTTTAATGATTAGTTAGATGGATTGTTGATTAGTTAGATGGTTGGTTAATTAATTAGATGGTTGGTTGATTAGTTAGATGGTTGGTTGATTAGTTGGATGTTTGTATGGTTTGTTGATTAGTTAGATGGTTGGTTGGTTGGTTGGTTAGATGGTTGATTAGTTGATTAGTTAGATGGTTGTTTGGTTGATTACTTAGATGGTTTGTTGATTATTTAGATGGTTGGTTGGTTGATTAGATTGAGCGTTGGTTTATTAGTTAGATGGTTGGGTGATTAGTTAGTTGGTTGTTTAGTCGATTAGTTAGATGTTAGTTAGTTGATTAGTTAAATGGTTCTTTTGTTGTTTAGTTAGATGGTTGGCTGGCTGATTAATTAGATGGTTGGTTGATAAGTTAGATGGTTAGTTGATTGGTTAGATCATTGGTTGGTTGATTAGTTAGATTGTTGGTTGATTAGTTAGATGGTTGGTTGATTAGTTAGATGGTTGGTTGGTTGATTAGTTAGATCGTTGGTTGGTTGATTAGTTAGATTGTTGGTTGATTAGTCAGATGGTTTGTTTATTAGCTAGATGGTTTGTTAATTAGTTAGATGGTTTTTTGATTAATTAGATGGTTGATTGGTTGATTAGTTAGATGGGTGATTGGTTGATTAGTTACATGGCTGGTTTGTTAGTTAGATGGTTTTGTTGATAGTGAGACGTTAGGTTGATGATTGGTTGATTAGTTAGATGGTTGGTTGGTTGGTTTATTAGTTATATGGTTGGTTGATTAGTTAGATGGTTGGTTGTTTGATCATTGGTTGGTTGATTAGTTAGATCGTTGGTTGGTTGATTAGTTAGATTGTTGGTTGATTAGTTAGATGGTTGGTTGATTAGTAAGATAGTTGGCTGGTTGGTTGGTTAGTTAGATCTTTGGTTGGTTTATTAGTTAGATTGTTGGTTGATTAGTTAGATGGTTGGTTGATTAGTTAGATGGTTGGTTGATTAGTTAGATGGTTGGTTGATTAGTTAGATGGTTTATTGATGAGATGATTGGTTTGTTGGTTGGATGATTAGTTAGATGGTTGGTTCGTTGATTAGTTAGATGGTTGATGTGTTGGTGTGAATAGTTGGTCTATTTAAATGGTTGATCGTTTTGATTGGTTGAAGACAAAGAAGAAGAAGAAGAAGAAGAAGAAGAAGAAGAAGAAGAAGAAGAAGAAGAAGAAGAAGAAGAAGAAGAAGAAGAAGAAGAAGAAGAAGAAGAAAAAGAAGAAGAAGAAGAAGAAGAAGAAGAGGAAGAGGAAGAAGAAGAAGAAGGCCACTTCCTACCGCATAATTTTCTCCATGCAATGATGGTGTATCTGTTCTACACTGTTCACGATCCCTGGTCAAATCTGCTTTATCAAGCACCAATACACCATCCAGCGTTCCAGACCTAGCCAATCTGTCTTCCTGCTTGTTTCCCATCACACCAGTGTGTCCTGGGGAAATTATCCAAAAGATGTTCTCTATCTTTGGTGTTTGAATCGAAGCATGTCACTGCACTGAGCGTGCCTATCGTACCCCCTTCACGGCTTGTTACATTTCATGATATTGAACACACTTTCATTTACATAAGGGGATCAGTGTGGCTGAATGGATAAGAGCTCTCGCTCTTAAACATCCGGTATGTGATGCCGAGATAGCGGGTTCAATCCCTACACCGGTTTGTTAGACTTAAATGTTGACTTCTCGTTCTTGACTTGGGGGCGTAAATTACAATTACCTCTGAAGTCAGAGTAGGTTCGCCGGATGGCGAGGGACACTGGTAATAGGGAAAGTTAAATCGCAAGCATAACATCAGTCCAGTCCACTAGTAGTAGTACATATATGGACTAAGCTTCAGTTTAAAGCGAGCGAACGCAAAAAAAAAACACAAAACATTTACATTACATAAATGCAACGAATAAAACAACGGGACGCAGAAGTGTTTCCAAGGCACCAGGGCCAGGTTCTATACTGGCCAAAACCTACTAACACGTCCTAGTCGTGCGTCCTGGGCAACAGGTCCCTTCGGGGTCCTGGCTAACGTAGTAGGATCGCTGATTCTCCCGAAGCCGGAGAGTGTCTGCCTGTACGGCGAGGAACCACCAGTCTGCACACCAATAATCCAGACATGGGACAACGGATACTCACGCAAACCTCAGGTCCGGTATGACATCACACTGATGTTGGACAACAGGATGTCTTCATCCGACATACAGGACTTCACGCTGGAGTTCACAGCCAGCGAACGCAAGCAAGCAGCAATGGAACCATCACAACACGCATTTCATGATATCACACATTTCTTGACATCAAACATATTATATATTTACATTCAGAAAAACAGAAGTAATCATTATTACAAAGAAAAGGTGCATACCCACATGCAACAACAAAGTGCTAGGGGCACATCTGAGTCAATGTATTTAATTATTTGAGTACTTTAATAACAGCAGATGGAAGATGCATTGAGGATGTTAAAGATAGAATAGCCAAGCACAGGCATCATTTCTTTCACAAGATGGTTACTCAATGCAATTTATTTTTGTCTCTAAAGATGAGGAAAGGATGCCTTAATAGCTATGTTGAGCCAATCCTGATGTATGGAAGCGAATCATTGACAGTTAGCAGACAAGTGAGGAACTATGTGGAAGCTGGGAGATGTTGTTTTATACTAAGAATGATAAGAACATCATTTGTTGGAAATCCATTGCAGCTAGCCTTCATTATGGAAACGGCACCTCATTGATTGATTGATGAAAACGTCGTAAATGGATAGAAAGACAATGAAAGTATTATGAAAGAAGTTACCCCACAAAGAGAACTGATTACTCGCAAGAGAAGAATGCAGTCCACATTCTTTGCGCATGACATGCGTAGGGGAAAGCTGCAGTATAACGTCACAACAGAAAAGTTGGAGGGGAAGAGAAGAAGATGTAGACCAGACAATAAGATGCTAGATAGTTTGATATCATGCCATGAAGGAACATCAGTATCAGAAATGACTAGCAGAGACAGAAGGCTATGAACAGACACGATCACCAACGCCACACAGCATGGACTATAAGAATAATAATACATATTTACATTACATAAAAATACACACATAAATAGCCGTCCTAAATTATAATAGCCATTACATATCGCAAGTATAGCCCACAACCCTTCTAAAGTTATTCCAGTTGATCTCCACAATAGGTAAACAAATGGCAGCACGCACAAGACATTTCACGATATTAAACACGCAATACATTTACATTACATGAAAACATGTAAATAAACAAATAAAACCCGGTTGAAAATTATAATAGACATTATATATCGCAATTACAGCCACAATCTGTTAGCAGGATTTGATCTGATAGGACGCGGACAAGAATTTATTGGCTTCTCAACATCCAAACGGCATTCTCAAATAAATTAGTCTTTTAATTACAGTCCTGTTCCATTAGCCAGGAACATTCAGATTTCCTCGTGCAGACAGCCAAAAATTTAAAGCTCGGTTTGGCAGAGAATTTATACTTAAAGTAAATTGGATCAAGAAAAAGGGGAACATGTTTTTTCTGGTATGTTTTCCGAATTATAGAAGCTAGGAAAGGCGTGTCTTTCGTAATACAAGACATTAAAAACAAGGTATTTCCTTGGTGAATTTAAATACAGAAGCAACTAAGATAATGTTTCAAGATTTGTTGCCTGGCATATTTCGATGGATCCCGTCAGGTGAATGCTGCAGTGTTATATCTTATATGAAGTGAATGAATGAATGATACTTTGGCTGGAATACTTAAACCACAGAGTCAATGAATGTTATTCAATGAGGAGTATTTGTTATCCGTACGGTAATTGCAAATTTAACATGAAATCTTTCTATTTGCATAAAACTGGCTTGAACCGCCTAATTGCTAATGTCTCGATATACTTGAACAATCGTTTATTGTTCGTTGAATACAATATACAAAACGCAGAGAATGCATATGTAAAGTAAATTGGACAAAGAAAATGACATAATTAGTTTCTCTTTTAGTGTTCACACTCTCATAACTGACATACAATGTTGTGTTTCCTTCACATGACGTTGTAGGCAACCCCCACATTGATTTTCCAGGCAATGATACGTTCAATAGTTGCCATAACTGTTTTCCCTGTACAGTGAAAATATTTTTTTAAATGTTGACGATATGAAAGAAATCAACATTGGGGAAGATAACATCAATAACATTAGATATGCGGATGTTACAGTATTGATTGCATACAATGAGCAGGATCTGCAACATTTAGTAGATACAATTGTTGCACAAAGTGAACAACTTGGGTTAGGATTACATTTTAAGAAGACACAGATTATGGTCGTCACTAAGAAGAAGGAAATACCACAATGTGTTGTTGTTTGTCCATCAAGAATGATGATGACCATTCATTTCATCCAGTGGGGTTGAAAGTATGGAGCCGTGAGTTCTAAGATGGCTGATAAGCCTATTTTTGGCTCGAAATGCTCTTTGACAATGTGGACAAAGATTGCTTGACGTTTCAGGAGGAGGATTTCCTGCAGTGGTTTTTCTGTCCTACCTTTTCTTCACATCTCTTGCAGTCCTGTTACCTCAAACGTGACTGCACCCTTGCGTAATGATGAACGCCACAAATTTCGGTCCCATGTGTCATGATGAATTCCAAAAGCATTCAGTGAGATTTTCAGAGTGTCTTTAAAGCACTTCCTCTGGCTGCATTGGGAGCTTTTACCACAACGCAGCTCGCCGTAAAAAAATCGTTTAGGGAGCCTGTGATCTGGCATGCGTGTTTAGTGACCAGCCCAGCGAATCTGATTCGTCATTAGTAGTGTGTGGATACTGGGCATGGACGCTCTTTCTAGGACTTCAGTGTCTGGGATCTTGTCTTGCCATGTAATCTTCAGTAGCTTCCTAAATCAAAATTCAAATCCGGTAAAATGGCGACGACGTAAATAGTTTATTCTTCGGGACGACTCTGTTTTAGTGTTTTCCTGTGGATTATGTGGTGTTATTTCGTATTCGTTTATTGGAAGTGTTCAAAAGAAGGCAGGTCGTGGATGAAATTCTGAGGGCAGTCGACAGATAGTTTTTGGCTATGGTCTCAAGTTTCGCGACGGTAGGCAGAAGATCTCTTTCACGAGACAATGGCTTCGATCACTCGGCCAGTACAGTCACTGCCAGGAAGGAAAGCAATGGCAAACTACCTTCTTTAAAAGTGCCTAGTTCATTATGATTTGCTTAAGGACAGATCATCGCAAGACAAGTACAGAGACATTAAAATTAGCAACATGAAACGTTAGGACGTTAAACGACGACGAAAAATTAGATAACATCAAACAAGAAATGGAAAAAGAGAAAACTAATATTTTAGGGATGTGCGAAACAAGATGGACAGGAACAGGCATCAAGATAGATGCAGATTTTAAGATTATTTATTCTGGAGGAGAAAATCGACAAAGAGGGGGGGGGGGGGGTGGCAATTATTTTTGACCGGCAATCATCAAAATCTGTTCAAGGATATTGGGCCGTGTCAGACAGAGTTCTACTAGTTAAATTAAGCGGCAGACCTTTTGGCATAAGCATTATTCAAGTATATGCCCCAACAGGAGAATCCAGTGAAGATAGTGTAGAAGAATTTTACAATGACATAGTGTCTGCATTAAAGAAATATATAAATTCAGAAATAAACATCAAAATAGGGGACTTCAATGCAAAAGTAGGAAATCAAGGTGATAGATACACAGTAGGAAACTATGGTTTAAGAGAGAGAAATGAAAGAGGATACAGACTTGTAGAGTGGGCAAAAGAGCAGGAAATGATTGTAGGAAACACCTGGTTTAAGCAACACCCAAGACGATTATGGACATGGGGGAGTCCTGCTAGCAGGTTTAGAAACCAGATTGATTACATTTTGATTAGCAGAAGATTTAGAAATGCGTTAACAATAGCAACAACAGTTCCAAGTGCTGATTGTTATTGTGACCACAGATTACTTACAAGAACATTGAGGATAAAATTATAGAAAGTCAAGTATAAAACAGGAAACACTAAATATGATTGGTGTACATTGAGTAACGACAAGGAAATACAAAACAAATTCAACATAGAAGTACAGAACAGATTTTATATGTTGTCTGATCTAGAGATCCAATTCCAAGATGTGGATGGTCAATGGGAAATGTTGAAGAATTCAATCAGTTTGGCTGCAGAAACAACTATTCCAAAGTTTAAGAAGGTGGGTCGTAAGAAATGAATGACTGAAGAGATTTTACAACTAATGGAAACATGAAGACTCAACAAAAATAATTCTGCCAAATATGAAGAAATTCACAGACAAGTCAGAATATTATGAAAGGAAGCAAAAGAAACATGGCTTGAGGAAAAGTGCTTAGAAATTGAAAAACTACACAACAGTCAAAATACCAAATTAGTGCACAAAAGAATTCAGGCACTTACTAATTAAAAAAAAAAAACAAGTACATCAGTAGGCTGTCTAAAAACTAAAGATGGCAAAATCACAATAGAAACAGATCAGATTCGACATGTATGGTCAGACTATGTGAAAAACCTTTATGATGATAACAGAGATGAACAGTATGATATTCGATTTAATAATGAAGGATCGCCAATTTTGAAGATGGAGGTTTTAAATGTTCTTAAACATATGAAAGCTGGCAAGGCCTCCTGTTCAGATAACATCACAACAGAAATGATTAAAGCTTTAGAAAAATATGGAATAGATCAATTCACCAGACTGCTGAAATCATTATATAATACCGGACATATACCTTCTGAATTATGTAATTCTGAATTTATTGCAATCACAAAGAAATCGGGAGCCTTGGAATGTGATAAACATAGAACAATTAGTATAATGAGTCACGTCACAAAGATTTTGCTACAAATTATCATGCAAAGAGTGAGGAAGAAAATACAACCTGAAATAGGGGAAGAACAATGTGTGCTTGTAGAAGGAAAGGGTACAGTAAATGCTGTGTATATGCTGCTTTCAGTTATTGAACGTTCTATAGAAGTAAACAAAGATATACATCTTTGCTTTATTGACTACACAAAGGCTTTCGATATAGTAAGATATGTCAACATGGTAGATATGCTTGCAGATTACAAATTGATGGGAAAGACATTAGACTTATAAATAAACATCTATTGGAAACAACAAGCTGCCATAAGGATTGATAATGAAGTAGGACAATATCAACCTATTAAGAGAGGTGTTAGGCATAGAGGTGTTAGGCAGGGATGTGTGATGTCTCCAGATCTTTTTTCCCTATACAGTGAAAATATTTTCAGAAATGTAGAAGATATAAATGGAATCAGCATTGGGGGACGAATTATTAATAACATTAGATATGCAGATGATACAGTATTGATTGCAGACAATAAGCAGGATCTGCAACAATTAGGAGAGGCGGTTGTTGCACACAGTGAACAACTGGGATTAGAATTAAATTGTAAAAAGACACCGATTATGGTCGTCACTAGGAAGAACGAAATACCACAATGTAATATACAAGTAAATGGGAATATTCTTCAACAAGTGACTCGGTACAATTATCTCGGAACAATCATAACATCTGATGGGAGATGCCTTGTAGAGATTATAACAAGAATCGCCATGGCGAAAGTAGCCTTTAGCAAGATGAAAAACATACTGACCAATTAAAAGATATAAATTGAAACGAGAAAAGGAGTGTTGAGGTACTACATATAGCCTGTTATTTTGTATGGACGTGAAACTTGGACAAAGAGCAGACAAGATGAAAAACATCTGATGGCTGCAGAAATGTGGTTTCTGAGGAAAATGCAAAGAATATCACGGACAGGCAGAAAAACCAATGACCAAGTACTACAAGAAACAAATGAAGATCGTAAACTTATCAGAAACATTAGACGTAGACAGTCCAAATTTTTTGGGCATGTTATGAGAAGAAATGATTTGGAGAACTTGGTGACAACTGGCAAGATCGAAGGGAAGAGACTAAGGGGAAGACCAAGAAGTAAATACCTGGATGGCTTGGCCACGTGGCATGGTCGAGACAGAATCATGGATCTGATACACGACCTTGGTGATCGAGTGAGATGGCAAAACATGACCGCCCACGCTTGTCGGCATGGCACATGATAGATGGAGACTCGAGTTTCACTCTCTTTTGAGCTCGTCAGTAGTGCATATACATGACTGAACCCGGGATCGAACGCTGGATTATTGGAGTGTGAGGCGAGTGTGTAACCATTTGATCACGCAGCTCACGACCCCTAGTCCAGTCTCCGATGAACTTCTCCGATGAAGGTTTCACCCTTTCACTGATTAAAAAAAAAAACGGATAACGAAACGCTGCTCCACTTTGGTGCCTGTCGAAAGTGGAGCGGCCACTTTTAAACGGTCCTTATGACGCGCTTAAAACTCTTGATATCCTTAACAATAATATTGACAAGTTACAAGACAGTGGCATTGTTTTTGTCATTTCTATCACACTTTTAAGGTTTTCAATTGTAGCCCCCCCCCCCCCCCCCGTATATCAATTATCAAAACATAGTGAGACATCCAAATATAACCATGTTCGCAAAACAAATCAATTTTCAGGAATCCTTGTGCATCCAGCAGATCATAAAACGTCGAATTCGACCATCAAGGTACATTTGCTTACTAGCCATCATAGAGTTAACAAGCCGGTCTTCCTGGTGAAGGAGTTAAGGACGTTGTCCGTAATCCCGTATACTCACGTACAAAACACAGCTGCGCGAGATTCAGCAGCGAATCGCGTCGCGCTGGTTACTTACGGAGGTATATGAGCCGGTCGTTCAGAAAGCAATGGCAAACTACTGAACGTAAAACTTGCCAAGACATCACAGCAGCTGAAAATGCTGATGTTGACTGCAATGTGTTGTAAAGGATATGCGAAAAAAAGAGAGTTACAAAAAAGATGTATTTCGTATACTGTATTTAACGAACAATAATCGATTGCTCAAATATGTCGAAACATTATCTATTAAGCCATTCCAGCTGGTGCTGTGCAAACAGAAGGACTTCCTGTTAAGACAAGGACTTCCTTGGAGATAATGTTCTTCACATTAGAACATTATCAGCTACTATGTACTTAGTACTTCAGCCATAGTACAAGGTGTCTGTAAAGTCTCACTACACTTTGTATGTAGGTGAAATTTGAAAAATGAAGTACATGACTTCATCAAAAATGTGCTAAAATGTCATTAAATTAGTTAGAATAGTCACTGCAATGGTCTAACACTGTTTTGAGGAAGCTGGAAAGTACCAATGAAGTATTCATTATAACTTAGTCAACACATTTCTAACCATAATGCGATGAGGAGGTTGTTTATCATGAAATCTTCCTATAAATCTTTGAACAACCATCTGTCTATATTGATAGCCATTTCGAAACACTTATTCAACCCCCCCCCCCCCAAAAAAAAATAAAAAAAATTCTTTCTTCTGTTGATAACACCATGCTGAATGGAATGGAGTGCAAAGAATTACTCCAGGATACGACAGCCATTCGCTGCATATTGCTTCACGGTAGACTGTGGAGCACATTTTTTGATGAAGTCATGTACTTCATTTTTCAATATACAAAGTGTAGTGAGCTTTTACAAACACCCTGTATTATATGTGTATCCACTTCATATGATATATAACAATGCAGTAAGCACCTGACGAGATGCAGCAAAATATGCCAGGCAATAAATCGTGCAACATGTTGTTTATAGCTTCTGTGTTTAAACTAGGAAGAGACTGGAAGCAGCAGAGACGTGGTTCCTGAGACGAATGTTGCTAATAGCTTGGACTACCATGGTAACTAACAAATATTGCCTGGAAGAGATTAATAAAAGTATAACGTTACATAGATCAATAAAAAACAATGTTTTTTGGGCACGTAATGAGAACACCGGTCTCTGTGGCTAAGGGCTTGCGAACGCGGTTTGTGAGCCCGTATACCCGGGTTCGATACACAGCGGTGCTGGTTTTTTCGAAAAAGGTATAGGAGCCGGTCGTTCAGAAATCAATGGCAAACTACTGAACGTAAAATTTGCCCAGGAATCACGAACAGCAAAAATGCTGGGGTTGACTGCTACGTCCTGTGAAGGACACCCAACTTATTAAAAAAAAAATGAAAAGTGAGGACTTTGAGTTGAGTTGAGTCAAGAACCGACATCATTGTACTCGGAGCATTCCTATAAGCGTGCGGTCCTCATCTGCAACAGCCAGCGAAGAGTTCCAACGCTAATGATGCCGTTGCAATATGATTATATGTCCGTCTTGCTTTATCTCGGAGTGACGACCAGATCCTGTGATCACCCCTAGCTGCTGCATTGTCTCTAGATCGTGACAGTTCATCTGTTCTTCTGCATTTATCCCATTATCCCAGAGTGCCTTTACCGCATCTACCTTATCATGCAACAAATGATCCCTTTGTGACGCAGCACCAGCCAATCTGTCTGGCTGTTCATTTCCAACCACAACAGTGTCCTGGAGAAAAGATCCAGTGAATGCTCACAACCCGCGATCTCTGAACCGATGTATGCCATTCTGCATGAAGCATCCAAGTCTTCACCTCTGCCAGCATGCTTTGTGAATCACCTACAATACCACAAGCGTATACAGTTTTTTTATGCAAGCAGCGGAAAGCTGCAGTAACCTCCCCCACCTCCATTCTCAGACATGAGGTTGGGGCGCTGCAGAACATCGTGACAGCTGGGAAGATCAGCGCTAGTAGAGGCATGGGCAGTCTAACACAACTGTGGATGGAGTGGGACAGTGGCATGGAGGTAAATCATTAATATACGTGATCCAGAACACGAAGATGCGATCTATGTGGAGATGCGTGATCGCCAGCGCCAGTTTGCAGAGCGTTTGATGATTGTGATAATGATTGTGATAATGATTGTGATGCAGGTATCCGTGGCTAAGGACTTACGGACGCTATTCGTAAGCACGCTTACCCGCGTTCGAATAATCTGCGACCGATTTGGCAGCAGACCGCGTTGTGCTGCTTTTTAGCGTGTTGATGTGGGAGCCGGTCGTTCAGAAAGCAATGGCAAACTACTGAACGTAAACTTGCCAAGACATCAACAACAGCAGTAAAATGCTGGTGTTGATAGCGATATCCTGTAAATAAAATATGCACCAAAAAAAAAAAAAAATTGATTGTGATAATGATAGTGATAATGATTGTGATAATGAGGGTGATGCTGATTATTATGATAATGGTGATGATTTTAATGATGATGATGATGATGATTGTGTTGATTACGATGGTGATGAATATTATTATGATTACGGTGATTATGATGATGATGATGATGATGATGATGATGATGATGATGATGATGATGATGATGATGATGATGATGATGATGATGCTGATTATGTTGATTACGATGGTGATGAATATTATTATGATTACGGTGATTATGATGATTATGCTGATGATTATGGTGATTATGATTATGATGATGATTATGATTATGATTATGATTATGATGATGATGATGATAATGATGATGATGATGATGATGATGATGATGATGATGATGATGATGATGATGATGATGATGATGATGATGATGATGATGATGATGACGATGATTATGCTGATGATGGCTACAATGATTATGATGATGATGACAGTGTTGTTCTGAAAGTTTGTCCGCACATTAGTTGAAAATAATAGTTTGAACTCAAGCATAGTCTATACACGTGCTACTACTAGTGCATTGGACAGATTTTTGCGTGTGGATTAGCTTTCCCTATTATTAGTGTCCCACGCCAATAGGTGAACCAACTCCGACTTCTGAGGTACTTGTAATTAACGTCCCGAAGTCCAGGACGAGAAGACAACGTTTTAGTCTAACTGAACACCAAGGCAACAGCAATCTAACATTTCTTTCTCCACGTTTATTATTTAACTTTCATGAAGATCTATTCGTCTTGTTCTTCTATTTCCCAAAATAAGAGTTTGTCAAGTCGTCATTTCTCGAAGCGAAACCAATTAAACATTTTAGGAACGGAACAAAACTCCTAACAATAAATTGCTCTGCCTGATTGTCACAGAAACGAAACCCCTTCCTCCCACCATCTCCAGTGAACTTAATAAAGCAAAAATTTTCTTGGTTCCAGTTTTCTTTCTCATTCCTCTAAAATTGTCAATATTCGACTTCGTGCCCAAACTGGCATGAAATCAACCTTAACACTGTGATGAAATTCTGGGGGGAAACCGAAAGTATCCAGGGCACTGAAGCACTTCAATGCCAAAACAAAAGCACATTCTGCTGTCTCCTTCAATGAATAGCGCCTTCGCTCTGGCAAGCTGGATTGTCAAAACAGTAGAACAACTGTCGGCCGGGCTGAAAGTGGGACAAATGAGCTCATCTTTCCAGACTGTCAGGTTCAACGTGAACGGCACGTGCAGCCTCGTTCCCCCGGAAAGGGATCTTAGAATGACGCGTTATGTAAATTAGAGGACACCAAACCGGTTTTGGAGATGAGGTATCCGGGGATTAGTAGTTGGGCTTACCATCTGAGAAGACACGGGTTCATATCTCAATAAAGGTCGGAGTGAGGGGTTAGTTAGAGGGTTGGTGGGTTGGTTGTTTGTTTGGCTGAATGCTTAGTTGATTGATTGGTTGAATGGTTAGTTGTTTGGTTGGATAGGTGGTTGGTTGAATGGTCAGTTGGTTGTTCGCTTTGATTATTTGTTGTTTGTTTGAATGGTTAGATATTTGAGTGGTTTAATGGTTAGTTGGTTGGTTGGTTGTTTGAGTGGTTAATTGGTTGGTTGGTTGGTTGGTTGATTGGTTGGTTGGTTGATTGAATGGTTCGTTGGCTGATTGGTTGCATGATTAATTGGTTGATTTGTTGAATAGTTGGTTGGTTGTTTAGCTGAATGGTTAGTTGGATGGTTGGTTGAATGGTTAGTTGGTTGTTTGGTTTGATGATTGGTTGCTTAGTTGAATGGTTAGTTGGTTGTGTGATTGAATGGTTAGTTGGATGATTGGTTGGTTGACTGGTATTGTTTGAATTACACACGTTGTACTCCCCTTCGATTGTGTTATACAGTTTGTAATCTTCTTTTGTTTGTATTACACAGTTTGTGATCTCCCTTTATTTGTGATAAACAGTTTGTGATCTCCATTTATTTGTGTTAAACAGTTTGTGATCTCCCTTTGTTTGTGTTAACATACTTCTTAGTCTCTACTTCAGGTTCGGTTGTATTACACAGTTTATATTCTCCCTAACATCTATATAGTGGTTACCCAACCAATGAAAGCCGCGACAGAGTTAAAGTTAGTTTCATATCTTATACAGGACGTTGCAGTCAACTCCAGAATGTTTTTTTTTTGCTGTTTGGATTTCTTGGCAAGTTTACGTTCACTATTTTACCATTGACACTATTTGTGTCCTTTCATGGATATATTCATGGTTTCGTCCATTTGTTCGTCTGTTTGTCCATTCATGCCATTCTCTCACTCTTTCTCTCTTTCTCTCTCACTCTTTCTCTCTTACTCTCTTTCATACTCTCTCTCTCTCTCTCACACACACACACACACACACACACACACACACACATACACACACTCTCTCTCTCTCTCTGTCTAACACACTCTCTCTCACTATCTCTCTCTTTCTCATGTTCTCTCTCTCACACACTCTCTCTCACACACTCTCTATCACACTCTCACACACTCTCTCTCTCATAAGTCTCTCACACACACTCTCACACACTCTTTCTATCACACACACACACACTCTCTCTCTCTCTCACACGCTCTCTGACTCATTCTCACACACTCTCACTCACACACACACACACTCTCGTTCTCTCTCTCACACTCTCACTCACACACTCTCCAACTCTCTCTCTGTCTCTCTCTCTCTCTTTCTCTCTCTCTCTCTCTCTCTCTCTCTCTCTCTCTCTCTCACCCTCTCTCACACTCTCTTTTCTATGGCTCGTAACAGTTCACACCAGTACTAAGTATAAAAACACAAATCAACTAGTA
This sequence comes from Cepaea hortensis, assembly GCA_963921405.1. NCBI lineage: Eukaryota > Metazoa > Mollusca > Gastropoda > Stylommatophora > Helicidae > Cepaea > Cepaea hortensis. The sequence continues at coordinate 257,587,019 of OY992876.1, forward strand.
ACACTTGCACACACATAAACACTCACACATATACTCCCACACATTCACACACATACTCCCACACAAACACATCCACTCACAATAAATCCAGATCAACATATACGATCACTTCAAACAATCACCTACAGTTGACCCCGACAGCTCGCCAGAAGACATCAGGTGATCAACGAACAATCATGACAACAGACTTCCTTGCTTTATCCCCGCCTGCGCTAACCAGTCGGTAAACTTCATGAATTTCCTTGGAGAAATCACCACAAGACACCAAAAGCGGATTGCATCGTTGGGGAAGAATGCACGGGAAGCGGGTTGGGCCAGTGGAGCGCAAGATGGAAATTGAAACAGATCAATGTTATTCAGTGCTAAACAAAACGTAACTTTGGACCACACATGGTACACAATCAAATTAACGAGTATTATAATGTAAATTTCCATAAAGTAAGCATTAAAATTACAGATGATATACAAAATTAAATAAATAACACGATTACCCTAGAATGGCGATATGCAATCCTTCTGTCCAAATGGGAGGTTACATTTTAGCGATATATAGGGTGTATTTTTAATGACTGTGCAGTATTTGAAAATATTTCCTGTCCAAGTTTTGTATCCACCCTCTGAAAGTTCATGCAAATGCAACATAATAGGTAAATACAAAACTTGGACCGGCAATATTTTCAAACACTGCACAGACATTAAAATTACTCCCTGGTTGTATCCTTCCGGACTGAATCAGTTAAATGCGTATATTTTCTCAGAATTTAAAGATAAACATCTGGAACTATTATACTTCATGCCGTTTAATTTATTTTGGCTATGTTCTTGTCTTTCTCTTCTTTTTTTTTTTTTGGTTCTTCTTTGTTCTTTATTTGGAAGAGAGGCAGAGGCCGATCAAGAGAAATGATGCTGGATGGATTGAGACGGTGGCATGAAGGAATATCAGCAGCGGAGTTGTTCCAGAAAACCAAAGACTGAGATCTGTGGAAAGACATGAACGCCTACGCCAGCTGGCGTGGCACTTGATGATGATGATTATGATTCTTTATTTTGGTATGTTTTTCATCCGGCTTTGTGGCGAAGGGTTATCAACGCAATTAGCAATCCCGCATTGCGCGTTCGAAACACAGCTACGAGGGATTTGGTAGCAGACCGTTTTGCGCTGATTTTCATACAACGGTATGAGTGTCGGTCGTTCAGAAAGCAATGGTAAGCTACTGAACATAAACTTGCTCCAAAAAAGATCACAAACAGGCAAACACATACTGACAGGTGTTGGGAAAGAATCGACCAACTAGCAATTAGCGCACCGGGAATTTAAGAGCGAGCGCTCGGCCACTGGACTTTCACCGTTGTTAGTTAGAAATGATTTGATATAACATGCAAGAATCCTTGTTCTAACCTGACACATCAATTGGGGAACCTTGTTAAGCCAATCAGACAGTTCATACATAAACACACATGTATTGTTTGACGCTCATAGAAGTAGACGGCAGAAGTAGAGACTAGTGGACGCACTCATCATCATCATCTTCCAGTGCCTTGCTGGCTGGCATGGGCGATAATTCCCCTCCACAAATTGCGATTCATATGTTGCAGTTCGTATGTTGACCCCTTTCCGTGCCACGACACAAGACTGTCACGAATCTTCTCACGCTGACTTACTCTATCTCTATTTTCACACATCTTTCCGGTTGTCACAACATGTTCCAGTTTTTGTCTTCCCATAAAGCTGCCATTTTCTGATGTTTGTGATAAGTTGTCTCTGCGACTCAGCTTCCCTCAAAATGTCAAGACTGCTCATGTTGTCTGCCTAATTAATTTTCAGCATTCTTCTATAAAACCACATCTCCGAGACTTCCAGGGATTTGTTTGCCTGTTTACTAACTGTACAGAATTCGCAGCCGTATGTTAATATTGTTTTTACGCAACATGCAAGATGCCAATTGCTACAACAAAAAAGTGTTGAAATGCTACATAGAACCTGAAACTGGAAAGATCGAGGATACAAGAGTCGGGGGCTGACTAAGAGAAAGCTGGATGGACTGAGACGGTGGCATGTAGAAATATCAACAGCTGATATATTTCTGAACACCAAAGACCGAGATCTGTGGACAGACATGAACGCCTTCGCCAGCTGGCATGGCACTTGATGATGCCGATGTAAAAGACGTGTGTCGCCACCCGAGAAAGCCCGGTTAAACGAGGTTAAACACAGACAAACGACCACGAGCTTCCCTCGCATGCAAGCAAAGGTTTTCTGGAGTAAAACAATCGCCCGTGCGTGCACATGCAATTCCGAGAACTCATTACTTTGTACTCACCCCCAGACTGTCGGGTTTGTGTTTATATGTGTTGTGGCTGGGTGAGCACGAATGTGCGTGGTCGGGAGATGGCTTTTGTACACAGACAGATGACCCTGTAGACCTGGAGGCGGGAATGTGATAGGCAGACTTGTGTATGTCAGACACACGGTTTAGCTTGATTGAATAACCGATGACAGACGGATAGATAGACGGTCACGCGAGTGTGCTGTAGGGAACATTTCTAAATTTGAATATTCAGGTATCGTCTTCCAGACTTCTTTTTCTGTACATTGACCCCCAACTGGAGCATGTCATCGACCAACTCACGTCAAGCGTCCTATTTTTTTTTTTTTTTATATCCTGCAGCAATCCTCGTGGCTTGGGATAAAAAGAGGTTTAAAGGTACGTCATCATGTGACATGCTTGATAAGCCTGGGCGATCATGTTTAGCCATCTCACACGATCACCAGAGTCGAGGATAAACTCTGTCTTTTTGTCTCGACTTTGCCATGTGGCCAAAGACATCCATATATTTATTTCTTTACCTTGCCCGTGTTCTTTCACCCTCAATCTTGCCTGTTGTCACCACATTTTCCAGTCTATTTCATCTCATAACGTGCCAAAAATTTCGACTGTCTGCGTCTATTTCGTCATTCAGTTTTTGGTTTCCGTTTGCTTCTTGTCGAACTGTTCGTTGCTTTTTTGTCTGTCCGCGGTGTTCTTTGCATTTTTCTCAGAGACCACATTCCCCACTGCCATTAAATGCTCTTCACCTTGTCGAGCTCATTGTCCACACTTCACATCCATACAAAAGTATAGGTTCTGTGTAGCACTTCAACACTTTTTCTCGTTGCAACTGGCATTTTTTTTTATTGGTCAGTGTGTTTTTCACCTTGAAAAAAAAAAACTTTGCTATAGCGGTTGTTGTTCTAATTTCTTCAATGCAACTTCCATCAGATGTTATGACTGTTCCGAGATAGTTGTACCGATTCACTAGTTTAATAATATTACCACTTACCCGTATATTACATTGTGGTGTTTATGTCTTCGTAGTCCCTTCACGACTTGATTATCATAATCATCAATTGCCCTGCCAGCTGGCGTAGGCGTTCATGGCTCTCCACAGATCTCGGTCTTTGGTTTTCTAGATCAACTCTGTTGCTAATATTCATCCATGCCACCGTCTGAATTCATCCAGCATAATTTCTCTTGGTCTGCCTCTGCCTCTCTTCCCCTCAATCTTTCCAGTTGTCACGATGTTCTCCAATGCCTCTCTTCTCATCACATGACCGAAAAAAGATGTTTGTCTCTTTCTTATTGTTGTATTATAATGTTCTAGTTTCATTCGCCTGTTTCAGGCAGTCGTCGTTAGTTACTCTGGCAGTCCAAGGAATTCGCAACATTCGTCTCAGGAACCACATCTCTGTTGCTTCTAATTTCTTCTTAATTTGTTCATTTACATTCCAAGATTCACTGCCATACAGCAAAACTGGTTCTACATAGCATTTCAACACTCTCTTTCTTACATTCAGTGACAGTGACTTATTGCGTAAGATACTCTTCATTTTCTGAAATGCAGCTTTTGCTTGGCCTATTCTGCTCTTAATCTCTGTTGTACATCTTCCATCTGATGTTATAAATGCCCCTAGGTATCTCAAATTATTCACTTGGTTAAGAATTTTTCCTTCTATCTCTATGTCACATTTTGGTGTCACCATTTTCTTTGATATCACCATTGTTACTGTTTTCTTGATATTCAAGGAGAGTCTTTTCCTTGTTCTCTCTGTTACTACAGTGTCCAATAACTGTTGTAGGTCTGTTGATTTATCCGCCACCAATACTGTGTCATTCTGCATAGCGTATATTGTTTATATTATATCCCCCGATTAGTATTCCTGGCATCCCTTTGATCTCTCTCATTATTACTTCGCTATACAGGGAGAAAAGATCTGGTGACAAGACACACCCTTGTCGTACTCCTAGCTTTATCTGTTCGTAACTACCCTCTTTATTTCCCATTTTAATTGCTGCTCCTTGGTTCCAGTAAATATTCTTTATTATTCTTAAATCTTTCCCATGAATGCTGATATCTTCCAACATTGTAATCAGTTCATCATGTTTTACTTTATCAAATGCCTTAGTATAATATATGAAGCAAAAATATATGTCTCTCTGTTTCTCTACTGACCTTTCTATTAGTGTCCGTAATGTATAAATTGCATTGTTTATGCCCTTTCCCTCCACAAATCCATACTGTTCTTCACTTATTTCCATTTGTATTTTCTTACTGCTTCTTCTCATTATGATTCTGAGTAGAAACTTCTATTCTAAAATTCTTCTATTGTGATTTCATCTGGCCCAGCTGTTTTTCCTTTCTTCGTATTTTTCGTAGCGCCAGCGACTTCTTCTTTTAGAAAAGGTGGAACTTCTAAGTTACTTTCGTCTGTTAATTCTTCCCTTTCTCCATCATATAATTCTCTTATATACTCGTTCCACCTCTACATTATAGCACCTTCTTCCAATAATATCTTTCCTGTTTTTAATTTCAAACACCTTGTATTTATTCTTATTTTGCTTCCCGTGAGCTCACTGATGTGTCTGTGCATATTGTTTTGTATCTTTAATGACATTTAATTCAATTTTTTTTTGGCACTGCTCGTTTAACCAACTTTCTTTTGCCTTCCCACATTTATCTTTTATTTCTTTATTTATCTTAGCGTATTATTGTTTGTCATTTTTACTCTGTTTTCTTTTGTCCATCAGTATTAAGATTTCTTCATTCATCCATTTTTTCTTAGCGACTTGGCTTCTCTCCTGTAATATTTCTCTGCTAGTTTGATGAATGGAGTCCCTTAACATTTCCCATTGTTCATTTATACTCTGTATTTTAGCTATTGCATTATACCTATTTTTCACAGTCACTCTGTATTGTTCTTGAATTTCTTTACCACTTTCAGAACCTCTTTAATAAGTCTCATGTTCCTAACCATTTCCCCCCTCTCTTTAATCTTACTTTTATTTGTCCACATAGTGGTACATGATCACTATTACAGTCAGTACCAGGCATTGCCTTTACAATAATTAAAGCATTTCTAAATCTTTTATTAATTAGTATGTAGTCAATTTGGTTGCGTAATTACTTATCAGGGCTTTCCCATGTGTATAGTCGTCTTTTGTGGTGTTTAATCTATGTGTTTCCAATTATCATATCATTGATATTTGCCCATTCTATTAGCTTTTCCCCTCTTTCATTTCTTGTACCTAAACCATAATTCCCCACTACATCCTCCATGTTCCCCTTTCCTACTTTTGCATTACAATCTCCAAGTATTATTTTTATTTCCCGTGATCCAATTTGAGCCATCGTCATTTCTGTTTTGTCGTAAAAGTGTTGTATTTCTTCATCACTACTGCTTGATATTGGTAACTTTTATTTTGACCATAATAACTCTATCTGAAATACACCAGTATCCATTAAGTGACTTGGCTGTTTTTTCGTCAAGTATTATTCCTACATCCTTTTCATGTGTAACCCCTTCAGAATAAATTATTGTGTGGTTGTCAGCTATAATTTTGCCAGATCCCGTCCATCTTATCTACCTAATGCCTAGTATATTCATTGATTATAGCTTTGTAAATTTTGCAAACTAATTAATATTTAAAGTGTAACAATAAACTAATACGCCGAGAGAAAAACCATTCACCAAAACATGATAGATAGGTCAAACCTGGCCATAATCATCATCCTCATGTTTCAGGTACCGACTCCGTGGCGAAGAAGTTACGGACGCGGCTCGTAATCACGTATACCCGAGTTCGAAACACATCTGCGCGTGATTTGGCAGCAGGCCGCGTTGCGCTGGTTTTTGTTACCAAAAGGTATGGCTTCGGCCGTTCAGAAAGCAATGGCAAGCTACTGAACGTAAAACTTGCCTAGACATCAAAAACAGCTACATATGCAGGTGTTGACTGCAAACGTCCTGTAGAGGATATGCAACTAACGTTAACATGTTTCAGGTCCTTTGCAGAACGTCACACTCATCCCGGTGATAGAAAAGTCTCTCAGTAGCTTGCCATGTCTCCTGTATCGTAGACCCTCATGCCTGAGTAGTTCGCAATATCGTGTGTCCTTCTTTGTGCTGGTCGATTCCTGGCTCTTCATGCATGAACTGCACCTGTCATCATTGTTCTCTCCAAACCACGTCAATGTTTTGTTTTTCTTTTGTGCTCCCTTTGAACTCAAGCGTAGTTCATACACGTGGTACTACTTCTAGTGCACTAAACTGATTTTTGCGTGTGGATTAGCTTTCCATATTACTAGTATCACTCGCTATCAGGCGAACCCACTCCGACTTCAGAGTTACTTGTAATTTACGCCCACAGGTCAAGGCCGTGAAATCAACACTTTAGTCGAACTGACTGGTGCAGGGGTTGAACCCGCTACCTCGCCAGCCATAAACAAGAAGATAGAGCGCTCTTATTCATTCGGCCAGGCTGACCTCAACGGAGAAGATTGATTGCCCACATCCCGGGAAGGCTAACCCGGTCAAGAAATGCCCGCAGAAGATCGGAAGTGTCGGCCTAACGACGCAAGAACGCAGCCCTGCTGTAAAGAGGCACAACGCAATCACGTCCGAAAAAAATTCTCCGGATGAACGCAGAATAAGAAAACAAGATTGCCCAATCAGTCGGCATGGCACTTGATCATAGCGATGGTCCGAAATGCAGGTAGGCAAGCAAGCAGGTAGGCAAGTTAGCAGGTAGGCAAGCAGGTATGTAGGCAAGCAGGTAGGCAAACACGTGGGTAGATAAGCAGGTAGGGAAATAAGTAGGTAGTCAAGCAGGTAGGTAGGCAAGCAGGTAGGCAAGCAAGAAGTTAGGCAAGCATGTAGGAAAGCATGTAGGCAAGCATGTAGGCAAGCAAGCAAGTAGGCAAGCAGGTAGGCAAGCATGTTGGCAAGCAGTCATGTGGGCAAGCATGTAGACAATCATGTACGTAAGCAAACATGTAGGTAAGCATGCAGGTAGGCAAGCATGTAGGCAAGCACGTAGGCAAACATGTAGATAAGCAAGCAGGTAGGCAAGCATGTAGGCAAGCAAGCATGTAGGCAAGCATGTAGGTAAGCGTATCTGTAAGCAAGCATGTAGGCAAGCATGCAGGTAGGCAAGCATGTACTCAAGCAAGTAGTCAAACATGTAGATAAGCAAGCAAGTAGGCAAGCAGGTAGGCAAGCAAGCAGGTAGGCAAGCAAGTAGGCAAGCATGTAGACAAACAAGCAGATATGCAAGAAGGTAGGCAAGCAAGCAGGTAGGCAAGCAAGTAGGTAGGCAGCCAAGTAGGTGGGCAAGCATGTAGGCAAACAAACCGATAGACAAACAAACAGGTAGGCACACAAGCAGGTAGGCAAGCAGGTAGGCAAACAAGTAGGTAAACAAGCAAGCAGGTATGCAAACAAACAGGTAGGCAAACAAACAGGTAGGCACAGAAACAGATAGACAAACAAGTAGGTAGGCAAGCAAAAAGCAGGCAAACAAGTAGGTAGGGAAGCAAACAGGTAGGCAAACAAGTAGAGAGGCAAACAAGCAGGTAGATAAGCAAACAGGTATGCAAACAAGAATGTAGGCAAGCAAACTAGTAGGCAAGCAAACAGGTATGCAAAAAAGTAGGTAGACAAACAAACAGGTATGCAAACAAGTAGGTGGGAAAACAGACAGGTAGGCAAACAAACAGGTAGACAAACAAACAAGTAGGTGAACAAGCCTGTAGGCAAGCATGTATGCAAACATGTAGGTAGGCAAGCAAGCAGGTAGGCGAACACTTGGCAAACACGTAGATAGGCAAGCAAGCAGGAAAGCAAATAAGTCGGTAGGCAAGCAAGTAGGCAGGTAGGCAAGTAAGTAGGTAGGCAAGCAAGGAAGTAGGCAAGCAAGCAGGTGGGCAAACAAGCAGTTAAACAAGCAAGTATGTAGGCAAGGAATCAGGTAGGCAAGTAATTAGGTATACAAGCAAGTAGGTAGGCAAGCAAGAAGGTAGACAAGCAAGAAGGTAGACAAACAAGTAGGTAGACAAGTAATCAGGTAGGCAACCAATCAGGTAGACAAGCAAGAATGTAGGCAAGCAAGGAGTTAGACAATCAAGTGGGTAGGCAAGCAAGTAGGTAGGCAAGCAAGAAGGTAGGCAAGCGAGACACGATGGTAGATAGACAAACTTACAGACTGAGAGTAGGACGTACTGATGAATAGACCGAACGAAAGAACGAACGAACGATTTCAAAGGGTTACAAATTGAGTCCGCAGGCCCATTTTACTTTCAGCCGTTCCAACCACTCATCTTTCGCAGATCAAGTATCTATTGTGACTATTTCATTCTCATAGAAACAACATTGCCAAATGAATAGTTAGTTAGTTAGTTAGTTAGTTAGTTAGTTAGTTAGTTACTTAGTTAGTTAGTTAGTTAGTTAGTTAGTTAGTTAGTTAGTTAGTTAGTCATTAGTCACGATTCCAACTTTACGGCAACTGGTCGTCCCCATTATGCTCCGTTCCTGTGCCAGTGAATATCACACAAAATACTGCTCATTGACCCATGTGAAAAATGGAACAGACAGGAGTCTCGACAAACCAACAGCTCGCTCAAGTACACTGTGCATAATGCCGCCGCCAGAATGCCTACACAAAAGTCATCAAAGAAAAATACAGTTCATCGTCAATGGAAGCGACAGTCACTAGAAAACCAACAGCCACAGGTTACTGCATAGGGCAATGCAGTCAGTTGTGCGACAGGCTGGCCGCCATTATTCCGAACATGCAGTTCACGCTACAAACAACCACGGACATATGTAAAAGCATTTCACACGAAATTTACAGCTCACAGTGTCGAGCCACGCATTCAACTCAGTAGCAGGGCGACGGAACAATTTACTTCCAGCTCAACATGAGGAAAATTCGAATGCAAACGGTATCCACAAGCATAAACACTTCAGATGCCTTAACCGTTGACATGCCTATCCTCCATGTTGAGGACCGGAAGCCTGCCAAAGGAATGCTGTGAACATAACCAATGCATATTACCATGTGATGAGACAGGCAGGCAGGCAGGCAGGCAGGCAGATAGGCAGATAGATAGATAGATAGATAGATAGATAGATAGATAGATAGATAGATAGATAGATAGATAGATAGATAGATAGATAGATAGATAGATAGATAGATAGATAGATAGATAGATAGATAGATAGATAGATAGATAGATAGATAGATAGATTAGATAGATAGATAGATAGATAGATAGATAGATAGATAGATAGATAGATAGATAGATAGATAGATAGATAGATAGATAGATAGATAGATAGATAGATAGATAGATAGATAGATAGATAGATAGATAGATAGATAGATAGATAGATAGATAGATAGATAGATAGATAGATAGATAGATAGATAGATAGATAGATAGATAGATAGATAGATAGATAGATAGATAGATAGATAGATAGATAGATAGATAGATAGATAGATAGATAGATAGATAGATAGATAGATAGATAGATAGATAGATAGATAGATAGATAGATAGATAGATAGATAGATAGATAGATAGATAGATAGATAGATAGATAGATAGATAGATAGATAGATAGATAGATAGATAGATAGATAGATAGATAGATAGATAGATAGATAGATAGATAGATAGATAGATAGATAGATAGATAGATAGATAGATAGATAGATAGATAGATAGATAGATAGATAGATAGATAGATAGATAGATAGATAGATAGATAGATAGATAGATAGATAGATAGATAGATAGATAGATAGATAGATAGATAGATAGATAGATAGATAGATAGATAGATAGATAGATAGATAGATAGATAGATAGATAGATAGATAGATAGATAGATAGATAGATAGATAGATAGATAGATCTTCTTCTTCTTTCGTTCGCATGAAACATGTCTACAACTGCAATGTCGTCTCTTGTATGAATCTTACAGTCTTTTTTAGTTCATTCAGCGGTCCATAAAGTTTATCTTCCACTGTTGTCTCTCTAGGCCAGAAGGTTCGCCTGGATATGTTGTAGTTTGGGCAATCCTGGAGTATGTGCTCTGCTGTCTGCGACGCCAAACCACATGTGCACATGGCTGAGTCACCAATCTTGAATTTTGTATACAAGTGGTTGCGTAATCTATTGTGTCCTGTTCTGAGGCGCAGAAGAATGACCTGTTCTGATCTGTCCATAACGTGGTAGTCGTCTTGAGTAAGGTTTGGTGGCTTTCTGATTGATTTGATTTTCTTTTGGTGGTATGTAATGGGCACATCAGGTTGTTCTTCTTTTGCTCCTTCTTTAGCCAATCGATCAGCTCTGTCGTTTCCGGGGACTCCACAGTGGGATGGTATCCACTGAATGGTGATCTTACGCTGACTGCTAAGTTCAGAAAGTAGTGTCCTCAAAACTGGCAATTTCCCAGACAGGAGCGCCTCTATTACGGATTTTGCATCTGTCAATATCACCACGGGTTGTGTACCATGGCTGGTATTTTGTAATTTCTCTGTGGCTATCTTGATTGCCTCAATTTCAGCATCATAGTTATGGCAGTACTTTCCTGTTGGAATTCTGGCCGTGTCTCTAGTATTATTTGGGTATTCTATGTACACTCCCGCTCCTCCATTTCGAACAGCATTTTGTGCTGACCCATCTGTGTAGACTCGGATCCAGAGGTCCTGTGGGTATTCATCATCAAGGAAGCTGAGAGTGGCTGTTCTGCGCTGTACACTGTTCTGTTCTTCCTGGTCCAATATTCCTCTCACTTTTGACTGAATTTGTAGCGATATTCTATGCTCATCTTTCCACGGGGTTCGCTCTGGAATAGTTGTCAGGGGGATACCAACTGTGGGAAGATCGATGGATTCACTGCAGAGTTGTTTGGCCTGGTGGATGAAACTACTTCTTTTCAACCGCCCCATAGCTAAGTTTTCAAATCGATTCTTCATTGGGTGGCCTGGCAAGCTGAGAAACTTTTCTGCTTGTATTAGTGTTTTTGTATCTCTGCGTTCTCTTAAAGCTTGTGTCCTCCCCATTTTCTCCATTGCTACTATAGGGGTTGATCTCATCCCTCCTGTGATGACTCTAAGAGCTTGATTTTGCACCTTGTCCAGCTCCTGCAATGTAGTTTTTGATGCTGAACACCACGCAGTTGACGCGTATTCCAAGTGTGGTCGTATGCTCTGTTGGTAAACTTTGCTAAGTATTTTCCCACTGGCTCCCCACGTGGTTCCAGTTAGCTTTCTCAGGGTGGCAATTTTCCTTCTGGCTTTTGCTACTGCTTTTTTGATGTGTTTTCTCCATGTCAGCCTGTCGTCAAATGTTACACCAAGGTATGTTGATTCCTTATCTTCTCTTAGGGGTGTTCCATTTATCTGAATGCTCCCTGCCTTTTGTTTCGGAGAAAGGGTAAATAGAGTGGTGCTGCACTTGTCAGTGTTTATGCTGATACACCATCTATCCGCCCATGCAACAAATGTATCTACAGCTCTCTGTAGCAATATGGTGGCCACTGATGCATGTTCATTTGCGCTCCACAAAACCAGGTCATCAGCGTACATTGCCGCTTTAATTCCGTCTGGTAGATTAGCAACAAGATCATTGATGAAGATTAGAAAAAGTGTTGGGGACAGGACTCCGCCCTGGGGAACACCGTGACGTAATAGTACTTTCTTGCTCTTGAGACCGTCTATCTGTACTCGGGCTCTTCTGTTGTGCAAGTATGCTTTTATCCATTTGTACATTCTTCCATTGACTTTACAGTTTCTCAGTTTCTTCATCAGACCCTCTTTCCAGACTTTGTCAAAGGCTTTCTTCAGATCTATCCAAGCCGCAAATACCAGCTTCTTCTCTTGGAATGCATCCTCAACTTCTTGAGAGAGGTAGGTTGTCTGATCTTCCGTAGAGTAGCACTGCCTAAAGGCAGCCTGTTGTGGCACAAGGATGTTTTCACTTTCAATGTACCACTGTAGTCTGTGATTGATGACGCGTTCCATTGTTTTGCAGAGACAACTGGTGAGGCTAATGGGTCTGTAGCTGGAGGCAATGGAACTGTCTTTCCCAGATTTTAGGAGGGGTATCATGATTGCTTCTCTCCAGACTTGTGGAACACTGCCTAAGGTCCATGTATTATTAAAGATCTGTAGCAACTTTGCTTTGGCCTCTGTTCCTAGGTTCCTGATCATTTCATTGGAGATACCATCAGCTCCTGGTGATTTTCTCATTTTCAGTTTTGATATGGCTAGCTCCAGTTCACTGAATGTGATAGGTGTCTCCATAACCTCATGTACAATTTCCTTCTGTCCTGTATTTTGCCATTTCTCTCGAATCTCCTGTTGTTTCTCTGGACTAATTTCAATATTGTTATCTTATGTGAATGAGTTCGCAAAATGGTCAGCTGCTTGCTTTCCTGTTAAAATTTTTCCGTCTTTATGTAGTGCGATTTTTGAGTTTCTCCCTGTGCCCTCGTCATTAAGCTGTTTTATTAGCCTCCATAACTTCCTTGTGTCTCTTTCAAAGTTCAGTGACTCTGTTTTCTCCTGCCAGCTTTTCCGTCTAGCCTGCAGTTGGACCCTTTGAAATTTGGCTTTTGCGTGCTGATATTTATTGTGGTGCTCTTGGCTGGGATTGGCCTCTGCTTGTTTTCTACATACATCCACATCATTATGTAACTGTTCCAGTTCACTATTCCAGTAGGGTTTATATTGTTTACGGGCTCCTCTTGGTACTGTTTCTCGTGCTGCCTGTAGTATGCATTTCCCAAACTCTTCAACTACTTTATTTATGTCCTTCTCATTGTTCAGCAGTATGCTGGTGCGATGCTTGTACATTGCCCAGACTTTCTTGTAATTCCACCTCGAGAGGGTGCTGATTTCACTTACAAGCTCATTTTCTACAGTTAGAAAGACTAGCCGATGGTCACTGCCACCAAGTTGTTTCCCAACAATTCGTGTAATGTTCCACTCCAGGTCTGGTGAATAAAACGCCAGGTCAGGTGTAGTTGTAGAGTGCCATGATCTCGAGTAGAAGGTATGTGGGTCAGACGGCTTGTTAATCAGGATGAATCTATTCTCATCCTGCCAATCTTCCAATCTCTCTCCTCTCTGGTCCATGTGATCATAGCCCCAGCTCTGCGAATGGCTGTTGAAGTCGCCACACACAATCATTTTTCTTTTTAATGGTAGTGTGTCCAGTGCCTGTGGGCGGTCATTTGGACAGTAGTAATTGATCAGGTGAAAGTCTGTATTGTCTGTTTTAAGTTTAAGTGCCTGATACTCAGCCCCTTCCATGTGAACTTCAATTTGGGAAGCAGGAATGTTGTTTTTGACGAGAGTCAGTATCCCACCCTTTCGCCTGTCCTTTCGGTCAGATCGGTAACACTGGTAGCCTCTGATTTTGAAGGCTATATTTTCGTTCAGGTGAGTTTCTTGCAAGCAACATACACTTACATTTTCATTGGCCAAGATGTTTTCTAGTTCTATTCGTTTTTTGGTGATACCCTCTGCATTCCAGTGCATTATTTTAAGTCTTTGTTTGGTACGGCCAGACGGTCTATTGTCAGGCCCTCTGGCTCCGCTGGACATCTGAGAAGGACCTCCATTATTTGTGGTTAGACCCTTACGAGGCATAAGGCCCGGCACTGCACCTGTCTGTGGGACCAGAGCAGGGCGAGCACCATAACATGTAGCAGTTGTCGACATAATTCACGGCGTTATTGCATGGCAGCCTGATTTCTGTGGTGCGCCTCCTGGCTGGCTGCCTCCGTCTTCAGCACCTATCTTTTGCAAGAGGAGACTATGGTCTTACTCGATACACGAACACATAATCTTCCTTTTACTAGAATTTCAAAACTATAAACTTTACTTGGAAATTGATAGACAGACATACAGATAGATAGACAGACAGACAGACAGACAGACAGACAGACAGACAGACAGACAGACAGACAGACAGACAGACAGACAGACAGACAGACAGACAGACAGACAGACAGACAGACAGACAGACAAGACAGACAGACAGACAGACAGACAGACAGACAGACAGACAGACAGACAGACAGACAGACAGACAGACAGACAGACAGACAGACAGACAGACAGACAGACAGACAGACAGACAGACAGATAGACAGATAGATAGATAGATAGATAGATAGATAGATAGATAGATAGATAGATAGATAGATAGACCAACTGTTCATCAACACTCTAGTCTGTCTCAACACATACCATCCCAACTCTTGTGAACATTGGTACTATTCATTATTTCACAACCCTTCGTCGAGTGGTGAATACAGTCAAATGACTGGTTAACTCGATTCCTGTTACTGGGGACGCTTGACCCAGATTTTATCTAATAGATGATTGGTTGAGTTACTTATGTAAACATGGCTCAGTTATCGGGAGATGTGTTGTCATAGACAATGTTTGTCTAGTTTTGTGGAAAGCTAATTTTGTTTTACGGGAGTGACTAAAGCTGTGCACTTCTGCGATTTTTCTTCCCACTAAACGGAGTGGTTTGTAGAGTCTTGAGTGAGAATTTATAGAACTTGTAGTAGTTGTGATAATAGTATTTGTAGTTGTTATTGTAGTAGTAGTAGTAGTAGTAGTAGTAGTAGTAGTAGTAGTAGTAGTAGTAGTAGTAGTAGTAGTAGTAGTAGTAGTAGTAGTAGTAGTAGTAGTAGTAGTAGTAGTAGTAGAAGTAGTAGTAGTACAAGGGGCGTTCATTTGAAACCCGTTCGTGCCGTACCGCGCGTAATTGCGTACGTTGAACATGATCATGTCATAGTCATGTGATAAGTACTGACCAATGAATAAAAGAGCAAATGCTTATCGTCTCATGATGCAAAGGTTCTGTTTCTGACCGTTGAGAAAATGGCCGGGTTGATCCAAAATGTGCCCAAAGAAGCTCAAAGAGCGGTGATTCAGTTTCTTTCATTTCAAGGATGTCGACCAGTGGGCATTCATCGAAGAATGCAGGCAGCGTACAGTAACAAATGTATGTCGATGACAACAGTGACAGACTGGGCACTAATGTTTCCGAAAGGACGTCAGTTCACGACAGATGTTTCTACGGCCAGTTCAAGCGCATATTG
>OY992876.1:257604969-257654969 GCA_963921405.1 Cepaea hortensis
ATCAACAACAGAAGAAGCAACACCAACTTCTGGTGAAACAACGACAGCAAAAAATATCAAAAATATCATCATAAGAACATCAACAGAACAGCAACAACAGCAGCAACATCAACAAGAATTGCTACCTGTACTGCAACAACAGCAGGAACAGTAACAACAACTGCTACCAAAACAGCAACAACATCAGCAATACCAACAACAACGGCTTCCGGAGCAGCAACAACAAGTGCAACCGAAACAGCAACACCAATATAACAGCAGCAACAACTGTTACATAAACAGAAACACCAACATCAACAGCAACAATAACACAAGCATCACTAGACAGAACATCACCACCACAACAACAACAACGACAACGACGACGACAACAACAACAGCAATAACTGCTACCGAAACAGCAACAGCAACACCAACATCAACAGCAACAATAACAAAAGCATCACTAACCAGAACATCACCACCACAACAACAACGACGACGACAACAACAACAACTGCTACCGAAACAGCAACAGCAACAACAACATCAACAGCAACAATAACAAAATCATCACTAGAAAGAACATCAACACAACAACAACAAGAATAATAGCCTTAACAACAGCCACACCAGCCACAACAGCCAGAAAAACAACCGTAGCAACAGCCTAGAGAGAATGTTGGACCAGAACGTGATCACAGGATCTGATCGACACTCAGCACTCGAAAAAAGACCAGATGGACATTAGTATTGGGACTCTTCACTGGTTGTTGAAGATTAGGACGGAGCACGTGAGGAATGCCCCGAGTGCTGTGATGTCAGTTCTGAACTCAACTTAATGATTTCGTGCAGAGAAAGTTGAAATATTCTAACAATTATTTGGTACTCAATGAGTTAATGAGATGCTACAGACAGTTGCGATGACTAAACGACACAAAGATTTAAGTTTTAAAACTCCAGTGATACCATTTGCACGTTTTCTGTATTTTTATAATTAAATACAGCCATTGTAATTTTGTGCAGTAATTGTATTTGCTTTCCATTAAAATTCTTTTTGTTTTGTTCTAACTCTATCGTTAAAAATGTGTTAATTAGCAACACATGCTAGTTGATAAATCAATACGATAATTGTTTCGGTTACTACTTAGCGTGTTGTGTAGAGATATTCCAATATTTGTAGTTGGCAAGGAGAAATAACGGACATATTGAAAGTTACCATTGAAAGTAGATTATATCTTTGATAGTTTTTTTTGGTGATATTATTTTATAGATTATATCTTTGTATGTAGAACAAATTTGAAAATGAAGTACGTGATGCTATAAACATTAATTGCTAAAATATTTATTACATTAATTACAGTAGTCACTGCTATGGTCTAGCGCTGTTTTGAGGAAGCTGGAAAGTACCAATGAAGTATTCATTATAACAGGTGTTGGAAATGTCCACCACGAGCTTCAAGACCTGACTGTATACATCTCTTCATAATGTCAAATACCTTCTGCAACGTGTCTATTGTTATTTCTTGAATGGTAATTCTGATTGCTTTTTTTCGGGTCCTCAATTGTGTGTACATTATTTTCGTAAATCATTTCCTTTCAAGAAACCCCATAGAAAATAATTCAATGGAGTAAGATATGGAAAATGAGTAGGCCAAATTTCACGTGATAATATGCGATTTGGGAAAATTTATGTTTGGCGTGCAAAGAATTTCTCTAGCAGACGACAGCCATTCGCTGCATATTGCTTCACGATGGATTATGGAGTACATTTTATGATGACATCATGTACTTCATTTTTCAAATTTGTTCTACGTACAAAGTGTCGTGAGACTTTACAACACCCGATACTATACAAATAAACTGTTATCTTTGTTATCGTTGGTGTTATCTTCTTTTTATCGATGCTGTTGGGGGATGCCTTGAAGAGATTAGAACAAGAATCGCCATTGCAAAAGTAGCCTTTAGCAAGATAAAAAAAAACATACTTATCACGGGATACTGCGAGTTTAGTGATTCCCCGATAAACTAAAATATAAAAGTACTTCCAATGTATGAGGATGGGAAATTATTGAACTTTAGTCAGAATAATAATCGAGCACTTCAGTCTTGAGCGAGGACAAAGTGACGGTCATTGACCGATTGGTATAGAAGTCAGATACAATTGTTATCTGGGGTCATTGACTTCCGATTTCACCGGACAAAACAACGCGGAGACATCGGGTTGTGGAAAACACGAAGGCATTGATCAAAGAGTTAGAACTGTTTGATGTACGATAAGCGGGAATCAGCGGAGGAGAAGAGACGGAGCGGACAAGAACGAATACGTGATTTCACAAACCTTTGATGGGGAATCACTGCGAATTCGATTGTGTATGTAGGGACATCAAAAGAGAACGGAGAATTGGAACTAAGGTATAAATAGTTGGAAACTTGTTTTTGTGTTTAGTGTGCGACCAACTGGAGGGAGAATGGATCTATGCGTCCTTAATTAGAATAGAAATATAGGTCCCTAATTGTTTAGAGGCGATGGGACATTGGTGCTTATGTGCTTGTGTATTTCGATTCATGGACTAACATAGATAGTATAAGGTAATCGAGCTTTAGCTTAGTAATCTAGCATAGTGAACTAGGTGTCTGTGCTTTGCTGTTACCATTTCCTTCTTTTAACTAATCGTCTAGAATTTAATAGACTCATCTGTCTTATGTCAGAGTATCGTTCGGTAGCGTCTGAGTACGGCCGGAGACATACTGTCACATAAGAATTATTCTGAAGCAGACTAATATCACCTGGTTATATATCACCCACGGGTTCTACGAAAACTCCTGACATACTCAGAGAAGACAAGAAATTTACTTCACTTGTGAAGAGATACAGTACCTCACTTTAAGAACTAAGATTATAGAAAGTTACTTCACTTGTGCAGAGATACAGTACCTCACCTTAAGAACTAAGATTATAGAAAGGTACTTCACTGGTGCAAAGATAACTAATCACAAATAAGAGAACTCTGTAATTCAAATGTATCCAGGTTAAGAAAGCATGTAAAGGACGTTAATTCTATAAAGGCAGAGTGACATAAGCTAAATATATGCGACTGGTTTACTCATATAAAAGAAACCAGGGAGAACTCAAGAACAGTTTCCATGCCTACAAAAGTGCTAATTAACTAACTGTAGACAGTGGTGATGTGTTTTCAGTGATGGATTTTACTAACTTCCAAAAAGGAAAATCTGTCGAAGTCCGAGACTTACCGTAATCGCATTATTTCATGGTGATCAGACGGGGAACAATCTCTATATATTGGAATACGTCCAGCTTCAACCGCAGAGGAGCAATCCGGGTGAGAGCTGTCCATATATGTGTGATGTATAGTTGCATGGCCGTATCCGATGAGAGATATGCTACGGAACATAAGACTTCCAGAGTCCTATCTCGCACTCACACTAGAAGACACTACAAATTACATATACATATTCAATACATACAACTGATATAGTTTTCAGCATTAAATATTGTATTAATTGTTTGAGGAAACTGTTGTCGGGGTATGTTATGAAGCAATAATATATATATATATATATATATATATATATATATATATATATATATATATATATATAGTGAGTAGAAGACAGAACGGGGGAGTGTAGACAAAGGTCTGACAAAATGTTCCAAAGTATAAGAAGGATCTTAAAGGTGTGCTTGTTGATTCCACTTTCCCCCAGGGACGACAAGCGACATTAAATGGTGGAGCAGCTGGGTATATGCATATTGGTATATACATATTGGTATATACATATTAGTATACATATTGATGACTTTTAATGGAGGCACGTCCATTGGATATATGGTGACATTAAAGGAGAGCACGGCCAAGAGAGGTGATTTTACATGAGATCACGTCTGTGGGATATATAATATATATATATATATATATATATATATATATATATATATATATATATATATATATATATATATATATATATAGTAGACACCTTGCAGTCTTGACAGACCAAAGTATGTGAGTGGAATGTGGCCAATATTCCATCACAATGTCTGGGCAGAGCTTCAGAGAATCATGTGATGCCCAAACGACATGACCTCTCTCTCGGCCTAGTCTTGTGTATTCCAGAGGAATGGGTAACCAATACGTCTGGCACAAGGTAGGCTGCAGACGCTGGCGGCTCAGCGTCAATCCAATCCAATATATATATATATATATATATATATATATATATATATATATATATATATATATATATATATATATATATATATATAGTGACTAAATGTGAGCAGGTCCAGGAGATATATAGTGATATTGCATTATATATTTGGGACTACATTACATTGGTGTTGGGGACATTATTGTCGGGAAAATGAAGATCCAGACAAGATGAATATGGATAGGTGTTAATACACATTACATACTTGTGCACACTTTTACACGTCTACATAAGTCTTTATCCTATATCTCCTCTTGTGGTTGAGAGATTGGTTTTGGTGTACTGTGTGGTGTCGTAGATAAATAAATATTTATATAGACATAGATAAATAGATATATATAAATAAAAGTAAATTTATATAGTGAGTAATTACTTACTGCCTTGAGGTGTCTTTACTCAACCTGCTGACTCACCTTCTTTAACTATGGCCACTCCTAAACTAACTACAGCAGAACTAAGGGCAAACGGGGAAGAAATTGGTTTATCTGGTTCGGCACTAACCGATTACGTACAGGAGAGGGAGAGGGAACTCCGCCAAGCAGAAAGGGAAGATCGAAAGGCCAAGTTGGAAGCAGAAGAGGCCTAAAAGATAAGAGAACATGAATACCGCATGCGAGAGCTAGAACTCAAAACACAAACTAAGGGAGAAACAGATGTAGCAGAAGGAGGATTGTCTTCACATGGTTCAACCAACATGAGTGGACATGGTTACCATGCCATGAAGTTTCCCTTAGCTGTTTATGGGGAGTCTAAAGAACGATTTGACCAATACGCGAATCGCTTTGAAGCCATGGCAGTCGCTATGGGACTGGATAGAAGCAGATGGAATCTTAAATTATCCCAAGCATTACGAGGTTCGGGTTTCGAGGTTTACACTCGCCTACCACCAGGACATGAAAACAACTACGAAAAATTAAAAGCCGCTTTGATGAAACACTATGAGATCACCGCACAAAAGTATCGGAAGAAGTTTCGATCGGCAAGAAGAGAGCCGGGAGAGCTATTCGCCGCCTACAGTTTTAGGTTGAAATAATATCTCCAAAAATGGATAGATTTGGCCGAGTTCAAGCGGGACTATGAGAGTCTAGAAGAGCTCATGGTAGTCGACCAGATGCGAAAGCAAATGCCGAAACCTCTCAGAACATTCTTGGGAGAGAAAGGGGCGGAACGGATTGAGGTGGTAAATAAGTTGGCGGAGAGATTTGTGGAAGTACATGGGGAGACTGCGGAACTAAGTACGCAAACAAAAGGTCAGGAGAAACAAGACCGAAAGAAATCCAAGAACTGGAAAGAAAAAAAAGTGGAGCCTTATATGAAGACGTCAATGGAGAGTTCAGAGAAGCCGAAGGAAGGAAACTGGGCACCTCGAATTCTCCAGCAAAATGACCGTGGTCTTAGAAGTGGTGTTCGATGTGCAAGTCGCCCTCTCACAACACAAAAGACTGCAGATCGAAACCGAAAAGTTATCACTTCGCAGCATGCCAAGTGACTCCTAAGAAGGTGATCACAGACAAGGCTGAGGTAGGCGAAGAAACTGGGACCAAAGAGAGCACACGGAAACCTTGGAAGGGAAAATGGTGCACACACTGCAGGTCGAAAGCACATAATACTGCGGACTGCAGATGCAAGGCAAAAGACGCCAACTTCATAACCCACCTCGAGGAACCAAAAGAGGAATGCAAGGAAAAGATCGAGGAGGTGGAAGACACTCCGGACCAAGAGAGGCCACCTGTGGTCGAACTTATTGAAGTCAATGGCCAGCAGGTTACTTGTCTCTACGATACAGGTTTGGAGGGGGAAGCTGTGATTGATGCCAGCCTGGTACGACCAGACCAACTTACAGGGGAGACCATTGAGATACAGCCGGCAATGAGGAGTGCTGTTACCATGACGCTGCCACTAGCCAAGGTGGAGATTAAGTCCAGGTACGTCACGGGCATTATTCCAGCAGCTGTATTATCTGAGTCCCTATGTCCCATGATCATTGGTACGAAATACGTGTTCTTGGGGGTGCCCAAACAGCCCGCCCACGGGGGTGCATTAGCCAGTGGATCGCAAGGGAAGAAAGAAGAGGCAGAGACACTATGCGACAACTCTGTGCTATGGGAATTGCATACTGCCCAGAGGAAGGATACTACGTTGCGTCCTTGCTACAGGAAGCTACAAAGAAGCACTGAGCCACCAAAACGAGGACAGTACTTTCTGAGGAATCGACTGCTCTATCGGAGAGCTGGAAGGGGAGACAAATTGCACGAGCAGTGTGTGGTCCCAGAGACCCACCGTCCTCACATTCTTCAGAGTGGACACACCATATCCGAGAATCGACATATGGGTGTCAGAGAGACATTGCAGCAGATTTCCGACCATTATTGCTGGCCAGGAATGACCGGAGATGTACGCCGGTTAGTGAAGTCTTGCACAGAGTGCCAGAAGGCACCACCCAAAAATAGGACTAAGATTAAAATAGCTCTTCAGGTGGAAGACCAAGTGGAAGTATGGTGTCCAGCAGAGTCTAATATACTCCAAGTAGGATGGAAAGGACCTTATCCTATGGTAAAGGTTGTGTCCAAGAACATCTATGAAATCCGGATCAGGGGAGAACTGAAAAGTCTCCCTTGGCGTCTCCTTCGGAAATATGAGGAGAGACCAGAGAGCAAATCTTCTCACCTATGATGATGGCGGCCATTAAGAAAAAGGTTACAGGTCCAGACGAAGACCAGAGATCCCAAGTACTACATAGGAGGACCTATGGGAACGTACGAGATAGGTCAGATTTTCCAGCCGAAGAGAGGAGGGAAATCACACATCAGGGAAAGGACAATAGGGAAACATTCGCTAGTAACCCAGTTCAGAAGGGGTGGGTAACGTCGGGAAAGACGAGAGATACCCAGGACTCCAACCGAAGATTGACTGACTAGATCCAATATTGTCCGAGATGGTTCTGGAAGCAAAAATCCAGGAGTTTTGGGAAAGACGATTCTGTCCATCGAGGACGATACTACAAAGCCCAGGATGCAAAGCTTGGGGAAATTAAGAGGATATGGAGACAAGGTTACAGTCAGGATGGGACGATCCGTCTATATTGAGAGCCGTCGCTTACGCCAGTCGAAAGTAGGTCGACCGAACGTACAGGGGCGATGTGCCAACACTAGTGTCTGTCATGAGAAGGATATAGGCTATCAGTGAGATAGCCTTATGGATGGAGAGGTGAGAAATGTGAGGGTACCTGGAGACCATCAACATTAGGTGGGCGGAGACAACTCCGGGAAACAGAAACCTGGAAAAAGGGATTCCCAGATACAATTATATGTACTCCAGAATGCGAAGAGACCTACAGTCAATTAAAGGAGGCGTTGGTGAACAAGCCAGTTCAACAACTCCCAGACCTTTCAAAGCCCTTTGTGTTAAGAACAGATGCGAGTGGGATTGGAATTGGAGCAGCCTTGTTACAAGAAGGGATAGAAGACGCTTCGGTTTTGAAACCTATGCCAGTAAGAAACTTCTACCGGCTGAAAAGAATTATTCTACAGTTGAAAGAGAATGCTTGTCACTCGTTTGGGCCGTACAAAAATTTCAACCATATTTGTATGGAGTACAGTTTACGGTCCAGTCAGATCATCAACCCTTGATGTTCCTAGCTACTTCGCAGAAGCTCAACATACGGTTGATGCAGTGGTCGTTGTTGCTGCAGCCGTACAACTTCACAGTGGAGTATATCCCTGGTAAGGAGAATGTAGGAGCGGATTTCCTATCTAGACATCCAGCTCCAGAGGAAGAGGAATAGGTTGGTGGATCATAGGAATCAAAACTCCAGTGAGGAAGAGTCGACGCGGTCAACGCTCTTAAGAGGGGGCCTATGTCACGGGATACTGCGAGTTTAGTGATTCCCCGATAAACTAAAATATAAAAGTACTTGCAATGTATGAGGATGGGAAATTATTGACCTTTAGTCAGAATAATAATCCAGCACTTCAGTCTTGAGCTAGGACAAAGTGACGGTCATTGACCGATTGGTATAGAAGTCAGATACAGTTGTTATCAGGGGTCTTTGACTGCCGATTTCGCCGGACAAAACAACGCAGAGACATCAGGTTGTGGAAAACACGAAGGCATTGATCAAAGAGTTAGAACTGTTTGATGTACGATAAGCGGGAATCAGCGGAGGAGAAGAGACGGAGCGGACAAGAACGAATACGTGATTTCACAAACCTTTGATGGGGAATCACGGCGAATTCGATTGTTTATGTAGGGACTTCAAAAGAGAACGGAGAATTGGAGCTAAGGTATAAATAGTTGGAAACTTGTTTTAGTGTTTTGTGTGCGACCAACTGGAGGGAGAATGGATCTATGCGTCCTTAATTAGAATAGAAATATAGGTCCCTAATTGTTTAGAGGCGATGGGACATTGGTGCTTATGTGCTTGTGTATTTCGATTCATGGACTAACATAGATAGTATAAGGTAATCGAGCTTTAGCTTAGTAATCTAGCATAGTGAACTAGGTGTCTGTGCTTTGCTGTTACCATTTCCTTCTTTTAACTAATCGTCTAGAATTTAATAGACTCATCTGTCTTATGTCAGAGTATCGTTCGGTAGCGTCTGAGTACGGCCGGAGACATACTCTCACATAAGAATTAGTCTGAAGCAGACTAATATCACCTGGTTATATATCACCCACGGGTTCTACGAAAACTCCTGACATACTCAGAGAAGACAAGAAATTTACTTCACTTGTGAAGGGATACAGTACCTCACCTTAAGAACTAAGATTATAGAAAGTTACTTCACTTGTGCAGAGATACAGTACCTCACCTTAAGAACTAAGATTATAGAAAGGTACTTCACTGGTGCAAAGATAACTAATCACAAATAAGAGAACTCTGTAATTCAAAAGTATCCAGGTTAAGAAAGCATGTAAAGGACGTTAATTCTATAAAGGCAGAGTGACATAAGCTAAATATATGTGACTGGTTTACTCATATAAAAGAAACCAGGGAGAACTCAAGAACAGTTTCCATGCCTACAAAAGTGCTAATTAACTAACTGTAGACAGTGGTGATGTGTTTTCAGTGATGGATTTTACTAACTTCCAAAAACGAAAATCTGTCGAAGTCCGAGACTTACCGTATTCGCATTATTTCATGGTGATCAGACGGGGAACAATCTCTATATATTGGAATACGTCCAGCTTCAACCGGAGAGGAGCAATCCGGGTGAGAGCTGTCCATATATGTGTGATGTATTATTGCATGGCCGTATCCGGATGAGAGATATGCTACGTAACATAAGACTTCCAGAGTCCTATCTCGCACTCACACTAGAAGACACTACAAATTACATATACACATTCAATACATACAACTGACATAGTTTTCAGCATTAAATATTGTATTAATTGTTTGAGGAAACTGTTGTCGGGGTATGTTATGAAGGAATAAGAGAGAGAGAGAGAGAGAGAGAGAGAGAGAGAGAGAGAGAGAGAGAGAGAGAGAGAGAGAGAGAGAGTGAGTAGAAGACAGAACGGGGGAGTGTAGACAAAGGTCTGACAATAGTTCCAAAGTATAAGAAGGATGTTGAAGGTGTGCTTGTTGATTCCACTTTCCCCCAGGGACGACAAGCGATAATACTGACCAAATAAAAAGATGTCGATTGAATCGAGAAAAAGAGTGTTGAGGTGCCACATTGAGCCTGCACTTTTGTATGGATGTGTAACTTTGACAATGAGCAGTCAAGCTGAAAAACATCTGATGGCAGTAGAAATGTGGTTTCTGAGGATAATGCAAAGAATACCATGGGCAGACAGAAAAACCAATGACCAAGTACCACAGGAAACAAATGAAAATCGTAAATTGATCAGAGAAATTAGACGTAGACAGTCACAATTTTTGGACATGTTATGAGATGAAATGAACAGGAGAACTTGGTGACAACTGGCAAGATAGAGGAGAACAGACCAAGGGGGGAGACCGAGAAGTAAATACCTGGATGGCTTGGCCACATGGCATGGTCGAGACAGGAACACTGAGCTGATCCACGACTCTGGTGATAGAGTGAAATGGCGAGTCATGACCGCCCACACTTTCCAGAATGGTACATGATGGATGGATGGTTATTGGATAGTCCTATGGTTATCATCATCATCACGTAGTCCCTTCTTTACAGTACGTCGCTCTCACTACAACCTGCCAAAAAGCCTCTCAATCTCTGGCCATTTCTCCCGCATTACGCACCCTCATGCCCAAAAAGCATGCATTGTCCTGTGTCAATCTTCGAGTGTGTGTGTGTGTGTGTGTGTGTGTGTGTGTGTGTGTGTGTGTGTGTGTGTGTGTGTGATATTCATTCATTAACTAACGCATGTATCAATTTATTGTAATGGCCTCAAGGGTTCTCCATCAGTTGAACATAGCCAGGAGCAGGTCGAACACACCGCTGCCTTGGGCTAGTTCACAATGAGAAAAACCGACCCACAAAGAATATTTATAGCTGTTTGAGTCTGGACTCACATTTGGATCTCTACCAGTGCTGCCGGCTTCGTGCACTGAGATCATCCTTGTGGGATTTGTGAAAGGAGACTAAGACCATATGGGGATATCTAATATCTGTCTAATATATAAATATTATAAGCAATAAAAAGGATCCTGGAGAAAAATATGAATTGCATGTTCTTTGCAAGACATCGCAATCAATCCCAGTCCCAATTTGCGATATACCAGGTAATTTTGAGCTCAGTAGTGTGCCATTGCCTTCTGAACTGATCCAGAGTAACATACATGAAGGCGGCATAGTGATCTATACCGATGGGTCTGTGGTGAGAATCAGGCGTAGTGGTTGGGGTTTCATTGCGAAGGCTAACGGACAATTCTTTAAAAAAAAGGAGTCTGGCATATGAGACTACAACTTCCAACATTAGAATGGAGGTGGAGGCAGTAACAGCGGCATTCTGTTGGTTGGAGAAGATCACTGCAACACATTGCATTCATTACGGACTCAAGGAGTATGCTTAGTAAAGTGGGAAAAGGAATGTTTCGTGTGGAATGGCTCATCTCGCTTCAGAGGTCACAGATTGTGAGAATTGTATGGATGTTTGTTTTTTGCGGGAGGTGGGGGAGGGGGGGGGGGGTTGTGTCTGTGGGACCTGATGGAGACGGCTGGGGAACAGATTGAGAACTCTATGTGGAAAGGGTGAGACTGCGAGGGATGGGCGATGGTTCTGGAATAATCTCAAAACTGAGAGGGAAGACCATGAGAACTCTCAATCAGATAGCGGTGGGAACGATTTATAGTATGACTCTTCGCTGGCTGTTGAACGAGGAAACGTGGCCCATGTGGGAATGTTCTGAGTGCAGAGAAATCGGTTCTTGTCGCAACTCAACTCAAAACTCAACTTTCTCAATGGGAAGTCACAACTGACTTTCTCATGGAACGAAACCATTTCACCGCTGCCGGTGATTTAATCTCTCAGCCACGCCGAGGTCTAGACCACACACACACACACACACACATACACACACACAAACACACACACAAACACACACGCAACAAATAATCCTAACGCAGTATAGATTTAAACCTACTATTGCTAGACCAGTGAGTGAGTATGTTACTCACTATACCACCATGCGCATTTTCTACACAAAGGCAAGTGTTTTCGTTTCTGAAACAAACAAAAATAGTTGTTTCAAAATGCGCCTAATCATTTTAACAGTCTTTGTTCTCAAGACATTCTGACACCGCTTGTGCAAACTGATATGTCTTAGAATTGCTAGTCGCAAACTTCAAAACATAACAGTGATTTATGAGTATACGACGGACCGGATCGCGCAATGCACCACAAATCAAAAGTTACTGGACAATCTTGATTCGAAAAAATGGCAATAAAATACAATTAATTATGAATTGTCAATAATTTATCCAGGTTGTGTTGGTAATTGATTGAATAAAGGTCCTATATTGTTGATTTCTGAACACACAAAAAGCTGTAAATCTATCAAAATAACAATGTTTTTCTCTTAGTTTGCTGTTCTCCGAGAAAATCAGAATTTCTTCATTCAAATCTCCAAGATTTGCATAGCAATTTGTTCCCGTCTCGACGCAATGGCAGACGTAATGTTAGGGTTGGATGGAGCGGTCGGCCGGACTGGCTTTCATCCAATTAGTGTTTGCTTGTGGGTGTATGCTTGACATTTCGATGTTCTTGTTTTGCAGAAAGGGAAAACATATTACTTGTGATTTGTCAATTTTCTTGTTTCCCGATATATTTTTCAGAGGGGTGCATTGTGTGTATGAGTAGTCTTCTTGTTTATATTTACCTACCTACCTACCAACCTACCAACCTTCATACCTAAATACCTACTTACCTAATACCTACATACATACATATATACATACATACCTACCTACCTACATATCTACCTACATATCTACGTACATACATACATACCTATCTATCTAATACCTACATATCTACCTACCTACATACCTACATATCTACCTACATACCTACCTATATACTTACATATTTACCAACTATGTACATACCTACACACATACATATTACCTACATATCTACCTACATACCTACACACCTACCTACATACCTACATAATACCTACACACCTACATACCTACATATACCTACATACCTACATATACCTACATACCTACATATACCTACATACCTACATACCTAACTACCTACCTACTGGCTCTGTCGTGAAGGGGTTACGAACGCAATTGGTTATCCCGCATACCGTGTTCAAAACACAGCTTTGGGCGATTTGACAGTAGATCACTTTGCGTTGGTTTTCATAAAATGGTATGAATGCTGGTCGTTCAGAAAGCAATGGCAAATTGAACAAAAACTTGCTAAGAAATAACAAGCAGCGAAAAAATTCTGGGGTTGACTGCGAGTCCTGATAACATACTTACCTACCTACCTACCTACCTAAATGCCGACCTACTGAATTACATACTTACCTGTATACCCACAGGTGAAGTCAATAAGTAAGTCACAAATTGCTGTAGAAAAATAACTAAGTATGATAAAAACTTGAAATCAGTTTATTGTTATACATACATTGCCCTCTATTTCTCAATATAATTTCCACCAACATTGATGCACTTATCCCATCGTTTTATGAGGCCTCCCAAACCGGCTTCATAGAACGGCCGGCTCTGTTTTCTAAACCACGTTTTCACTTCACATTCAACCTCGGCGTCATTCGCGAAATGTCTCTCGCCAAGGTGCATTTTCAGTGGACCAAAAAGGTGGAAATCGCTAGGGGTTAAGTCGGGGGAGTCTTCTTGGCGAAGTGGTCAAGCCGTTTGACTCGGGTTCCGAGGGTTGTGGGTTCGATTCCGGGCCGCGTCCTTCGGTTCATGAGTGAAATTTTTCGAAGACTCCTGTGGGTCGTCGTTAGAGCTACGGAATTCGTGCTTTATGCGACGCTTTCTGCATTGCGGAAAGAGACCGAGCCATATGGGATAAAAACCCGGTGCAATGAAGTCGACCCTATCGACTTTTAAGCGACTTTATTTTAGGAGTCTTCGAAAAAGTCGGGTTTGTAAGGTGGATGTTCCAGAACTTCCCACCTTAGTTGATTAATTATCTCCTGAGTTATTCGAGCCGTAAGTGGTCTGGCATTGTCATGAAGAAGCAACACTCCTCTAGTCAGCAGTCCTGGACGTTTTCTTCGAATTGCATCATGAAGCATCGATAGAACTTCACAGTACGATTCAGAATTCATATTGTCACCTTTCTTCTTGAAATTGGTTAAAACCACGCCTTGACAATCCCAGAACACTGTCAGCATAACCTACCGTGCTGAAGGCGTAACCTTGAATATTTGGACACAAGGCAAAGAAGGATGTTTGCATCGCATTAAAGCGCGCTTTGATTCGGGCTGGTAGTGATGCACCCATGATTCGTCCCCAGTAACAATCCTGTTCATCATGTCTTCTTCTTCATCTTCGTATAAGGTTCATGTTCCTCCTTCAATTGTCTGGGTACCCATCTTGAGCACACTTTCATAAATTTCAATCGATCATACATTATGCTGTACGCTGAACCTTGTGAGCACCCTATTGAGATGCTATAGAGTCTATCGTTACTCGCCTGTCACCTCTAATCATCTCCTCCACCCGCTGCACGGGTGCTTTTGTTGCAATCTCAACAGGACGACCAGATCGAATTTCATCAACAATTTTAGAGCTTAAAAGTCGACAGGGTCGACTTCATTGCACCGGGCTTTATCCCATATGGCTCGGTCTCTTTCCGCAGTGGGGAAGCGTCGCATAAAGCACGAACTCCGTAGCTTTAGCGACGACCCACAGGAGTCTTCGACAACGTTAACTCGTGAACCGAATGACGCGGTCCGAATCGATCCCACAACCTTCGGAGCCCGAGTCAAACGGCTTGACAACTTCGCCACGGAGACTCCCGTCTATTTAGAGCGTCCTTGAGAAAATGTCTCTACTCTTTACGCTCCGCTTTACGGAACAAACATTTGTCAGAATAAATAGGAAGCATTTCCTTATGAATGTCCTTTGCAGACAGTCCTTTTGCCCCCCCCCCCCCAAAAAAAAACCGCACAAAACCACGTTGCTCTTTGGTTGTACACTCCGTAAGTAAGTCGCCAATTTGTTTATGCGCTGCGCATGCGCATGAGACACCTAGCGCCACCTGATGAACGGGAATATAAAGTTCGATGTTGCTGTAGAAAACACCAACTACATTTACCTGCCATCAAACAGAACTGTGTGACTTACTTATTGATTCGCCCTCGTACATTCATACCTTCATACGTGCTGGATGGCCTCTCTACTTGTCCACCTACCTACGTGCTTACTACCAACCTACCTGCACGCCTCCTTACCTCACCTACCAACCTACCTATATATATGTATATATACATATACACACATCCATCCATCATGTGCCATGGAGATAAGAGTGGGCGGTCATGTTCTGCCATCTCACTCGATCACCAGAGTCGTGGATCAGCTCCGTGTTCCTGTCTCGACCATGCCACGTGGCCAAGCCATCCAGGTATTTACTTCTCGGTCTTCCCCTTGGTCTCTTCTCTTCGATCTTCCGGTCGTTACCAAGTTCTCAAAGTCATTTCTTCTCATAACATGCCCAAAAAATTTTGACTGTCTACGTCTAATGACTCTAATCAGTTTACGATCCTCATGTGTTTCTTGAAGGACTTGTTCATTGATTTTTCTGTCTGTCTATGATATTCTTTGCATTTTCCTCAGAAACCACATTTCTACAGCCATCACATGTTTTTCAGCTTGACTGCTCATTGTCCACTCTTCACATCCATACAGAAGTACAGGTTCTATGTAGCACTTCAACACTCTTTTTCTCGTTTCAATTGATATCTTTTTATTGGTCAGTATGCTTTTCATCTTACAAAATGCTACATTCGCAATGGCAATTCTTTTTCTAATCTCTTCAAGGCATCTCCCATCAGATGGTATGACTGTGAGGAGTCAACTGTATCGATTCACTTGCTTAAGAATATGCCCATTTACTAGTATATAACATTGTGGTATTTCCCTCTTCCCAATGACAAACATATTCTGTGTCTTCTTAATATTAAGTTCTAACCCTAGTTGTTCACTATGTGCAACAACCGCATCTACTAAATTTTGCAGGACCTGTTCATTGTCTGAAATCAAAATGTATCATCTGCATATCTAATGTTATTGATGTATCGTCCCCCAATGTTGACTCCTTCCATATCTTCTATATTTCTGAAAATATTTTCACTGTACAGGGAAAAAGGATCTGGCGACATTACACATCCCTGTCTCAAACCTCTTTTAATGATATTGACCTACATAACAAACCTATGTAGAAGTTTATACAACAACAGTGAATGCATAGTGAGAGCAACTGGGGGACACTCAGAACCCTTCACCATAAGATCTGGATTACGACAAGGTTGTGTCCTGTCCCCTCTCTTGTTTATAACTACTAGCAGACCCGGCCCGGCTTCGCCCAGTCCCTGGCAGGGAGCATCTCATTTAATTCATATTCGGCCTTTGCTCCCGTTCCCGTTCCCAACAAAGACGACGCGGCCCGGCATCGCCTTGCCCCTTGCAGGGAACATCTCATTTAATTCATATTCGGCCCTTGCTCCCGTTCCCGTTCCCAAAGCGGGGACCATCTCATTTAATTCATATTCGGCCCCAGCTCCCATTCCCGTTCCCAAAGTGGGGAGCATCTAATTTAATTGGGTAAAAGGAGCGGCGACAGCAGCAGCCTCAGTAGAAGAAAAAGGAGGCGGAGGTGGAAGGAGGAAGAGGGAGGTGAAGGAGGAAGGAGGAGGGAAGAGGAGGAGGGAGGAGGATGGAAGAGGAGGGAGGAGGAAGATAAAGGAGGAGGAGGGAGGAAGAGGGAAGAGGAGAGAGGAGGAGGGAGGAGGTATAGGGAGGAGGAGGAGGAGGGAAGAGGAAGACGGAGGAGGAGGGAGGAGGAGGGAGGAGGAGGAGGGAGGACGAGAGCAGAGGAGGAGGGAGGAGGAGGAGGAGGGAGGAGGAGGGAGGAGGAGGAGGGAGGAGGAGGAGGAGGGAGGAGGAGGATGGAGGAGGAGGGGGAAGAGGGAGGAGGAGGGAGGAGGAGGAGGGAGGAGGAGGAGGGAGGAGGAGGAGGGAGGAGGAGGGAGGAGAAGAGGAGGAGGGAGGAGGAGGAAGGAGGAGGAAGGAGGAGGAGGAGGGAGGAGGAGAGAAGAGTAAGGAGGAGGAAGGAGGAGGATGAGGAGGGAGGAGGAGGAGGGAGGTGGAGGAGGAGGAGGAGTAGGGAGGGGGAGATAGAGGGATGAGGAGGAGGAGGGAGGAGGAAGGAGGAGGAGGAGGAGAAGGGGGAGGAAGGAAGAGGAGTGATTAGGAGGAAGGAGGAGGTAGGAGGAGGAAGAGGGAGGAGGAGGAAGGAGCAGGAGAGGGAGGAGGAGGAAGAGGAGGGAGAGGGAGCAGGGGGATGGGGAAGAGGAAGAGGGTAGGAGGAGGAGGAGGATGGGAGAGGAGGATGAGGAGGATTATAACGCATATGCCTGTAGATAACTGCAGCGAAAAGGTGGGTCTGTCTATCTATCTGACCCGGTGGGCTTTGCCCAGCTCCTTGCGGGGAGCGTCTCATTAAATTCATACAACAACAAAAAAATGTTACTTAAAAGAATGTCCTTCCACACACCATCCATTATTTTTAATGAAAACTGTTTTTAATCACCTACATGACTGTACTGTAGATAACTTCTTTAAGCATAAAAAGATGAGTTACAATGTTATGCATTATGCATTATTTTTATGAAAACTTTGAAAATGCCTCAAAGATTATATCATTATTTATTATAACTCATATGCCGGTAAATAACTATAGACAAAGAGTTTATACATCTTTGAAGACCATGCAACAATGTGACTATAAGTTATATAGCAATGTTATTAAAAGTTATGCCCCTTGAAATAACTTTTCTAGAGTTAAGTCCCCTTGCTATATAGAAATTATAATGAACAATGAAATATTAGATAATATTGAGTAAGTAGCCGATTTTGTACTAAAAAATTATGACAGTTGGCAGCGCGGGAATGAGAGGAAGAAGTGTAGAAAATTTCATCTCAATCGAATGGGCCGTTCGCGAACGCATAAAGGACATACAGACAGACATACATACATATTACATCCCTTTTTATATATAAGATATAGACAGCATATGTAAAGAAACCAGCCAAACGTAGACCGCGAGAACACCGCACGACGAGAACACAGAAGCAGAACCATCTGCAAATATAACCATTAGAGAACTGTTTGCGGACGACCAAGCACTAATATCGAAATCAGAAGCTGAATTACAAGACCACATGGATAGTCTAAACGAAATGTGCAGGGAACATAACATGAAAATTAGCACAAGTAAAACAGAAGTATTGACTAAAGCTAAAGAAGATAAAACAACGATTCACCTAAACGAACATCCATTGAAACAAGTAAAGAGTTTCAAGTACCTAGGAAGTATATCAGCAAATGGCAAATCAGAAGACGAGATCGAAAATAGGTGCAATAAGGCAAACCAGCTCATTGGACAAATGGCACCAATACTAAAGAACAACAATGTATCAATAGCTACTAAGAAAGCACTTTACAACACAATCTTCCTACCAACTCTATGTTACCAATGCCTAACCTGGACAATGACAGAAAAAGAGAAAAGAAAAATCACAACAGAAATGAGATTCCTGAGAAGAATACTCAATGTATCAATAAGAGATAAGATCAGAAATGAAGAAACCAGGACTAAAGTGGGGGTTATAGCTGTACTAGATTTTATTAGAAAGCAGCAAGTCAAATTGTTTGGCCATGAAAGTAGGTTACCAACTAACAGTATACCACAACAAGCAATGATGTACAGACCAGAGGGAAGCAGAGGAAGAGGCCGACCACGTAAACGATGGACGCAGGGAATAACAGAATCCATGGGCATATCTATACATGAAGCCCATAAGCGGGCACTCTCCTGCTGTTTATACTTTACCTCGACACCGCAAGGTACAAGAGGAACATGATGAGATGAGAGACCTACATCGTTATCAATTCTGATGGCAGCTTGTTGTTTCCAAGATATGTTTTTTACAAGTCTAAGGTCTTTTCCATCAATTTGTAGATCTTCAAGCATCCTTAACATGTGGACATGTCTCACTTTATCGAAAGCCTGTGTGTAGTCAATAAAGCAAAGATATCGATTTTTGTTTACTTCTATAGAACGTTTAATTACTGTTCTCAGTATATACACAGCATTTACATTGCCCTTGCCTTTTACAAACCCACATTGTTCTTCTCCTCTTTCGGGTTGTACTTTCTTCCTAACGCTTTGCATGATAATTATCAGCAGAATCTTCGTCATGTAGCTCATTATACTAATTGTTCGATGTTGATCACATTTAACGGCTCCTGATTTCTTCGGGATTGCAATAAATATAGAATTACATAATTCAGGGAGTATATCTCCAATATCGTATACTGCGTTCAGCAGTCTGGTGACTTGGTATATATATATATATATATATATATATATATATATATATATATATATATATATATATATATATATATATATATATAGAGAGAGAGAGAGAGAGAGAGAGAGAGAGAGAGAAAATAAGACCCCCCCCCCCCACCAAAAAAAAAAAAAAAAACACACACACACACACACACACACACACACACACACAAAAACACACACACACACAGCATGAATAATAAGAACAAATGCAAGAAGAAGAAAAAGAACAATCGGGGCCAAAAAATAATACATCCTACCACAGATAGTTATTCTTCCTCCGACGTTCCTCCCACGACTACCTTTGTTCCTTATTTAGTCTAGTTTATTCTATGCCTCCTCTGCTGTAGTTCATCCAGTCGTCTCCCCCTCCGACAGACGAAATGGATTCAGCATTTGCATAGAAATAGATCCGAGACCCGAACGGTCGGTACATCACGTGTGATTGAACCACAACTTAGGAGACATAAATATGTACCACTTGACCCCATTTTAATAAAAGGGGATTTACTCAATCTCTGCCAGTTACTTGTTCTAGTCCCCGCTGGGACATGGGTTAGTCCGGGATGGGACATTTATAAACCCATAATGGGAAAACAGTCATGCGTCCGGAAGACTAGCCCGACTGATTCTAAAACCCTCCCAGACTTAACTACCTCCACGGTTGTTTTGACGTGTTGCCATGAGCATTTGTATGTAAATGTCTTGGAAATTATTCCGGCAAAAATGTTGTACAAGATTTCCTGACAGACTTGTATTGTTACAGAGGACATTGTATGCGTGTGTGTTTTCTGTGAGCACGAGTCAATGCGGGTGTGTTTGTTGGTCGCGTTCTTTCGCTGATGTCAAAGGATCTGGATAGACTGATGATTCTTTGTGTTTGTGAGTGTAGACATACTTAGTGTACTTCAGTGTGTATGTGTGTGTGTGTGTGTGCGCGCGCGCGTGCGCGTGGGTATCTTCTTCTTCCGATGTTCTCTTCCAATGTAGCACAGGCCTTTAACCAACTAACGTGAAGCCTTTTGTAGAATGTGTATGACCTGTCTGTCTGTCTGTCTGTCTGTCTGTCTGTGGGTGGGTGGATTCATGATGTGTGCGGGTGGGCTCAGGATGTGTGGGTGGGCGGGGTGGGATTGTGTGGGTGGGTGGGGGATTTGTGTGTGGGTTCGTGCGGGATGTATGGGTTGGCGGGGAGATGTTTGTATGGGTGGGGATGCGTGTTTGGCTAGGTGATTGTGGGTGAGTGGGTGGAGGAGGATACGTTGGTGGATGATTGATGGTGGGTTATGGGATGGGTGGGGGATATATGTGTAGGTGGGGAGATGTGGGTGTGGGGATATGTGGTGGGTGGGAGATGTGTGCATGTGGGGTGGTTGTGGGTTTGGGGATGTGTATGGGTGTGGGATATTTGGGTGGATGGGTGGGGAGTGAGTGTGTGTGTGTGTGTGTGGGTTAGAGATGTGTGGGTGAATGTGTGTGGGGGATTGTGTGGATTGGGGGAGGGGTGCGTGATGGATTTGGGGATGTGTGTGTGGGTAGGGGATATGTCTGGCTGGGTGGGGGTGTGTGTGGCTGGATGGAGGATGTATGTGTGGGTAGTGAGGGTGATTGTAGTTGGGGGATGTGTGGGTGGGTAGTAGATGTGTGGGGAGATGTGTATATGTGGGTGCGGGATGCGTCTTTGGGGTGTGTGTGGGTGTGGTGTTGTGTGGGAGGGGAGCTGGGTGTGGATAAAGTATGTGTGGGTGGGTGGAGGTGAGGTTGGGTGTGCGGGTGGGTGAAGGATGTGTGTGAGGGTGGGGGATGTGTGTTTAAATGGGTGGTTGGGGTGTGTGAGTGGGGGTGTGTGGGATGTGGATTTTAATTCCTGAGAATGATTCGTTAAAATGTCTAGGGGGTATTATTGATTCTCTGGTCACTGGTCAGAATGCAGGGTGATCAGGGATATTTACCACAAATCCCAGGAAGAAAGAGCTCAATCCTTGAAACAATGGCATCTGTGTGTAGGTTTCCCTTCCCACTTCATCACCCTTTAAATTAACTATAGATGCTAGAAGGAGATTGATTGCTCACACCATATAAACAACCACTTATTGGACACCACATTTACTTGATGTACACAACACTTTTGGACAAACAGTTCAGGTATTAACTCAAGATCTGCAATTACATATATAGATGTGTAATAAACACTATGCATTTTCAGACAGGCATGGGAATGATGTGCATATTACAACATAGTACCCAGTGACCCCCCAAAAAAACACAAGGTTATTACAAACAACACAACAACCACAAATTGGGTCTACTTTCATTTACCCTCATAATTAAGGCAAATAAAGATTAAATAGAACCCAACATAACATGTTTCTGACACCTTTTACCATTCTCTCATTGTTAAAAATAATGAGTTGGTGTCAAAATACTATACCATCTATATACCATTGGAAAAAAAAACTACTGACCTGTTACCTTCAGAAAAAAACCCAACATATAAACAGCATTTTGTACTATTAATTAAACTAATTAATAGAGTCAATTTGCTCCTGTTGTGCGGTTAGGGGTTCACCTTTTCTGTCGATTAGATCCTTTTCCCATTATCTGGGTACCGAATTAATGCACTCAGTTATGTTCTTACTATTTAGTCACTGGTAATTGGCTGGTGCAAATCATACTTTATAATCCAAAATAGAAATTACACACAATCACAAATCCCTCCGCGGGCTAGAATATTTGAGTACTCTGTTGCAGTAGGCTCGGTGTCTTTTTTTGAAATTTGGGGCCTCAGGTTGGTCTAACTTTCCGGAATTTCCACTTAAGCTCTGCAGAAGGTACTTTACCATCTCACCATACATGGTGCCAAGTAGACGTCCATTCAGCTGCTCTGCTTTTACTATCAGAATCCCAAGTAGTTCAACAAAGATTTTACACCCACCAAGTCGCGAGTCTATAACCCATGGCATTTAGGTTGACATTGGACCAGCAAAGAGTTAGTCGTTATCTAGTCCAGTGTAGAACTTTATTTGACTGAGAGGCATCTCATGGTAGTATCTGTGACTAGGGCCACACTTGATCTATACCTACATATATCCACAGATGAATAAATCCAGCACAGTAACAGGTTTGCAAACAATTGGATGATTCCTCTTGTTGCAGATATAGAGACATTTAGCTGCTTTCATATGGTCTTTTATCTGATGGTGTTCAGGGTTTGGAACCTTGAGGTAATCTGGTTTCGTAGTTATGTTTCAGATGATATTCAGTTTGTACCTTGGTTGTATTGGCTTATGTGGTTCCGTGTCTTCTCCCCATTTGGTTGAGCTAGAACTTAGTGTTGAATAGCTGAATTCCATGTTTGACTGTTGCAGCTGTGAGACATTCTTTCGAAGACTTATCCATTGTTGGATATTAACTTGGTAACCCAACCAACAGTTGAAGGGCTTTCACTGTTGCTAGTTTTAGTAACTTGTAGGATTGTCCCATAGTTTCACTGATTGTGCTGAGTGATAAGGCTTATAGGTGATACTTCTCAGACGTAAAGCAGACGATACACTGTTGTCAGTTACTCTGTTGATCTTCATCTTTGTAGATTATTAGATCTTGAAGTCCATCCTGGATATTCCTACTAAAATAGGACTTAATCACTCACCCAGTCAGTTGTCTTCTAATTTATCTGTTGCTCGCTATGGAGCTATTGAGCGCAGCAGTCCATGGGTATTTCTAGATGCAGACTATGGTTAGGACATTTACTTTCTGGCTGTTGACCCAGGATCCAGATATAGTGATATAGTCCCACCACATTCAACCACCACCTGCTTCTCTTCTACAGAAAAGGGATGACAAAGAATACAACACTAGCATTAACCTACTGTGTTATGATAAAAGGTTTACAACACAATTACAAACACAAATACAAAACAACAAGGGGAGAAGGGGAAAGGAGTGGGTGTCCATGTTCCACTGTCCCTCATTGCTGAGTAGAGCCAATCTGACCCTTCCTAGTGAGTATGGTATTTTCTCACTTATATTTTGTTCTGTTGTTACTGGGACTATTGGATGGGTGAAGTCATTCTGTCCATCCAACATGTTGATATTGTCTCTCTCATTACTTGAAGAGAATAGCCTATACAGAATCCCTGTGGTTTCTAATGCCGCGTCTTCATTTCGGCACTATAATCATCACTAGGTCAAGACTATTCACCATTGGCTTCTTAAGTACTGACATACATATGTATTCTTACATCAACATCCTCTAATCCCAAGGTGCAACATTAAAATGTATATTCCCACAGTAAAAAGTAACAATCAGAACAAAGAAAATTCTCATACCAAAAAAAAAACATACATGTACATTTCTCTGATATTAAGTACAGGATAATCATACATAATAATCATAATGATGATGCAGGGAGCCTAGGCTTTTGAATTATCTTCATGAACTAAAACATCCATTGTTTTCCCCCACTGCGTACAGCACATGAGGATAGTAATCGCTGTGATATGTTTTGCCAATGACTGCTATTATTCGGAGGGTATTTATAAGAATAACTTATGCCGCATGGTCCAGTCTTCTGAATATTGCAAGCAATTTATTCACATCAATCTTCGCTTCTGTTTCTACTATGGTGAGGCGATGCGGAGTGAATCCTATCCGAACATGCATTTACATCACGCGTTTACTTTAATTCTTCATGAATTTATATTCAAACATGGCCTGTCCCTAACACTATTTTATGAAATGATTATATGTTCACCCTCATATGGAGTGGTTACTAATCTGTTAACAAAAGGATAGTACTAAAATTTAACACTATAGTTCCAAGTTACAGATTATGATGTGGCGAAGCATTTTATCCCCTGACTAAGAGTCCGGAATACGCGTAATCATTTGTATGTCCCCGCATGGATAAAACACCTTTCTATAGTACATAGATTATTTGCAGATTTCTAAGCATAAATAGTGAGATATTGTTCACAGTGCCTAGAAGTTTTAACATAGGAATATGAAATTGACAGACACTAGTTCTTTACTATGAAGCATGAATCAGGGGTCTGCTCCTACATTGAGAAAATCTCTAGAATGTGTTTCAGACATGAGAGTTGATACTTTACAGTACACATAATATTCATAGATTATAGCACTACTAGTGAGATATAAGTTCATAATGCCTATACAAGATATTAACATATAGATTTGAAATTGTAAGACATAGGAAAAATTACAGCGTGGCGCCCACATGTGTTTCCTTAATAAACATCATCCAGCCTGGTTTAAGAGAATTGTAACTAATTCTTACTTAAACATACTGGTTTATGTAATACATAAATATATCTTAATAATGTAGATAACATACCAATAGCTTGAATAGAATCATGTTTTTAAGGCAAACTACCTTCTCCCCGAAGGGAAAGGTCGACTTTCTTGTGTGTTCTCTTGACTAGAAATGGCCGCTTCAGTCTTTGTTTTCCCCCTCGCCAGGATTGGCCAGATAAGGGAGAGAAAACAAGCCAAAATAAATTTAGCTGTGCCACGGTCAGTCTATCGCTGTTTTATTTTCTCCTACATTAAGTAAGTTACTTAAACAGTAATTGTAAGGGTTTGTTTATTTTTAAGGGAGTCCATAAATAGGAAAGGGTAAGGACGTTTTATTATACCACACGCCTCCCCAATTTAAGACATTTATTTCTTTCAGAAATTAAATGGTCGAGTAGTACTCTACAATTTCCGTCTTTACATTGACTCCCCTAGTATCCATCCCTTATTACTTTACTACATTTCTTTCCTATATTAAAATCTACCAGAGCCACGCCCATTTTCTTCTAGTCACGACAACTGGCATAACCCTTATGGATTATTTCTCTTTTAGTGAAAGAGTGTAGCACCCTCTCCACTGTTGTCAGCTATTGTTTGAAATATGAGTGGTTATCTGATAATTTGTTACTTTCAAGTACTAGTTTGTCTGCATCAAACCGACTTTTTGAAGCAATTGAAATATCATCATTAAGCTTTATTTCTCTCTCATTAGATTATCAATCTGGAGATTATGTTAAAACCGACGGTTAATTCTGCGTCTACTGATAGCATATTAAACTCGCCCGTCTCCCTGTAAGTTAGACGTTTGTTTTAACTATAGATCTGATATTTAAAGGAAGCTAAATATGGTTCCTGTTGAATACATTTTCATCCAATACATCATGTGTTTGGGTTATTAGTCGAGTTATGGGATTTTCCGATCAGTTTTGATAACTACTGATTAGAGTGGTGTCCCTTTCTCTTGCGGGTTTTTCCCGAGAATCTCGTCTAACATGTAAACAAGGTCCAACTTTTCTAGATTTCCGTTCTGAACCGACTATTCCGGGGAACATGAATCTATCAGAAACGAAGTAATTTTTAGCTTACTCTCTCTCTCTCTGCTTTTCCTTCTAACCTAGATCTATTTTACGCTAGAATCCTTATTAGTAATTCTAACTTGATGTGTTTGAGTTTCACTCTGTATTTGTTGCTTTGGTGTTGAATTACGATCAATTTTGCGTCGCTTGGCGTACATTGATCGTCGTCTACCTCCCTCCAGGTTTTAGACTATTTTCAACTTAGCAACATACATTATTATGTAGGTTCAGACGTATTGTCTCCTACTATATATAATCAGTTCAGTGAGAAGTTAAAAGCCCCTTTATGGTTTCCTGTGATAGTCTTCCAGACAATAAAGTTGCTGGTACACTCCCAGTTATGGATGTGGATTACTAGTCTTTGTAAAATTACTATTACATATGTATATCCCTCTCATACTGGCGTCTCCTGAGTTGTGTCCTCAGGATAACAGGTAAGGTACTCTTAATGTTTCTCTCCAGTTTTGTTTTCCTCCGTTTAATACGTGGAAGCTCTGGATTTATTTAGATTGACTAAGGTCTATCTTTGAACTGTTATATAATTTACTAGCTGGATTCCTGATTGAAATTCCTAATCTTGTAAATATCAAGCAATTCTTCAGCTATCTGCTCCAATTTGCTTGGTTTTTACACAGCTATATTCCATTTTTCTAGCATGGGTTCACTGTATAAGTTTTAGGCGTTTCCTCTGTCTTTACGTCAAAGGGTTCGTCCTATCTATAAACAGCATCTATTTTAAGAGTTGTTTATTTAATTGTTGCTTTTTACTGATTCGTATCAGTTATTTAAGCTAATCTCTGTTAGTCTGGATCTGCTTTCACATATTTAATGCTGGCATATAATCCTAGTCAGAACTGAGATGTAGAAATCTGTTTCGCCTTGCGATTGATTTCTGATTCATCTACCTATTAGTAGACTTCGAGCATTATCTAGAATTTAGTTACTCGGTTAGTTTCAAAGAAAATACAATTGAGTCGCGCGCCTCTATTGTACCACTTATTTTTGCCCTTCTTAATTCTTCCCTTATGAGAATATTAATGTTAGTTAGGCAATTATTGAAATAACTTTACGTAAGCTAATCGCTAACTAAAAGCTGTTTCTCTCCTCTTTTTGATGAGGACTACTCATAGTGAACATTTCACTTAGTGAGGTTAAACTGTACATTTCAAAGTTAAGGAGCCAATATCTGAAATGTTCAGTCTCTTACTAGAGATTGGCACAGATTTTTCCCGGTATCTCCTGAAGTTTATTTGACATTCCAATTTCTTAAATTAATTCTTTAATTATACCTTTTACATACCTATACGGTCTGTTTCCGCTACCATTAATAATGGAATCGGGGTGGATAATTTAAAGAAATACCTTATATTCTGTTGGGTCAGTAAGTGAGTTGATCAGTTTCACTTACATCACCAGGTGAATATTTTGGTTGACCCTATTTATTAACATATGGGCCATCTGAGTTAGTTAATAATACTACTCATATCACCGGTGGAGTAGAATAAGTGTCGGTATGGCTTTTCTTCCTAAGTATCCATCAGTTATTCACTTTACTTTACTACCGGTGTTGTAGAACATGTTATGTTATATGAAAAAAAAGGATTACATTAGGGTGCCCCTAAATAATGCAAATTCTTACAATATTCCTTCCCTTCCATTAACTATGTCTACATTGTTGCAAGTGGTGGTTTTGGCCTTACCATTAGTTCATTTACTTTAGTTACTGCTATTTTCCCCTGGTTTAATTCATCTCTCAGGTATTATTTACTGTACTACTGAATCATTCGTTGATTAAATTTTTCCCTAAAAAAAAATTTATTGGATTTTTAACTTATCTGTCCTAATTATCTATAAAATTGTCTATCACTCTCTGCTGCCTTGGTAACTTTTCAATATTACATGAATTATACAAGCAGATCAAGCATGAAAATACAATGATAATCAATGACAAAATAATTAATTAACACATGATTCATATGTAGGAACATAAACCTTATGGATACATAATATAGTAGTGTGTTCATGAGTACACCACTTTTAAACCATTTAAAGAGAATACCAGAGTAGCAGAACCATACCTCAAACATCAAATGGGACTGACTATGAATTCTAAACATTCACTGAATTACCTATCTTATGTGAGTTTACCATCCCAGAGACCTTACTACTGGAGGTTCATTCCCATCAATAAGATATAAAATATGAGTTTTTAAAAAAAAATCTCATACCCAAAACCAACTACCTGATGCATCTGCCAGAATCAAGATATTACCTATGAACAGTTTTGTACCAAAAAAACCTATATTTATCTGAGCCATTATGGGTTCACATAAAACTTGACTCAGCTCATACTAATGAGTGATTAGGTCTGTTACTAACACTATAACATTCTGAAGTGACTTGGTTTACCTGCGAGAGGTTTTCCCTGAATTCATATACCCACAATAATACACCATTTGTGATGTTTACCATGAGTTTTAAATTCACGGACGTTGCCCACACATGTGGGATGTGGATTTTAATTCCTGAGAATGATTCGTTAAAATGTCTAGGGGGTATTATTGATTCTCTGGTCACTGGTCAGAATGCAGGGTGATCAGGGATATTTACCACAAATCCCAGGAAGAAAGAGCTCAATCCTTGAAACAATGGCATCTGTGTGTAGGTTTCCCTTCCCACTTCATCACCCTTTAAATTAACTATAGATGCTAGAAGGAGATTGATTGCTCACAACATATAAACAACCACTTATTGGACACCACATTTACTTGATGTACACGACACTTTTGGACAAACAGTTCAGGTATTAACTCAAGATCTGCAATTACATATATAGATGTGTAATAAACACTATGCATTTTCAGACAGGCATGGGAATGATGTGCATATTACAACATAGTACCCAGTGACCCCCCAAAAAAACACAAGGTTATTACAAACAACACAACAACCACAAATTGGGTCTACTTTCATTTACCCTCATAATTAAGGCAAATAAAGATTAAATAGAACCCAACATAACATGTTTCTGACACCTTTTACCATTCTCTCATTGTTAAAAATAATGAGTTGGTGTCAAAATACTATACCATCTATATACCATTGAAAAAAAAAAAAACTACTGACCTGTTACCTTCAGAAAAAAAACCAACATATAAACAGCATTTTGTACTATTAATTAAACTAATTAATAGAGTCAATTTGCTCCTGTTGTGCGGTTAGGGGTTCACCTTTTCTGTCGATTAGATCCTTTTCCCATTATCTGGGTACCGAATTAATGCACTCAGTTATGTTCTTACTATTTAGTCACTGGTAATTGGCTGGTGCAAATCATACTTTATAATCCAAAATAGAAATTACACACAATCACAAATCCCTCCGCGGGCTAGAATATTTGAGTACTCTGTTGCAGTAGGC
Organism: Cepaea hortensis; assembly: GCA_963921405.1. NCBI lineage: Eukaryota > Metazoa > Mollusca > Gastropoda > Stylommatophora > Helicidae > Cepaea > Cepaea hortensis. Next base: position 257,634,050 of record OY992876.1, read on the forward strand.
TCGGTGTCTTTTTTTTGAAATTTGGGGCCTCAGGTTGGTCTAACTTTCCGGAATTTCCACTTAAGCTCTGCAGAAGGTACTTTACCATCTCACCATACATGGTGCCAAGTAGACGTCCATTCAGCTGCTCTGCTTTTACTATCAGAATCCCAAGTAGTTCAACAAAGATTTTACACCCACCAAGTCGCGAGTCTATAACCCATGGCATTTAGGTTGACATTGGACCAGCAAAGAGTTAGTCGTTATCTAGTCCAGTGTAGAACTTTATTTGACTGAGAGGCATCTCATGGTAGTATCTGTGACTAGGGCCACACTTGATCTATACCTACATATATCCACAGATGAATAAATCCAGCACAGTAACAGGTTTGCAAACAATTGGATGATTCCTCTTGTTGCAGATATAGAGACATTTAGCTGCTTTCATATGGTCTTTTATCTGATGGTGTTCAGGGTTTGGAACCTTGAGGTAATCTGGTTTCGTAGTTATGTTTCAGATGATATTCAGTTTGTACCTTGGTTGTATTGGCTTATGTGGTTCCGTGTCTTCTCCCCATTTGGTTGAGCTAGAACTTAGTGTTGAATAGCTGAATTCCATGTTTGACTGTTGCAGCTGTGAGACATTCTTTCGAAGACTTATCCATTGTTGGATATTAACTTGGTAACCCAACCAACAGTTGAAGGGCTTTCACTGTTGCTAGTTTTAGTAACTTGTAGGATTGTCCCATAGTTTCACTGATTGTGCTGAGTGATAAGGCTTATAGGTGATACTTCTCAGACGTAAAGCAGACGATACACTGTTGTCAGTTACTCTGTTGATCTTCATCTTTGTAGATTATTAGATCTTGAAGTCCATCCTGGATATTCCTACTAAAATAGGACTTAATCACTCACCCAGTCAGTTGTCTTCTAATTTATCTGTTTCTCGCTATGGAGCTATTGAGCGCAGCAGTCCATGGGTATTTCTAGATGCAGACTATGGTTAGGACATTTACTTTCTGGCTGTTGACCCAGGATCCAGATATAGTGATATAGTCCCACCACATTCAACCACCACCTGCTTCTCTTCTACAGAAAAGGGATGACAAAGAATACAACACTAGCATTAACCTACTGTGTTGTGATAAAAGGTTTACAACACAATTACAAACACAAATACAAAACAACAAGGGGAGAAGGGGAAAGGAGTGGGTGTCCATGTTCCACTGTCCCTCATTGCTGAGTAGAGCCAATCTGACCCTTCCTAGTGAGTAAGGTATTTTCTCACTTATATTTTGTTCTGTTGTTACTGGGACTATTGGATGGGTGAAGTCATTCTGTCCATCCAACATGTTGATATTGTCTCTCTCATTACTTGAAGAGAATAGCCTATACAGAATCCCTGTGGTTTCTAATGCCGCGTCTTCATTTCGGCACTATAATCATCACTAGGTCAAGACTATTCACCATTGGCTTCTTAAGTACTGACATACATATGTATTCTTACATCAACATCCTCTAATCCCAAGGTGCAACATTAAAATGTATATTCCCACAGTAAAAAGTAACAATCAGAACAAAGAAAATTCTCATACCAAAAAAAAAAAAAAAACATACATGTACATTTCTCTGATATTAAGTACAGGATAATCATACATAATAATCATAATGATGATGCAGGGAGCCTAGGTTTTTGAATTATCTTCATGAACTAAAACATCCATTGTTTTCCCCCACTGCGTACAGCACATGAGGATAGTAATCGCTGTGATATGTTTTGCCAATGACTGCTATTATTCGGAGGGTATTTATAAGAATAACTTATGCCGCATGGTCCAGTCTTCTGAATATTGCAAGCAATTTATTCACATCAATCTTCGCTTCTGTTTCTACTATGGTGAGGCGATGCGGAGTGAATCCTATCCGAACATGCATTTACATCACGCGTTTACTTTAATTCTTCATGAATTTATATTCAAACATGGCCTGTCCCTAACACTATTTTATGAAATGATTATATGTTCACCCTCATATGGAGTGGTTACTAATCTGTTAACAAAAGGATAGTACTAAAATTTAACACTATAGTTCCAAGTTACAGATTATGATGTGGCGAAGCATTTTATCCCCTGACTAAGAGTCCGGAATACGCGTAATCATTTGTATGTCCCCGCATGGATAAAACACCTTTCTATAGTACATAGATTATTTGCAGATTTCTAAGCATAAATAGTGAGATATTGTTCACAGTGCCTAGAAGTTTTAACATAGGAATATGAAATTGACAGACACTAGTTCTTTACTATGAAGCATGAATCAGGGGTCTGCTCCTACATTGAGAAAATCTCTAGAATGTGTTTCAGACATGAGAGTTGATACTTTACAGTACACATAATATTCATAGATTATAGCACTACTAGTGAGATATAAGTTTATAATGCCTATACAAGATATTAACATATAGATTTGAAATTGTAAGACATAGGAAAAATTACAGCGTGGCGCCCGCATGTGTTTCCTTAGTAAACATCATCCAGCCTGGTTTAAGAGAATTGTAACTAATTCTTACTTAAACATACTGGTTTATGTAATACATAAATATATCTTAATAATGTAGATAACATACCAATAGCTTGAATAGAATCATGTTTTTAAGGCAAACTACCTTCTCCCCGAAGGGAAAGGTCGACTTTCTTGTGTGTTCTCTTGACTAGAAATGGCCGCTTCAGTCTTTGTTTTCCCCCTCGCCAGGATTGGCCAGATAAGGGAGAGAAAACAAGCCAAAATAAATTTAGCTGTGCCACGGTCAGTCTATCGCTGTTTTATTTTCTCCTACATTAAGTAAGTTACTTAAACAGTAATTGTAAGGGTTTGTTTATTTTTAAGGGAGTCCATAAATAGGAAAGGGTAAGGACGTTTTATTATACCACACGGTGGGTAGATAGGAGATGTATGTTTTGATGAGTGGGTGATGGATGTATGGGTGTTAGTGGTTGAGGGATAAGTACGTGTTTCTAGAGATGTGTGAGGGGATGAGTGTATGCGTAGGTTGTGTGTGCGTGTATGGGAGGTGTGTGTTTGTGAATGGGGGATGTGGTGGTGGGTGGGGATGTGTGTGAGGGATGTGTGTATGGGTGGGGAGATTGTGCGTGGTTGGGGATGTTTGTGTATATGGGTAGGGGTGTGTGGTTAAGGGATGTGTGGCTGGGGGATGGGTGGGTGGAGGATGTGTGGTTGGGTAGAGGATGTGTGGGTGGGTGATTGCATATGAGTAAGGGTGTGTAGTTAAGGGATGTTTGGTTGGGGGATGGGTGGGTAGAGGATATGTGGGTGGGTGAGTGTGTGTAGGTTAGGAGATGGTGGGGGTTGTTTGTAGGGGTGGGCTCGGGATCTGTGAATGGGCTGTGGGAGATGGGAGATTATGTGGGTGGGTGCGGAATTGGTGTGTGGGTAGGTGCGGAATATGTGAGTTGACGGGGAGATGTGTGTGTGCGTGGGAGATGTGTGGCTGAGGAATGTGTGTTTGGCTGGGTGGTTGGATGTGTGTGGGTGGAAGAGGATATGTGGGTGAGTGATTGTTGGTGGGTAGTGGGACGGGTAGAGGATATGTGAGTGGGTGGGGAGATGGTTGTAGGTGGGTGGATGTGTGTGGGTGGGGGATGTGTGGGTTGGGGAATGTATGTGTGCTTGGGGTGTGGGTGGATGGGATGTTTGGTGGGTGAGAGGTGTGTGTGGGTGGGGAGATGTGTAGGTGTAGGGATGTGGTGATGGGTTGGGGAATGTATGTGTGTGTGTGGGTTATGTGTGTGTGGTTGGGTGGTGGAGTTGGAGTGAATGGGGGATGTGTGGGTGGGTGGTTGATGTGTCTCATAACACAGTAATATGCATTGTTTATGTTTACAAAATTCATGTGACAATGTTTTTTCCTATGCACTGTTGATGAAAGAAAGATGAGTGATTGGAAGGGCCGAATGTAAGACGGGCCTGCGTGCCCAATTTGTTACCCTTTGAAAATAAAGTCTGTTCGTTCGTTTTTGTTCGCTCGTTGGTTCTGTCTGTCTGTCTGTCTGTCTGTCTGTCTGTCTGTCTGTTTGTTTGTCTGTCTGTCTGTCTGTCCAACTGACTGACTAACTGTCTGTCTGTCGGCGTGTCCCACTGACTGATTAAGTATCTATCTGTCTGTCCCAGTGATTGACTATCTGTCTGTTTGTCCCAGTGACTGAATATCTGTCTGTATTTCCCAGTGGCTGACTATCTGTCTATCTGTCCCAGTGAATGACTATCTGTCTGTCTGTCTGTCTGTCCCAGTGACTGACCATCTGTCTGTCTGTCCCAGTGACTGACTATCTGTCTGTATGTCGGTGTAACTGACTATCTGTCTGTCCCAGTGACTGACTATCTGTCTGTATGTCGGTGTAACTGACTATCTGTCTGTCTGTCTGTCCCAGTGACTGACTATCTGTCTGTATGTCGGTGTAACTGACTATCTCTCTGTCCCAGTGACTGACTGTCTGTCCCAGTGACTGATTATTTGTTATTCCACCTACTTACTTATGTAGTTGGCTACCTTACAATTTCTATGTGTGTCGATCTCTCTGTCTGTACGTTTGAATATATGTCTCACTGTCTGCAATTTGGAAAAAAAAAACAATAGTGGCAAAGAAGAAGAAGAAGAAGAAGAAGAAGAAGAAGAAGAAGAAGAAGAAGAAGAAGAAGAAGAAGAAGAAGAAGAAGAAGAAGAAGAAGAAGAAGAAGAAGAAGAAGAAGAACAACAACAACAACAACAACAACAACAACAACAACAACAACAAACAACGACAACAACATAAACAACAACAACAACTCGACAAACAACTACACTTTGACCGAATCTGTGTAGATATTAATAACATAGTTCCCATAAGAGGATTTCATATTTGAATGCAGCTGAATTATCATGATTGTGTTATGTAGACACATGATATTCTGTGTAAAAAGGAATAACAACTACTTTCTGAATCCACACTTGAAGATGAAACCACACAATCCCATCTCTCAATCTGTAACCTTCACATTTTCCCTTCACATTCACCACTTTTCTTTCATTTCCGAAATCATTCTACTTAGTACACAATCTACCATTGGACTTTCAACATTCAGGAAAGACGAAAACATCTCCGCCAAAAGGATGGCAGAATGTTCGTGTTTAGTCAGGTGGCTGGAACCTGTCTACGTTCCAGGGAACTCACAAAGGAACAGTGAATGGTCTCTAGACGCGGTTTCACATCAGAGTAAATATCTGTTGTGTAGTTTTTGGGTTATAGATGACTGAGACTTTGAAGTTTCTAGAATCCACACGTTTAGTGGAATGAGAAAGTAAGAAAGAGCCGAATAGCGCAACGTTTGAGGTGTGGAAATGTCTTTGGTGAATGCGTTCAGCGTTCAGAAACGTTCATGACAGATAAGTGATTTGTGGCATTTATTGTTCTGTAATGTGGTCCTTTCATTTCTTTAACCAGTCCGCTTATCTGTCTGTCTGTCTGTCTGTCTGTCTGTCGGTCGGTCGGTCGGCCGGTCGGTCGGTCGGTCGGTCGGTCGGTCGGTCGGTCGGTAGGTCTGTCTCACTGTCTGTCTATATATCTGTATAATCTGACAGTCTGTTTGTCAGTTGTTGCTTCTGTATGTCTTGCTTGCCTACGTGACATCCTGTCTAACCTACCCGCCCATACCAATCTCATCCATCTCTCTTTGTATCTTGTTGTCTGCTTACCCATCTGCCTTTTTAACCCCCCTCTCCCCACCCTCTCAACCGCCAACCGTTCTCTGCGTCCGTCCGTCTCGTCTCTCTATATTAATAAGAGTAAGGGCAATATATGCCGGCTTCGTGGCTTAGAGGTTATGACTTTTCTGCGTAATCTCGTATACTCTCGTCGGTGACGTGATGACGGTGAGAATCAGCAGTGGTTCGAATCGCATCGGTAACTTACGGGGTATGTGAGCCGGCAGCTCAGAAAGCAATGGCAAACTACTGAGCGTAATCTTGCCAAGAAATCAACATACAGCTGAAAGATGCTGGTGTTGACAGCAATGTCCTGTAAAGGATATGCAAAAAAAAAATGGGCAATATAGCGTTGGAATGACAAAATAGTGCTAACTATTGGCGCTGGACTAACAGAAGAGGCCGACCAAGTAAACAACGGTTAAAGAAAGTTAGTTGCATATACTTTACAGGACGTTTGCAGTCAATATCAGCATATTTTGCTGTTGTTGATGTCTTGGCAAGTTTACGTTCAGTAGTGTGCCATTGCTTTCTGAACGACCGGCACCAATACCATTTCGTGAAAAAACCAGCGCAACTCTGTTTGGTCGTAAACAATGAACAGGGGGAATAACATAGGGTCCACGGGAATCTGGGTACACGAAGCCCATAAAAGGGCACTCTCCCGTTATTTATACTTCACCTCGATACCGCAAGGTACAAGGGGAACAAGATGAGATGAGAAGAGACACTAAAATTAGTCCAAGAGGACATGCAACCTGCATTATGATGGTATTCAAATAGCTTACAATTGTCTTAGTCAGATATGACTGAGCTACCGTATGACAGTAGACGGTACTACCTGCTTTCTGTCAGCGCCGAATGTTGGGCGGCGCTTACCAAACCCGACACCCCACATTGTGCCAACGGCTTCGGGCGGAAGAGCGCAATTGGGAGGGTACTAGCCTTATCCTGGTGCGAGGAAATGCAACCCAAAGACAAAATGTCATGGCAGGGCAGACCAGGCCCTAAGCCTTGGTTGGCAGCTGGTCTAGGATCGAAGCTCCGACAGGCGGACAGTTAGAGCATTGCTTTGCTGATCCGGCAGCTTCTGCAGCTTGTCTTGTTCCAGATTATAGGTGTCAACTTTCCTCTGGAGTGAACTAGGCAGGCCGAGAGAGGGATCATGCTGCATGGGCAACACATGGTTTCTTTATTTTAGCCCAGACTTTGTGCTATGGAGAGAAGACACAGATTATGTCACAAGGTGCACATGGTGTACCATCAATCTTTATTGACGACGCCGAACTGGAGATAGTAGACCATTTTACATATCTGGGATCAGAGGTAAATAGCAAATTATCCCTCGATCAGGAAATCAACATTAGGATTGGCAAGGCTGCAACAACAATGAACATATTAGCAAAAAGAGTCTGGGAGAACAGGAAGCTTACTGCCAAAACAAAAGTCCTCGTCTACCAAGCCTGTGTCCTTAGTACTCTTCTTTATGGCAGTGAAACCTGGACAACTTACTCACGCCAAGAGAAACGTTTAAACAGCTTTCATATGCGGTGTCTGCGAAGAATACTTGGTATTAAGTGGCAAGACAAAATCACAAATACTGAAGTATTGGAAAGATCAGGTTGTGTGACCGTGTATTCCATGCTCAGTCTTCGTAGACTTAGATGGATAGGACACGTTAGGAGGATGGATGATGGTAGAATACCAAAGGACATCTTTTTTGGTGAATTACAGACGGGTAGGAGATCTCAGGGTCGGCCTCTACTACGATACAAAGATGTGTGTAAGCGGGACATGATTGATACAGGCATTGATAATGCACATTGGGAGCACGTCGCCGCTGAACGTGTTGCATGGAGGGCAACTATCAGAAATGGAATAAAGACAAAGGAGAAAATGATTGCAGAAAAAGCACACACAGAGCGTGAGAGACGTAAGATGGTGCAAAATAGTGGAAGTGACCATGTTTTCACATGCACCTACTGTGGGCAAACATTTGCAGCAAGAATTGGCCTTACCAGCCACACTCGCCACCGCCATGGATCGTAGTTATTAAGCCTTTTTGAGGCACAATGTACCAAACTATCGTCTGTCAAGACGGAAAGGTGCCAATGGAATGTATATACCAGGGTTGGCGTAATCATTTATTTATTGTGCAACAATCTTTCACAGGGTGTCTTCGTGGTTAGACTGCCTACCTCATGCTCCTGGGGTTGTGGGTTCGATTCCGAGCTCTGTCATTCGGTTCACGAGTACATTTCACTTGGAGACTCCTGGGGGTCGTTGCTGAAGCTGCAGAGTTCGTGCTTTGTGCGACTCTGTTTACAGACAGCCATGCGGAAAGAGACCGAGCCGTGTGGAAAAACCTAGTGCAACGTAGTCGAGTCCCTAGACTTTAATCTTTCAGAATCTGTATTTATTTGATCCGATATTTGAGGTTCTATGTGTTCCACTGAGGTTTGATGTAGTTATGAGACTCTATCTAGTCCACTGAGACTCTATGTAGTTAACTGACACGCTATGTAATTCACTGAGTCACTATGTAATTCACTGAGTCACTATGTAATTCACTGAGTCACTATGTAATTCACTGAGGCTCTATGTTGTCCACTGTAGCGCTATGTAGTCCACTGAGATTCTAGTCCACTTAGGTGCTATGTTGTCCACTGAGGCGCTATGTAGTCCACTGAGGCTCTATGTATTCCACTGAGGCTCTATGTATTCCATTGAGGCTTTATGTAGTCCACTGTGGCTCTATGTAGTCCACTGAGGCGCTATGTAGTCCTCTGAGGCTCTATGTATTCAAATGAGGCTCTATATAATCCACTGTGGTTGTATATAGCCCACTGAGGCTCTATGCATTCCACTGAGACTCTATGTATGCCAATAAGGCTTTATGTAGTCCACTGTGGCTCTATGTAGTCCACTGAGGCGCTATGTAGTCCTCTGAGGCTCTATGTATTCAAATGAGGCTCTATGTAATCCACTGTGGTTCTATATAGTCCACTAAGGCTCTATGCATTCCACTGAGGCTCTATGTATTCCAGTGAGGCGCTATGTAGTCCACTGAGGCGCCATGTAGTCCACTGAGGCGCTATGTAGTCCACCTACGCTCTATGTATTCCACTGAGACTCTCTGTATTCCAATGAGGCCCAATGTAGTCCACAGTGGCTCTATGTGGTCCACTGAGGCGCCATGTAGTCCACTGAGAATTTATGTATTTCAATGAGGCTCAGTGTAGTCCACATAGGTTCTACGCATTCCACTGATGCTCTATGTAGTCCACTGAGCCTGGGCTGAATAGTAAAGACCTAGTATTGGCCATGCAGCATGATCCCACTCTCAACCTGCTTAGTTTACTCCAGAGGAAAGGTAACACCAATACATCTGGAATACAAACTGTAGAAGCTGCCAGATCAGCAAAACAATGCTCTAACTGTCAGCCTGTCGAAGCTTCGATCCTAGACCAGCTGCCAACCAAGGCTTAGGCCTGGTCTGCCCTGCCATGACATTTAGTCTGTAGGTTGCATTTCCTAGCACCATGGTAAGACTTATACCCTTATATACATATCACCCCAAAACTATTTTATGCATACACCCAGATTACAGGCACACAACAACAGGAATTTAAGTGTCCCATCTATCATAATCATCATCATCATCATCATCATCATCATCATCATCATCATCATCATCATCATCATCATCATCATCTTCATCATCATCATCATGTGCCATGTCAATAAGCGTGGGCGGTCATGTTTCGCCATCTTAACGATCACTAGAGTCGTGGATAAGCTCTGTTCTTGCCTCGACCATGCCATCTGGTCAAACAATCCAAATATTTACTTCTCTGACAATTAACCTCATAAGCCATGTCACTAAGCTTCTACTCAGAATTATAATGAGAAAAACAAGAAAGAAAATAAAAATGGAAATTAATGAAGAACAGTATGGTTTTATGGAAGGAAAGGGTTCAAACAATATATATATATTACGAACACTAATAGAAAGGTCAATAGAGAAACAGAGAGACATATATTTATGCTTCATAGATTATACTAAGGCATTTGATAAAGTAAAACAGGATGAGCTGATTAAAATGTTGGAAGATATCAACATTGATGGGAAAAATTTAAGAATTTTGTTTTCCGCGTTTCCATCATGTTTGAGGATATTGCAGTCAACACCAGCATCTTTCAGCTGTATGTTGATTCCTAGGCTAGATTACGCTCATCAGCACGCCACGACTTTCTGAGCGACCAGCTCCTTACTCTCATAAGTCACTGGCGCGTCTCGAACCACTTCTAATTCTCGTGCGCTCACGTCAACTGCGAGAGTATTCGGAATTAACGGAGAAAGCTGCTAACTCCTCGGCCAGGGAGCCGGCTAAAGATTTAAGAATAATAAAGAATATATACTGGAACCAAGTAGCAGCGATTAAAATGGGAAATAAAGAGGGTAAATACGAACAAATAAAGCTAAGAGTAGGATAAGGATGTGTCTTGTCACCCGATCTCTTCTCCCTATATAGCGAAGTAATAATGAGAGAGATCAAAGATAAGCCAGGAATACTAATCGGAGGATATCCTATAAACAATATACGCTATGTAGATGACACAGTATTGGCGGCGGATAATGCAACAGACCTACAACAATTGTTGGACATTGTAGTATCAGAGAGTGAACAGAATAGACTCTCCTTGAATATCAAGAAAACAGTAACAAAGGTGATATCAAAGAAAATGGGGACACCAAATGTGACATAGAAATAGAAGGGGACATTCTCAACCAAATGGATAATTTTAAATACCTAGGGGCACTTATAACATCAGATGGAAGATGTACAACAGAGATTAAGAGTAGAATAGGGCAGGCAAAAGCCGCATTTCAGAAAATGAAGAGTAACTTATGCAATAAGTCGCTATCAATGAATGTAAGAAAGAGAGTGCTAAAATGCTATATAGAACTAGTTTTGCTGTATGGCAGCGAATCTTGGAATATAAATGAACAAATTAAGAAGAAATTAGAAGCAACCGAGATGTGGTTCCTGAGACGAATGTTGCGAATTCCTTGGACTGCCAGAGTAACTAACAACGACTGCCTGAAACAGGCTAATGAAACTAGAACACTATATACAACAATAAGAAAGAGACAAACAGCTTTCTTTGGTGATGTGATGAGAAGAGAGGCGCTGGAGAACATCGTGACAACTGGAAAGATCGAGGGGAAGAGAGGCAGAGGCAGACCAAGAGACATGATGCTGGACGGATTGAGACGGTGGCACGGAGGAATATCATCAGCAGAGTTGATCCAGAACACCAAATACCGAGATCTGTGGAGAGCCATGAACGCCTACGCCAGCCGGCAGGGCACTTGATGATGATGATGATGATGCCTTCCCCTTGTTCTCCCCCCCCCCCTCCCTCAATTTTGCTAGTTGACACCACGTTCTCTAGTTTATGTCTTCTCATAACGTGCTCAAAAAAATCGTGACTGTCTGCGTCTAATTTATCTAATCAGTTTGCGGTTTTTATTTGCTTCTTGTAGGACTTGCTCATTGGTTTTTCTGTCTGAATTTTCCTCAGAAGCCGCATTTCCACTGCCAGTAGATGTTTTTCAGCTTGTCTGCTCATTGTCCACGTTTCAGATCCATACAAAGGAATCTATGTAGCACTTCAACTCTCTTTTTCTCGTTGCAAATGACATATTGTTATTGGTCAATATGTTTTCCATCTTGCAAAAGGCTACCTTTGCCATAGCGATTCTTGTTCTTATCCCTTCAAACCACCTCTGATCTATACTCTTTTGTTTAAGATTTCACCAGCTTCCTTGTCTATCTTCGGTGTGACCAACAAACGACGGATCCCGTCACTTAAAACAGGGCAAGCCATCGGGAAATTAAAGTTACTCGTTTCACTCACCAGGGGAATTCGAATGCCCTGGTCGTCCGATTGTTATCGCCCCTGTCTTGGTACCAGTTGATGTCGGGGTAAATTGCTATGGAGAAATCAAGACTCCGTTTTTCGATTGAATAGTTCTTGTTGATTGTTCTTTTGACTTGTTGTGTGTCTCTGTGTGTACAGAAAGCGGTGGCAACTAGGGATTTTGATGCGTTTGGTTTTACAATAAAGGTTGGCTTCATTTCTTTACAGCTGATAAATTAATAGCTTTTGTTTAAGTAAATTACATTGTGGAATATCTGAATGCAGATTATAGAACTGACATCGGACAAATATTCTGTCTTATCTCATCTCATCTCATCTTGTTCCTCTTGTACCTTGCCGTGCCGAGGTGAACTATAATCATCGGGAGAGTGCCCGTTTATGGGATCCGTGTATCGAGATTCCCATGGACTCTGCTATTGCCTCTGCCCATTGTGATCGGCCTCTTCTTCTGCGTCCATCTGGTCTGTACATCATTGCTTGTTGTGGTATACTGTTAGTTGGTAACCTAGTTACATGGCCAAATCATTTGACTTGCTGCCTTCTAATAAAATCTAGCGCTGTTATAACCCCCACTTTAGTCCTGATTTCTTTATTTCTGATTTTCTCTCTTATTGGTACATTGAGTATTTTTCTCAGGAATCTCATTTCTGTTCTTATGGTTTTTCTTTTCTATTTTTCTGTTACTGTCCAGGTTTGTCATTGGTAGCATAGAGTTTGTGGGAAGATTGTATTGTAAAGTGTTTTCTTAGTAACTTTGTTTGTTTGTTTAGTCGACGGATCAACACCACGGCACACGGGTGTAAATCATAAGTGCTCCGTTCTACTCCTAACTCAAACCTGGGTCTGGAGAAACTGAGCTCAGTGCACGAACTGCGGAAGCATCGGCGAGGATCCTGAAATACTTTGCGTAGATTTTTAACTCGAAATTTTGTCCAGGCGGCGCCGTTGGGCTACAAAGGGATTGTTTAGGTGAGCAACAATACACACGGGCATCCGATCTCACTTTCACCAGGGGAAATTGTGTTACTAAAAGTTTACGTGACAAAATCCTGACCCTCACCGGGGCTTGAACCCGGGACCTCCAGCATTCAAGGCGGCACCATCCTCGAGACCTCTCAGACCCTCTTAGTAACTATTGATAAGTGTTTGTTCTTTAGTATTGGTGACATTTGCTCAATGAGTTGGTTTGCCTTATTGCATCTATTTTCGATTTTCATAATCATCATGTGCTATGCCGAAAAGCGTGGGCGGTCATGTTTCTCCATCTCACTCGATCACCAGAGTCGTGAATCAGCTCAGTATTCCTGTCTCGACCATGCCAAGTGGCCAAGCCATTTACTTCTCTGTCTTCCCCGGTTCTCTTATCCTAGCTCTTGCCAGTTGTCACCAAGTTCTCCAAATTATTTCTTCTCATAACGTGACAATAAATTGTGAATTTCTACGTCTAATTTCTCTAATGAGTTTACGATTTTCATTTGTTTCTTATATAACTAGCTCATAGAAAAACCAAGAAATATTCTGTGACATTTCAAATTTGTGAGCAACCACTTAGATTGGACGCACTGTTTGTTTTCATAAGCGCATACATTGTTGTTTGGTTCTTTAGTGACTGACTGCGTGATCGATGGATGAATTGGCTGGTCGATTTATTAATTAAATAGAATCGATGTAATAGCATTTAGGGCCCGCTCTTCAGTCTTCATTATTACTCCGAATATCACAATGTTCTTCTCTTGTATCATCTAAAGGTACCCCCCCCCCCCCTTTTTTTTTTTAGGTAGGAATGCTGTGGTTAAGTATATGAAAATACCTTGTGGCAGATCTTTTCGAAATGTGTGAAAGGTGAAACATAAACATGCAGAATAAATGTCTGTAGAATTGTTCTCGAGATTTGTAAATAAGTAGGTCGCTCTGAAACGGAATGTCAATGTGTACAGCAGTTTCTGGAATAACTAGGAACACGCACAGGTCGGTTGGGGGAAAATGGGGTTCTTTTCGGGATAGTTCTGTCATAGGTCATAGGGAACGTTGTTCCGTGTGAACTTTAACCTCCCCGGGGTCTGTATGTCTGTAGATGGATCAGATGAATTGCCGTCGTCGCAATGACGATTGGCTTCAATGAATCTCCAGAACTTTGGTGACTACAGGCAAGACTGAGGGTAAAATAGCAAGGGTAAGGCAGGCAAGTAAATATATGGCCGGCTTGGCCATGTGGTGTGATCGAGACAAGAACACAGAGCTGATTCACGATTCTGGTACCGTGTGAGATAGCGAAACATGACCGCCCGAGTTTATCGCCATGGCACATGATGATGATAATTCTCTTATCTTGCAATGCTTAGGGTTGTTGTTGTTTTTTGTTTCTCTCGCTCCCTTTGAACTCAAGCATAGTTCACACACGAGCTACTACTTTTAGTCCACTGGACTGATTTGTGATTACCAGTGTCCCTTGCCTTCATGCGAGACCACTCCGACTCCAGAGGTACTTGTAATTTGCGTTCTTAAGTCAAGGACAAGAAGTCAACATTTTAGTCTCACCAATTGGTATAGGTGCCGAACCCGCTACACCGCCATCAGCACACAGGATGTTTAAAAACGGGTATTCTTATCCACTCTGCCGTGATGGCCTCCGTTTGTAATGTTGAACATCGTCTTTCGAGTTTATCTCTTGATCTTGTCATGGCATTTCTACCGCTGTCTTTCCCCTGTTCTTTTGCCTTACACCTCTCTCTCTCTCTCTCTCTCTCTCTCTCTCTCTCTCTCGCTCTCTCTCTCTCTCTCTCTCTCGCTCTCGCTCTCTCTCTCTCTCTCTCTCTCTCTCTCTCTCTCTCTCTCTTTCTCTCTCTATCTCTCAAGTATTGATTTAAGCAGAGTTTTGTACCGAGTAAGAGATGATGTTATCAGACAGACAGTGGGATCAACACCTTGTGCCTATTTATACTGACAGCTGACCGTCTTGACAGACGCTAGTTTGTTACACCGTGCTTCAAAGATAAAAAGACACAAATAACTTCTCCAAAACACAAAGCCTGGGCTGAATTGTAGAGAACAAGTGTTGAAAATACGACATGATCCCTCTCTCGGCCTGCATGGTTTACTCCAGAGGAAAGGTAACACAAATACATCTTGTGCCACACATTCTGAAAAGTAGAAGATCAAATATGCCGGCATCCCTGGCCGAGGTGTTAGCAGCTTTCTCCGTAACCCCGAATACTCTTGTGGTTGACGTGAGCGCACGAGAACTGGAAGCGGTTCGATTCCCACCAGTCTCTTATGAGAGTATGGAGCCGGTCGCTCAGAAAGTCGTGGCGTGCTGATGAGCGTAATCTAGCCTAGGAATCAACATACAGCTGAAAGATGCTGGTGTTGACCTTAATATCCTGAAACAGGGTGGAAACGCGGGGGATAAAAACGAAGATCAAATGGTTTGGCCATCTCGTTAGAATGCAACACCATCAACTACCAGCACTGGCCTTACATCAAAGAAGATCTCCTACGAGAGCAAGAGGACGCCCAAGAAGAAAATAGATTGGCGACTGTCCAGTGTCACACATTAGGTGCTGGAATGTCCACTATTACTGCCAACGACGTGTGACGCCAAAAGTGGAAGATGATGATGACGACCGAAGAAAGACACGGGATAAAATCGTGGCAACTGGACATAATAGTGGGAATTGTTGAACAATTGTTGGACATAATAGTCGGTCAGTTGAACTTAAATGCTAATGTATCAATCGGAAAGCACTAGAAAACTAATAAACGTAAATTCGACCATGAACTGTGGTTTCGGTCGCGGATTGTTGCATTGGCATTCTGGCAGCGGTCTTATATATGTATGCCTGTGCGTTATGATGTTTTGTCGGGACTGTTGTCTGTTTCACATTTCGCATGGGACAGTGATTGAAAATGTGTGTGATATTTACTGGCACAGGAACGGAGCATTATGGGGTGACACTTTTGTCGTGAAGTTGGAACCGCGACTAACGACTATCTAACTAACGTACAATTGTCTAGATAATTACAGTCAATAAATGCTGGATAACAGAAGCAATGGATGTAGAATGATATAAGAAAACATAATAAAAATAGTTAGGTACGTGAAACTCCTGCGAAGAAGTGAGAGATAATAAACACAGAACTATATACTTTACAACGAACTCAAATATGGCAAACGTAAATCACAGGGGGGGGGGGGGGGGAATTAGTGATATTATCAACAGAAACCAGAAAATAACGTATATTACGACACAACGAATCGACGTTTCTATTATACAGGGTGTGCTTTTAATGACTGTGGGGTTTTTGAAAATGTTGCCGTTCCAAGTTTTGTATTTACCTTTTATGTGGCATGAGTTCACAGAGGGTGAATACAAAATTTGGAACGGCAATATTTTCAAACACCCCACAGTCATTAAAAATACACCCTATAATAATCTTCTACGGGAACAACACAAACAGATTTAAAGAAAGACATGAAATTTGATAACATTAAGACATGAACAGAAAAGTAACTGTTGGGGTTGATTTCAAGGTCCTGTAAAGGAAATACAACTACCTTACTCACAAAGCTATCCGGAACACTAAGGGTTACCGGGGGGAGGCGATGCAAATATCTAGCACGTGCAATGTAAAACGGTAAATAGCAACGACGTGAGACTGTCACGTGATAGCGGGTTGAGATTCCGGTACAGATTGCGCACAACATTCCGGGTAATGGCAGCCGGTATCTCAACGCGTGCCTACTTCAGGTTTAATCAAGGGTCAGGGCTGGGGCCAGGAGATGGGACCCCTGCAGCCGAACCACGTGTGATTGATTGTATCCATGTATTGAGGATGTCCAGGAGATGGAGTGTACCTGGGGGTTTGGTCTCAAGAGAGAGAAGGAGAGAGAGAGAGAGAGTGAGAGAGAGAGAGTGTGTGTGTGTGTGAACGTGAGAGAGAGAGAAAGAGAGAGAGAGAATGTGTGTGTGAAAGAGAGAGAGACAGTGAGAGAGAGAGAGTATTTGTGTTAGAGAGAGTGAGAGAGTAGTGTGAAAGTGTGAGATAGTGTGTGTGTGTGTGTGTGTGTGTGTGAAAATGAGAGAGAGAGAGGGAGAGAGAGAGAGGGTGAGAGTGATAGAGAGAGACAGTTAGAGAGAGTGTTTGTGTTAGAGAGAGTGAGAGAGTATGTGTGAAAGTGTGAGTTAGAGTGTGCGTGTGTGTGTGTGTGTGTGTGTGTGTGTGTGTGTGTGTGTGTGTGTGTGTGTGTGAAAGTGAGAGAGAGAGAGAGTGTGAAAGAGAGAGACAGTGAGAGAGAATATGTGTGTTAGAGAGAGTGAGAGAGTAGTGTGAAAGTGTGAGATAGTGTGTGTGTGTGTGTGTGTGTGTGTGTGTGTGTGTGTGTGTGTGTGTGAAAATGAGAGAGAGAGAGGGGAGAGAGGGTGAGAGTGAAAGAGAGAGAGAGACAGTGAGAGAGAGAGAGAGTGTTTGTGTTAAAGAGAGTGAGAGAGTTTGTGTGAAAGTGTGAGATAGAGTGCGCGCGTGTGTGTGTGTGTGAAAGTGAGAGAGAGACAGTGAGAGAGAGAGTGTTTGTGTTAGAGAGAGAGATAGAGTATGTGTGAAAGTGTGTTATAGAGTTTGTGTGTGTGTGTGTGTGTGTGTGTGTGAAAGTGAGAGAGGGGGAGAGAGGGGAGGGAGAGAGAGGGAGGGAGAGGGAGAGGGGGTCAGAGAGTGAGAGAGGGGATAGAGAGAGAGAGCGACAGAATGCAAGAGCGAGAGAGAGAATGTGTGAGAGATTCGAGCGAGAGAGAGAGAGTGAGAGAGTGAGAGCGAGCGAGGGAGAGAGCAAGGGAGAGAACGAGAGATAGAGAGAGAGTGAGAGAGTGCGGTACATAGAGAGCGCGAAAGATTGAGAGAGAGCGAGAGATTCAGTGAGAGAGAGAGAGAGAGAGAGAGAGAGAGGCACGTGTGTGAGACTAAGCGAGAGAGAGAGAGAGAGAGAGAGAGAGAGAGAGAGAGCGTACGAGTGAGTGACTGACTTATTGTGTTTGTGATTGTGAGTGGGTATATGTGTGTGTTAGGAAGTGTGTGTGTACATGTGCCTGCCTGCCTGTCTCATAACATGGCACTATGCATTGTGTTTGTTCACCACATTCATTTGGCAATGTTTTTTCATTACGTGTATGTAATATTCACTGTGGATAATTGATGTACGAAAGATAAGAAGAAGGGCGGGCCGAATGTACGACGGGCCTGCGTGCCCAATTTGTGACTCTTCGAAAAGAAAGTTTGCTCGTTTGTTTCTGGCGGTGACTGGCAGCAATGGTTAATCTACTGGGTAATCATTTATGACTGTTGTGTGGAAATTGTGGTTTCAGAGGCGAGCGGGTGGGAGATGAAGAACGGTTTGGGAAGAAACCAGGGGAAGAGGTTGGATTGAGAGCTTTGAATTTGGAGTCATGGTAGCGAAGTCGCTAGCAAGATTGCATGCAGGCTCGTTGTTCATGTGTTCAAATCCTCAACGAACAGGCATTTTTAGTTGACCTGTGCTTCGAGATAGATCCAACTTAGAATAGGTACCTAGGCATGTCTTGAGGAGTGAAGGGACCGGCGAACTATTGACCACATCACATGTGGAAGTGTTGGTTGGCAAATGTAACTATTGGCTTAGCACCATATACCCGATAAATGTTAAGCTGTGTATAAGGGTACTTACTTACCAGTTAATAAACTTTTGTAGCTTATCTGTAATTATTTTAATTTAGTTTCGTTTTTAGTAATTAGTGCTCCGTTCTTCTCCTAACTCAAGCCTGAGTCCGGAGAATCTCGGCTCAGTGCACGAACTCCGTAGCACCGGCAAGGATCTTGAAATACTTTGGGAAGATTTTTAACTCGAAATTATTTGAATTGTTCTCCATGAGTCCTATCCATACCATTAAGTTAACTGCATATCCGTTACATGACGTCACAGTCAACCCAAGCATGTTTTCTCTGTGGTTTCTTGGCAAGTTTTCGTTCAGTTGTTTGCCATTGCTTTCTGAACGACCGGCACGCATACCAGTTTTTTTTTTAATGAAAACTATTAGAGACGTTCATTTGAAACCTGTTCCAATGGCTTTATTACAAAAGCATGAAAGAAACATTAATAGGTGTGGTAGAATTAAACAACGCATTCTTTTGAATGAATTATGCAACATGGGTTGTTCAGAAGAAGTCGCCGCAGGCATTCAGGCAAGCATCCCATTGCTTAGGTAGGCGGCGAATGCGGGCCGTAAAAAAAGATTGTGGTTGCTCACTGAACCAAGTGTTTACAGCGTTCATTACGTCTGCATCTGTGTGAAATCGTTGTCCCCTGAGAGCTTTTTTTTAGAGGTCCGAACAAAAGAAAATCACATAGTGACACATCAGGACTATAGGCTGGATGTTGCAGAATTTCCCACTTCTTCCTTGATAATGCTTCCTGCACAATCTTTGCGACATGCGGAGGAGCATTATCGTGCAACGGAATCACACCGCGAGAAAGCAAGCCGGATTGTTTATTCTTGATGGATTTTTGCAGCTTGTCTAGTGTTTGCAAGTAGTGGGTAGAGTGGATGTTGACACCAGGTTTTTTTTAAAGTCGGCCAACAATAGCCCTTCATGGTCAAAAATGCGCTCAGCATAACCATACCAGCGGAAACCTATAACTTGAATGTTTTTGGCTTTTGGTGATCCAGCATGCCTCCATTGCTTGCTCTCTCTTTTGCTGCTTGGCTCAAAGTGGTGACACCGTGATTCATCACCTGCCACTATGCTGAAGAGAAATGCATCACCCTCCACACTGTAACGCAGCAAGTGGTTCAAACACCATCCCATGCGTACCTCTTTTTAGTGGTCGGTCAATATCTGTGGTACCCACTGTGAACACACCTTCCGATATTGCAGTTTCTTTCGAACGACCTTTTGAATTGTCCCAATTGACACATCAAATTCTTTCGCTAGCAAACGTATGCTTTGAAAACGGTTCATCTGTACTGCTGCATCAATTTTGATTTTGTTTTTTTCCTGTTGCAACAATATGCGCTTTACCCGGCCGTCGAAGATCTGTCGTGAACTGACGTCCTTTCCAAAACATTCGTGCCCAGTTTGTTACTGTTGTCTTCGACACACATTTGTTACCGTATGCTGCCTGCATTCTTCGATGAATGTAAACTGTTCGACATCTTTCAAATGAAAGAAACTGAATTACCGCTCTTTGAGCTTCTTTGGGCGGATTTTGGATCAATCTGGCCACTTTCTCAACGGTCAGAAACAGAACCTATGCATCATGGGGAGATAAGCACGTGCTCTTTTATTCATTGGTCAGTACTTATCACATGACTATGACATGATTATGTTCAACGTACGCAATTAAACGCGGTGCGGCACGAGCGGATTTCAAATGAACCTGAAGCAGTTTTCTGTTATGGGTCTGAGATGTGATTACGCCATTACATTTTGTAGGCGTGAGAGCAGGGAGGAATAGATGACAACCTTTTCCTCACTCTGGCAAGTGACGAGCCCAGGCTTTGGACCCTCGTTCGACCGTGCTCATGAAATTACCTGCGCAGTACGTTTTCAAGGTTAACACAGCGCCTCGCTTATCGGCATGCCACATGATGGTGAGTATGAAGGAACGGCAGAGTTGGCGGACAATTTAACCGACCCAGTGCGAAACAAAAATCAGGTTTGGACCAAACATGGTGCACAATCAAATAAACAAGTATTATAATGGGAATTTCCGTTCCCTGAGCATTGAAATTGCGGAAGATACCACGAAACAAAACAAATAACACGATGACATGAGTATATAGTGCGACAGAAAAATGTATACATCGTAATCGTCCACCAGTTTAAATGTAATCGCATTTCAATTGAGTATACTATTTTAATAACGTCATCAAAACTTGACATATTACACCATTTGTAGAACGCATTACGGTAGCAATATGTTGTATAATATGTATAAAATGATGACGTAGACAGCATGTTACAAAGATCGAAACTGCGGTTACATTTAAACTGGTGGGCGATTACTGTATATACATTTCTCTGGCGCACTCAGTATATAGTCCTTCTGTCCAAACATTTGATTATATATTATCCTTTGACACTCATCTTATCTCGTCTTGTTACCCTTGTACCTTGGAGTGTCGTTGTGAAGCATACACGGTTACAGAGTATACATGTATGGGCCTCATATATCGAGATGACCGTGGACTCTGTTATTCCCTATGT
>OY992876.1:257659969-257677469 GCA_963921405.1 Cepaea hortensis
TCTGTCTGCCTATCTGCCTGCCCGCCTGCGTGCCTGTCTGCTTGTCTCTATATGTGTGTATATGCTTGCTTGCTTGCTTGTGTTCGTTGGCTTGAGCTCCAATGCGAAGTCCTGTATGTCGGATGAAGGCATCCAACACCAGTGTGATGTCATACAGGACCTGAGGTTTGCGTGAGTATCCGTTGTCCCATGTCTGGCTTATTGGTGTTATGTGTGTAAATGAGTGCGCGTGCGTGTATGCGCGCGTACTTATAAAAAAAAGTCACACAAGTATTCAAAATTCACCAGATGTCGGCATGTTCCAAGACCTTTGTGAACTGGCCATCATTTGATCAAAACTAGACTCACGATGGACTGTTACACTCGTCCATATTTCTGTAGAAATCGATGTCTCACGTCCGCCTGGGAGGTTGCTCGGGTATATCTGTATATCTTGCTGTGTATCATCTTAAGTATATATGACAGATGGACTTAAAATATCAGTTTGCATTGGTTACTTAACGTCCAGCTTTTGGCATATCTGTGGGGTTATCGGTCTTCTGTTGTGTACCTCTGATATAGTAGCATTGCGGTTTTTTTTTTTCTTTCTTCGGGGCTGAATGATTGAATAGCCAGGGCGATCTTGCAGACAGATGCGGTTAAGTCTGACAGATCAAGTCCAGGGCCAGAGGTGGTCCGGGGTGTCTGGTCACGCGCCGGTCAGTTTTTAAGTCATAGAATGTTTATGGTATTGAAGCGTTAAAACGGTGTAGCTGAGTTTGGTGCTAAAACGTTCCAAATATGATAGGTAAAGTAAAGTAAAGTAAAGTAAAGTAAAGTAAAGTAAAGTAAAGTAAAGTAAAGTAAAATAAAGTAAAGTTAAGAGTCTCCGTGGCCAAATTATGACTCGCCTACTCGCGCTCCGAAGGTTGTGAGTTCGATTCCGGCTTACTGTCGTGAAATACTGAAGAGTTAATGATTCCCAGATGGACGACTGCATACACCGACTACCCAGGTAGGAGAAGGGTTAACAAAGGAGAGACCAGGCGCATGTGTTTATAGGTCAAGACAGGAGAAGGGGCCGGCTAACCGCGCAGGTAAAAGGGTCGAGTGGAAAGATTGGTTTGGGACAAAGGCCGACAGTATTATTGGACAAGCATATTGCAGTATGGATGTGAAACGGTCCCGAGCTGTAATTTTCCACTAACAATGATAATGCAGTCTGGATGTGAGGTGTCCAGCAATGTCAAGGACTATGCGGCAAAAATGACCGATATAAAGAGGGTCAATTCTTTGTGTAAGTTTAGTGTGTGTTCCAAACTGACCTGAAGGAGATATGTTCTTGAGTGGGAATAGAAATACACGTCCCTAATGATGGAAAGAGGGGATAATAGTGTGGTATTCGCTAAGTGTTTTTTCGATTACAGGAACATAGATGCCTAAATAAGGTATAAAGATATTAGATATAGTTTAGCATAGGAATATAGATGTGAAGGAATAGCATTTACCATTGCTTTCTATTAGTAGATAGTTTAGAATTTGGTGAATTCATATGTCTTATGCGGGTGTTCACTTCGGAAGCCTTGTCATTATGGCTGGAGAAGGACACTTGCATAAGTAGTAGTAAGGGGCAGACCCTTATCACTGGATTTGTTATACTTCTCCAGGTTCCAATCTCCTAGTGAAAGCAGAGAAGAGATGAAGAGGAATACCCTTGAGTAAACAAAATCTTTACATGGGACCAAACAGAATATGAGCAGGTTTTAAGATGAAGAAATAATCAATTCAAATACAGAACACTGTATGCTCAAACGAACATACCACTAAAACCCTTAAAAAGGAAAAGAGGTTAAACTGTGGCAAGCAGGGATACTTACAACTACAAACGTAGTGTAGGCATAGGGAAGAAAGATTAGACAAGTAAAACAGTATTAGTAAGGAAAGACTATAAGAAGAACTGTGACCATGTGGTGGTTTTCCGATGTTGGATACTTACCGTCATGAAACAGATTCAGGAGCATTCATAAACTTACGGGACTTTTATTACGGTACCTTGACTCAGTGGTGAACAGTTTTTGTTTCATTCAATAACGGATTTACCATCAGATTCAAGCATACGGATCATCCCGGGTGAGCTCTGTCCTGTTTGATGTGCTGTCCTGTGATCTTGAAGAATGAAAGGGCGAGAAACAACAACGCTGATAGACATTCAGAGTTCATAACTGGCAACCACACTAGAAGAACATACCAACTACATAGACAATATCCATACATACACCAGACATAGTTTTTATTAATAAATCTTTTATCTTATCGTTGAAAGGAACTGTTGTCGGAGTATGTGTTGAGGGAATAATAGAGAGAGTGAAAGAAATAGATATATGGAAGGGAAGACAGAAGAGAGGAGTGTAGACCAAAGTCAGTCAATAGTCCCAACAGATAATAAGTTTAAAGATGTGCTTGTTGAGTCCAGTCTTCTCTCGGGAATTTAACAGGACATAATTGGTGGAGCAGCAGGGTACGTACATACAGAATACCCATATGACCGGAAGGCATAACATGGCATATGAATAAAGGGGTACTTGCATATTGGCACAGGCATAGCGGAGTACCTACATGTTGGGACATACTGATTGGAATAAAAGAAAAAGAAGTATATATTGATGACTTTTAATGGAAGGACGTCCATTGGATATATGGTGCCATTACATTTATGGTGGAAACATTTCATTAACGCTGGTGACTTTACAGTGAGAAAGTTCCAGACAGAGTGAATGTGGATAGGTGGTAAGACACATTACATACCTAGTCACACGGTCACACGTCTACATAAGTCTTTATCCTATATCTCCTCTTGTGGATGAGAGAGTGGTTGTGATGTACTGTGTGGTGTTGTAGATTAATAATAGTAGATAGGCATAGAAAATGATATAGGTTCTAGGTAGATTATCTGTTTATAGTGAGTACTCTTTACTGCCTTGAGGTGTCTTTACTCAACGTGCCGACTTACCTGCTTTAACTATGGCCACTCCCAAACTAACTACAGCAGAACTTAGGGCAAACGGAGAAGAAATTGGGTTGGCTGGTTCAGACTTAACTGATTACATACAAGAAAGAGAGCGAGAGATTCGTCAAGCGGAACGAGAAGAGCGAAAGACCGAGTTGGAAGTGAGAAGAATAGAGGTGGAAACCAAGAAACTGGAAATGGAACAAGAGGCCAAGAAAATGGACCAGGAGACCAAGAAACTGGAAATGGAACAAGAGGCCAAGAAAATGGACCAGGAGACCAAGAAACTGGAAATGGAACAGAATGCCAGGAGACAAGAAATGGAACATGAATACCGCTTGAAAGAGTTAGAACTCAAGACACTAACTAAGGGTGAAATAGATGCAGCAGAAGGAAGTTCATCTTCACCTGGGGCAACCTACATGAGTGGACAGGGTTACCATGCCATGAAGTTTCCCTTGGCAGTCTTTGATGAAAATAAAGAGAAGATATACCAGTTTTTGGATCGGTTCGAGGCTATGGCAGTCGCTATGGGACTGGATAGAACCAGATGGGCTCTTAAAGTATCCCAGTCTTTACGTGGTTCGGGTTACGAGGTCTACACACGCCTACCACCAGGACAGGAAAATCAGTATGAGGAATTGAAAGCCGCTTTGATGAAACATTATGAAGTCACAGCCCAAACGTATCGGAAGAAGTTTAGATCGTCTAGACGAGAGCCGGGAGAATTATTCGCCGCCTACAGTCTAAGGCTGAAATCCTATCTCCAGAAATGGATGGACTTGGCAGAATTCAAGAGGGATTATGAGAGTCTCGAAGAGATGATGGTGGTCGACCAGATGCGAAAGCAAATGTCGAAACCTCTCAGAACCTTCTTGGGAGAACAAGGGGCGGAACGGATTGAAGTTGTGAATAAGCTGGCGGAACGATTCGTGGAAGTACATGGTGAAACTGAGGAACTAAGTACACAAACCAAAGGTCAGGAGAAACCAGAGAAAAAGAAACCTAAAAACTGGGAAGGAGAAAAAGTGGAACCTTATAAAAAGACGTCAACGGAGAGTTCCGAGAAGGTGAAGGAAGGAACCAAGAACACCTTGAATTCTCAAGCGAAACGACAGTGGTCTGAGAAGTGGTGTTCATTTTGCAAGGCGGCCTCTCACAACACCAAAGACTGCAGATCGAAACCTAAAAGTTCTTACTTCGCAGCATGCAAAGTGATTCCTACATCGGTGATCACAGACAAGGCTGAGGTCGGCGAAGGAGAAAGGAACAAAAAGGACACACGGAAACCTAGGAAAGGAACATGGTGCACACACTGCCAGTCGACAACACATAATACTGTGGACTGCAGATGCAAGGCAAACGATGCCAATTGCATAACCAACCTCGAGGAATTAAAAGAGGAAGGCAAGGAAACGGTCAAGGAGATGAAAGACACTCAGGACCAAGAGAGACCACCTGTGGTTGAACTGATTGAAGTCAATGGCCAACAGGTTGCTTGTCTCTACGATACCGGTTTGGATGGGGAAGCGGTGGTGGACGCCAGCTTGGTAAGCCCAGACCAACTTACAGGGGAGACCATAGAAATACAGCCGGCAATGAGGAGTGCTGTTTCCATGACGCTGCCAATCGCCAAGGTGGAGATTAAATCCAGGTACGTCACGGGCATTATTCCAGCTGCTGTATTATCTGACTCCTTATTTCCAATGATCATTGGTACGAACTATGTCTTTTTGGGGATGCCCAAACAGCCAGCCCAAAAGGGAACAGTAGTCAGTGGATCTCAATGGAAGGAAAAAGAGGCAGAGACACTATGCGACAACTCGGAGATAGGAGAATTGCATACTGCCCAGAGGAAGGATACTACGTTGCATCCTTGCTACAGGAAGCTGCAAAGAAGTGCTGAGCCACCAGAACGGGGACAGTACTTTCTGAAGAATCAACTACTCTATCGGAGAGCTGGGAGGGGAGATAACCTGCATGAGCAGTGGGTGGTTCCAGAGACCCACCGTCCTCACATTCTTCAGAGTGGACACATCATAGGCGAGAATCGACATATGGGTGTCAGAGAGACCTTGCAGCAAATATCCGGCCATTATTGCTGGCCAGGAATGACCGGAGATGTACGCCGGTGGGTGAAGTCTTGTTCGGAGTGCCAGAAAGCACCACCCAACAAGCGAATTAAGAGGAAACTAGCTCTTAAAGTGGAAGACAAAGTGGAAGTGTGGAGTCCAGCAGAGACCAATATACTCCAAGTAGGATGGAGAGGACCTTATCCTGTGGAAAAGATGGTGTCCAAGAACATCTACAAAATACGGATCGGGGAAGAGAAGAAAAATCTCCCTAGACATCTCATTAGGAAATATGAAGAGAGATCCGGGAGCAAAGCTTCGCACTTTATGGTGATGGCAGCCATTGGGACAAAGGTTACCAGTCCAGACGAAGACCAGAGATCGCCAGTACAACATAGGAGGGCCTATGGGACAGTACGTGATAGGTCAGATTTACCCAACGACAGGAGAAGGGAAATCACAAGTCAGGGAAAGGACAAGAGTGAAAGTTTCACCGGTAACCGAGTTCAGAAGGGGTGGGTAATGTCGGGAAAAGCGAGAATTACCCAGGACTCCAACCGAAGATTGGCTGACCAGATGCAATATCGCCCAAGATGGTCCTGGAAGCAAAGGCCCAGGAGGTTTGGGAAAGACGACTCGGTCCAACGAGGACGAGGCGAAACATCCCCAGAGGCAAAGCCGGGGGAAACCAAGAGGACATGGAAGCAGTGTTACAATCAGGATGGGACAATCCGTCTGTATTGTGAGCCGTCGCTGACGCAAGTCGAAAGTAGGTCGACGGAACGTACAGGAGCGAGGAGCCAACACTAGTTTCAGTCGTGAGTAGTATAGTAGGGTGTCAATTAGAGCGCCTACGGGATAATGAGGTGAGCCATGTGAGGATCCAATCATATCATCAACACGTGATGTTAATAGCTACTTCGCAGAAGCTCAACGCACGGTGGATGTGATGGACGTTGTTGCTGCAACTGGACTTCACAATGGAATACATCCTTGGTAAGGAGAAGGTATGAGCAGATTTCTTAGCCAGACATCCAGCTCCGGAGGAAGAAGACTAGGGTTGTGGATCATGGGAATCAAACCTACAGTGAGAAAGATTCGACGCGGTCTAATCTCTTAAGAGGGGGTCTATGTCGTGAAATACTGAAGAGTTAATGATTCCCAGATGGACGACTGCATACACCGACTATCCAGGTAGGAGAAGGGTTAACAAAGGAGAGACCAGGCGCATGTGTTTATAGGTCAAGACAGGAGAAGGGGCCGGCTAACCGCGCAGGTAAAAGGGTCGAGTGGAAAGATTGGTTTGAGACAAAGGCCGACAGTATTATTGGACAAGCATATTGCAGTATGGATGTGAAACGGTCCTGAGCTGTAATTTTCCACTAACAATGATAATGCAGTCTGGATGTGAGGTGTCCAGCAATGTCAAGGACTATGCGGCAAAAATGACCGATATAAAGAGGGTCAATTCTTTGTGTAAGTTTAGTGTGTGTTCCAAACTGACCTGAAGGAGATATGTTCTTGAGTGGGAATAGAAATACACGTCCCTAATGATGGAAAGAGGGGATAATAGTGTGGTATTCGCTAAGTGTTTTTTCGATTACAGGAACATAGATGCCTAAATAAGGTATAAAGATATTAGATATAGTTTAGCATAGGAATATAGATGTGAAGGAATAGCATTTACCATTGCTTTCTATTAGTAGATAGTTTAGACTTTGGTGAATTCATATGTCTTATGCGGGTGTTCACTTCGGAAGCCTTGTCATTATGGCTGGAGAAGGACACTTGCATAAGTAGTAGTAAGGGGCAGACCCTTATCACTGGATTTGTTATACTTCTCCAGGTTCCAATCTCCTAGTGAAAGCAGAGAAGAGATGAAGAGGAATACCCTTGAGTAAACAAAATCCTTACATGGGACCAAACAGAATATGAGCAGGTTTTAAGATGAAGAAATAATCAATTCAAATACAGAACACTGTATGCTCAAACGAACATACCACTAAAACCCTTAAAAAGGAAAAGAGGTTAAACTGTGGCAAGCAGGGATACTTACAACTACAAACGTAGTGTAGGCATAGGGAAGAAAGATTAGACAAGTAAAACAGTATTAGTAAGGAAAGACTATAAGAAGAACTGTGACGATGTGGTGGTTTTCCGATGTTGGATACTTACCGTCATGAAACAGATTCAGGAGCATTCATAAACTTACGGGACTTTTATTACGGTACCTTGACTCAGTGGTGAACAGTTTTTGTTTCATTCAATAACGGATTTACCATCAGATTCAAGCATACGGATCATCCCGGGTGAGCTCTGTCCTGTTTGATGTGCTGTCCTGTGATCTTGAAGAATGAAAGGGCGAGAAACAACAACGCTGATAGACATTCAGAGTTCATAACTGGCAACCACACTAGAAGAACATACCAACTACATAGACAATATCCATACATACACCAGACATAGTTTTTATTAATAAATCTTTTATCTTATCGTTGAAAGGAACTGTTGTCGGAGTATGTGTTGAGGGAATAATAGAGAGAGTGAAAGAAATAGATATATGGAAGGGAAGACAGAAGAGAGGAGTGTAGACCAAAGTCAGTCAATAATCCCAACAGATAATAAGTTTAAAGATGTGCTTGTTGAGTCCAGTCTTCTCTCGGGAATTTAACAGGACACTTACGTCGTTCTGTTCATTCGTTTTTTCTCGCAGTTTTCTAGGAGTTTCCTGGGGTTCGTCGCTGGAGTTACGGAGTTCGTGCTTTGTTCGACGCTTTCGGTAGGCCGCCCTGCGGAAAGTGCATCTTATAATATACCTTATAGTATAAAACCCCGATGCCTTTTAAGATTTTGTAAAGTAAAATAAAATACAGTACAGTACAGTACAGTATAGTACAGTACAGTACAGTACAGTAAAGGGACCTTTTCACGTCTTAAGGCGCTTAGCTTTTGACATGTGGTGTTAGATCAATAATTGTACAGACCAGTCGTGAGCTGATATAATCTATTTCATACCGCCTTGACCTCCCATGACATTCCATGGTACCATTTTCAAGCTGGATAGACCTTGGTGTCAAGGTCAATTATGGATCCCAAACTGTGATATGATTGGTGTCTTCATCTTCTCTTCTTGTGCCCTCCTTTAATTGTGAAGCGTCGCATAGAGGAGGCAGGTGTAGTTTTATGTGTTTCTCTTATCTTGCTGCTTGTGCTAACTTCATATTCGGTTCCTTGAATGTCTCTTTTACTCCATCTAGCCATCTCTTCCTGGGTCGTCCACTCGCCTTGTTCTCACGTAGAACGCTCTAGCCGCTGGTTGTTCTTGTTATATTCTAACAAAATGTCCGAACCATTTAATTATTTGCCGTTCTATATAGCCAGTCATCATCATCATCATCATCATCTTCCACTTCTGCCGTCAAGCGTCGTGGGGAGGAATAATTTCTGTTCCAGCGCCCGGTGGGCGGCACTGGATAGTGTCATTCCGTGTGGTTGTACAATGTCCCTGATGTCATCAATCCATTTTCTTCTTGGACGTCTTCTTGGTCTCGTCGCAGATGATCTTTGATGTAAGGCCAGTGATGTTAGTTGCTGATGTTGCATTTCTAGCGTGCCATGCACGTCCTGCAACCATATGGATATAATAAAGCGTCTATCCTTCTACTAATGTGAGAGGTTACTTATAAAATCACCATCTCACTCATTCATACATTCTCAGCATTTACAAGGGAAATGTTACATGTTAAATCACACATTCTGATCACAGAAGTGACAAACGTAGACTCACAAGAGCATTATTGCAGTTTGATTAAGAATGTGCAATTATTGGCATTCATAGAAGGATCCAGAATGCACAAAGGGTGCGAATATGTATTGAAAGTGATTTACAGTCATCAAGCATACGCACATTTCTCATAGCAGACGAATGATAGACATGTTAGAATATACAGCGTGGTAGATATGTCAGGCTGAAGAAGCAACATTCAGTATCACCTCACAATGAAGTTCTGATTTCACTTTCACATTTTCTCATACAATACTCTTATATTCTTCTCTTCCGCTCACTAGGCATAGCCACAACATTTAAAAAATGATTTATAGTAGTACCTGAGTCTTCAGAAAACTACATCATATGATATTATCAGGGCGTATTTAGCACCTCTTCAACATGCATCCTGCCTTGGTGGAATCCGAGCTCCAACCGCTAGACTATGGACTGGCCTAGTTGATAGAGTTCTCCCTCCCCCCTCCCTCAAGTATTAGCTAATCAAATGACGGCATGCGCCTTTTCCCTTCCCTGCGTCGTTCTAGAACATTCTATCTAAGAATAGATATGTTATCAGGATGGATTCCGTTCACGATTAAAAGTATTCAGAAATGTTTTATGGACTGAGAATGTGGACGACTGATCACAACATGTGATACCCAGCTTGATTCTCAAGCAATTTTACGTTCAGTAATTTGCCATTGCTTTGTGAACTAGAAGTCAACGCAACAGTAAACGATGGGTATTGGGGATTAAACTCCCACCACCCACAGCCATTAGCAGACTGGAAGTTTAATACCGCTCCTATCTCTTTGGCCACGTAGACTACTGGCTCCATATTAAATACAGTGAAAACTTCCTGAGGCGATCTCGGATGTTGCGAATTTCTGTTGTGAAGAACAATATTGGATTGTCATTGTACATTTACTGCCTATATGATACCTTACGGTGTATGGAATCGGAGGTCTTGAGCCTGAGGATTTATGGCCGCCTGGCTAGTGCAGTCGCCAAGAAATGTGTAGGTTAAAGATTTCTTTTTTGCCCTCGAAAGAAATAAGGATTCGAACCTGGGTCTCCCGAAGGAGAATCCGGCATTCTAGCCACTCAGCCAACCGCTCCTATTGGATTGTACGTTGTAAATGCATTACCATATGCTTGAACTCCTATAAGAGGAATTTCTTATAAGAAGCACTATTTTTTTGGGACCCATGTGAGTTCGTCTTATCAGGTCCGCAATGTGTATAAGTAATTGACAAAAAGTGCTCGGAAAAAGTGGGCGGCCTTAAGTTATCTGTGGCGTTGGGGATATGCAGAATGCATTATCTTGGTGATCACTCAATGCTTTCTTGTGGGACAGGACAGTATGCAAATGTGATAGGATTAATTTTAACACAACCAATAACGAAATTGGTCGGTTTAATTGAGGTTCAGTCTGAAGGGCGAGATTTGGGAACAAGAGATGGGGGGATTATGGCGGAGTCTGTGTTCGTCCTTGTACAATAGTGTTTGCTAGCGTGAGCATCGTTGCTCATCGATGCATTTGCATGCGCGTGCAGTGTGACAGGGGTTGGTTGGTTGGTTGTTGGCATTAGGATAACACCACCGTGAACAATCAGAGACAACGAATGAACGAACGAACGAACTTTATTTTCAAAGGGTCATAAATTCAGCTCGCAGGCCCGTCTTACATTCGGCCCTTCCAATCTCTCATTTTTCGTGCATCAATGATCTATTGGGCATGTCAAATGGATGCTGTGAATATAAACAATACATTTTAACATGGTATGAGATAGGCAGGCACGCAGACACACACGCGCGCGCGCGCGCGCACACACACACACACACACACATAAACACAGACATTCAGACATTCAACAACACACACATAGATACCTACATACACACTTAAATCATTTACACAAACTCTCGCATTTATCGCCTTGCGTTGGGTTTGTGTTTCATAAAATGGCATGGATGCCGGTCGATCAGAAAGCAATGGTAAACTACTGAACGTAAAGTTGCCAAGATATCACAAACAGCCAAATAATGTTGCGGTTCACTGCGACGTCCTGTAAAGGATATGCAACTAACTTTTTAAACTCGCATTTATGCACCCATTCAATATACACATATGCCCATTAACAATCACAAACATACTAACAAACATTTACTCATACATACATGCTCTGTATATGTGTGTGTGTATATATATATATATATATATATATATATATATATATATATATATATATATATATATATATATATATATATATATATATATTCATCTCTCTCTCTCGCTCTCTCTCTCTCTCTCTCTCTCTCTCTCTCTCTCTCTCTCTCTCTCTCTCTCACTCCCATATTAGATACAGGACAGGAGGTTGGTAAGTGTTGTTATATTGTTATATTAGATACAGGACAGGAGGTTGGTAAGTGTTGTTATATTGTTATATTAGATACAGGACAGGAGGTTGGTAAGTGTTGTTGTATTGTTATATTAGATACAGGACAGGAGGTTGGTAAGAATTGTTATATTGTTATATTAGATACAGGACAGGGGGTTGGTAAGAGTTGTTATATTGTTATATTAGATACAGGACAGGAGGTTGGTAAGAGTTGTTGTATTGTTATATTAGATACAGGACAGGAGGTTGGTAAGTGGTGTTGTATTGTTATATTAGATACAGGACAGGAGGTTGGTAACAGTTGTTGTATTGTTATATTAGATACAGGACAGGAGGTTGGTAAGAGTTGTTATATTCTTATATTAGATACAGGACAGGAGGTTGGTAAGAGTTGTTGTATTGTCATATTAGATACAGCACAGGAGGTTGGTAAGAGTTGTTGTATTGTCATATTAGATACAGGACAGGAGGTTGGTAAGAGTTGTTGTATTGTTATATTAGAAACAGGACAGGAGGTTGGTAAGAGTTGTTGTATTGTTATATTAGATACAGGACAGGAGGTTGGTAAGAGTTGTTGTATTGTTATATTAGATACAGGACAGGAGGTTGGTAAGAGTTGTTATATTGTTATATTAGATACAGGACAGGAGGTTGGTAAGTGTTGTTATATTGTTATATTAGATACAGGACAGGAGGTTGGTAAGTGTTGTTATATTGTTATATTAGATACAGGACAGGAGGTTGGTAAGTGTTGTTATATTGTTATATTAGATACAGGACAGGAGGTTGGTAAGAGTTGTTGTATTGTTATATTAGATACAGGACAGGAGGTTGGTAAGTGTTGTTATATTGTTATATTAGATACAGGACAGGAGGTTGGTAAGTGTTGTTATATTGTTATATTAGATACAGGACAGGAGGTTGGTGAGTGTTGTTATATTGTTATATTAGATACAGGACAGGAGGTTGGTAAGTGTTGTTATATTGTTATATTAGATACAGGACAGGAGGTTGGTAAGTGTTGTTATATTGTTATATTAGATACAGGACAGGAGGTTGGTAAGTGTTGTTATATTATTATATTAGATACAGGACAGGAGGTTGGTAAGAGTTGTTGTATTGTTATATTAGATACAGGACAGGAGGTTGGTAAGTGTTGTTATATTGTTATATTAGATACAGGACAAGAGGTTGGTAAGTGTTGTTATATTGTTATATTAGATACAGGACAGGAGGTTGGTAAGAGTTGTTGTATTGTTATATTAGATACAGGACAGGAGGTTGGTAAGTGTTGTTATATTGTTATATTAGATACAGGACAAGAGGTTGGTAAGTGTTGTTATATTGTTATATTAGATACAGGACAGGAGGTTGGTAAGTGTTGTTATATTGTTATATTAGATACAGGACAGGAGGTTGGTAAGTGTTGTTATATTGTTATATTAGATACAGGACAGGAGGTTGGTAAGTGTTGTTATATTGTTATATCAGATACAGGACAGGAGGTTGGTAAGTGTTGTTATATTGGTCCGAAATGTTAAATTTCCGTCTATATGTTTGCTTTTGCATGTGCTCGCTTTGAAGTCGAGTGTAGTCTACACACCGGCTGATGCTTCCAGTAGTTTCTGCTGCTTCTAGTGGCATTGGACTGATTTTACGTGTGGATGAGCTTTCCCTACTACCACTGGTCTTCTTCATCAGGTGAACCCACTCTAACTTCTGTGGTACTTGTAATGTATGTCCTAAAGTCAAGAACAAGATGTCAAGATTTTAATCGAACTGAACTGTATAAGGGTTGAACTCGCTACCCTGGCACCAGAAAGTGTAAGTGCGGCAAACGTCTCAGCCACGTCGAACTCCCCAATTTCAAGAAGCGGTGGCGCAGTGGTTAGCCAGCTTGCCTGGCGGCGCTGTTGTCGTGTTTTCGAATTCACATTCAGACGGGAATGTTACTGATTAAATGACATGGGATGATTAATCGTCTTAAGTGATTTCTCGTATCTGCCATGTGCTTATATGCAACCGCTTTTATTTGATATATAATACAACATGTCTGCTACAATATTAACACATTTTAAATTATAACTAAAACATCTAATGGCAGTGGAAATGTGGTTTCTGAGGAATATACAAAGAATACCATAGACAGACAGAAGAAATAAAAAAAAAACAATGACCAAATACTACAAGAAACAAATGAAAACTGTAAACAGATTAAATAAATTAAACACAGATAGTCAAAATTTGTTGGCCACATTATAAGAAGAAATAAATTGGAGAACTTAGTGACAACTGGCAAGATCGATGAGAAGTGAACAGGGGGAGGCAGAGAAGTAAATACCTCGGTGACTTGGCCATGTGATATGGTCGAAACAAGAGCACAAAGCAGATCCACGACTCTGATAATCGAGTTAGATGGCGAAATATGACCGCCTACGCTTATCGACATGGCACATGATGAATGAAGTCATAACTGTGACACACCCCTACTTCCCATTTTAAGCCGTCCATCTTTGTTTGGTCCAAACCTACTTTTTGTTTCATATTAAATCTTTTAAATAACCTGAGCTCCTAGAGCAGTGGTTCTCAACCTTTTTTTGGCCAATGCCCCCTTCCCCTTTACCATGTGTTCAGAACGTCATCCCCCCCCCCCTTTCGAATTTCGTCCCTATAAATCTCCTCCCCCCTCCTTACACAGTATACATAAAAATGGAAGCTAAATTTAATAACACATACTAAAAAAAAGTCTAGACATCTACATAAAACGTGATTTGCGGGTCTACTTGCGTTATAAAACGAATTTCATTAGGGCGAGAAGTACAAAATTTAGAGGAAAAAACAATATCAAATAACTGGTTCTTGTATTAATGCGATCTTCAAATAATCTTAATTCCCTTCCCCCCCCCCCTCCTGGAAACCCTAAAATTCTCCCGGGGGGGGGGGGCAGATTCCCCACCGGTTGAGAACCACTGTTCTAGAGTAAGTAAAACTGCCGTGGGATGTTGAGTTACATTAATTACCTTATGAGATTAATGAGTTAAATTTGAGGGTCCACATATAACAGGAAAGAGATGTGTCTATATATATATATATATATATATATATATATATATATATATATATATATATATATATATATATATATATATATATGTATATATATGTATATATATATATATATATATATATATATATATATATATATATATATATATATATACACACACACTTGTTCTGTATATCTTTTAATTTGATTACATTGTCCAATTTTGTGTTTTCTCTATATCTGTTTGTGTTGTTCCTGAGGAGGAATAGTAGCATAACTAATTGTAATTTTGTTGTCTGTTTGAATACTCTCTCTGTATCGTCACGATACTATGAGAACCGCTCTCTCGGTATCTTCATGACACTATGAGAACAGCTGTCTCTGTATGTTCATGACCCTATGAGAACAGCTTACTTTTTTCTGTATCTTCACGACACTATGAGAACCGCTATCTCAGTATTTTCATGACATTATGAGACCCCATCTCTCAGTATCTTCAAGACTCGATGAGAACCGCTCGCTTTTTCTGTATCTGCATGACACAATGAGAACAGCTCTCTCGGTATCTTCATGATACTTTGAGAACCGCTCTCTGGGTATCTTCATGTGCTCCAGAAACTCAAGTCACGCCTGGGATCCTGCAAATATGCCGGTCTATCAGTTCAAACAGCCGGACGGAAGCCACTGTTTACCTACCTACCCCAACAATCAACGAGAAGGGTTGTACAGTCAGAAATCTGATATTGCTTTCCCAGGTCCAACGATCCATTCTCCAGTATTTGGTGGTGGAAGAGATACCCCACGGTCTCTTTATTAAACGACCCCAGGGAAAGGCCAGTCGAGATTCCCCGTGCAGGAAACTCAATTACCAACACAGAGAGTTTTATCTAGATCAAGCGAGTTGGCCTTGGGCACGGGGGATGTATGCGGCTCGGCGAGATTTTACTTAGGGCCATCTTGAGTTGCAAGTTACATCTAAATGAATATTAT
Organism: Cepaea hortensis; assembly: GCA_963921405.1. Classification (NCBI taxonomy): domain Eukaryota; kingdom Metazoa; phylum Mollusca; class Gastropoda; order Stylommatophora; family Helicidae; genus Cepaea; species Cepaea hortensis. Next base: position 257,675,235 of record OY992876.1, read on the forward strand.
GATGGTGAAACCTAACTGCAAGAGGGAGAAAACGGTTTAACATCTACTAAGTTGCAATATCAGAAAGAGGGTGATAAAGTGCTATATAGAAGATGTATTGCTATGTGGCAGTGAATCTTGGAATGTACATGAATAAATTAGGAAGAACTTGTAAGCAACAGAGATGTAGTTCCTAAGACGATTGTTGCGAATTCCTTGGACTGCCAAAGTAACAAACAATGATTGCCTGAAAGAGGCTAATGAAACTATAACATTATATACAACAATAAGAAAGAGACAAACAGCTTTCTTTGGTCATGTGATGAGAAGAGAGGCATTGGAGAACATCGTGTTAACTGGAAAGATCGAGGGGAAGAGAGGAAAGGGCCGACCAAGAGAAATGATGCTGGGTGGATTGAGCCGGTGGCATAGGCGTATATCATCAGTAGAGTTGATCCAGAAAACCAAAGACCGACATCTGTGAAAAGTCATGAATACCTATGCCAGCCGGCATGGCACTTGATGATGATGATGATGATGATGATGATGATGATGATGATGATGATGATGATGATGATGATGATGATGATGATGATGATGATGATGAAGCTGCAATGCAGACAAAGTGGTAGGGACGGGGGAGGGGTGGGGGTGGAGATTTTAAAATATGAAAACAAAAGACATAATGTGCTTTTATAGCAATATGAATTAATCACACACAAAATTTAAAAAAAAAAAAAAAAACTAGAATTAGAATCGGTGAGCTCACACGATCACAAGTGACAAAAGGGGCGTGTAGTTAAAGTCTGTAGCAGCACACAACCAACAAACATATACTGACCCAACTACACGAACAACTACATGAAATACATGACAGTCAGTGTAAAATTACCGTGGTAGATAAATGGCTGTAGAAATGTGGTTTCTGAGTACAATGCACAGAATACCATGCACAGCCAGAAAGACCAATGAACAAGCCCTTCAAGAAACAAATGAAGATCGTAAACTGATTAGAGATATTAGACGCAGACAGTCAAAATATTTTGGGCATGTTATGAGAAGAAATCAATTGGAGAACTTGGTGACAACCGGAAAGATCGAAGGGAACAGACCAAGAGGAAGACCTAGAAGCAAATACCTGGATAGCTTGGCCTCGTGGCATGGTCGAGACAGAAACACTGAGCTGATCCACGACTCTGGTGATCGAGTGGGATGGCAAAACATGACCGCCCACGCTTACCGGCATGGCAAATGATGGATGGATGGAGATAAATGGCATTACTGTGTGAACATGTGTATATTTCAGCTTGAAGGATTTATCTAGTTATTTTACTTTATGTTGTGTGAATTCTGCAGTACGTACCTAATGAGATGCAGCGAAAAAAATGCCAGGCAATAAATCGTGCAATATATTGTTTGTATCTTCGTTATTCACATTCACTACGGTAAAACATTGTTTTAATGTTATGAAAACATACGTTACAAAGTTACTTGTCTATGTCCTTGTAATGGACGTCACACGTGTATGGTTGAATACCGCGTGTGTTACAGCACTAGGACACTTGTGAGAGTAGACAGAAATTAAAACTAGGATTAAACTTTGAATATTTAAATATAAACATAAATCCTTACTGGCCATTTTGACAAACGATAGTTTGTTACATTGTTCTTTAAAACGGAATAGTAACTACAACCCATGGCGGTAAGACCAGGGATGGGGTTATACCTTTCCATAACACAAAGTCTGGGTTGAATTGTAGAGACCATGTGTTGCCCATGCAGCATGATCCCTCTCTCGCCCTGCCTAGTTCACTCCAGAGGAAATTTAACATGGATTACATAGAATATAGACAGACAGACGGACGGAGGGACGGATAGGCGATCGGATGCGTCGGTTAAAGAGACAGACACGTACAAGCAGACGTAGAGTAAGATAGACAGACATAAAGACGGATCATATCGACAGACGGAGGAACGGACGGAAGGGAAGATAGACAGACAGACAGACACACAGACAGACACACAGACAGACAGACAGACAGACAGACAGACAGACAGACAGACAGACAGACAGACAGACAGACGGACGGACGGACGGATAGATAGATAGATAGATAGATAGATAGATAGATAGATAGATAGATAGATAGATAGATAGATAGATAGATAGATAGATAGATAGATAGATAGATAGATAGATAGATAGATAGATAGATAGATAGATAGATAGATAGATAGATAGACGGACGGACGGAC
>OY992876.1:257682469-257722469 GCA_963921405.1 Cepaea hortensis
CCAACCACTGCCCCTAATGCTAAAGCGCCGGCCCTCTAAAGCAAACACTGTCATAAATTACGTCACATGGAAATTACACAAATTCAGCCAGCTGGAAACGGCGAAAACCTATATGCCAGAATGTATGACGTCTGGCATGGCTGAGTTCTTTACGATCTCAAACTCAGCAAGTCATGTGGAACTTGGAGAATCCAAGGATCATTGCAGGAATACTCTTGTGAGAAAGAATTCCGCAACAATTTTTGGGAACTGTCAAGAGTCGGAACAGTGAGTCTTGTCGTTCTGAAATCCGGACATTCTTTCTTCAGTCTAGATCCGATACAGGTAAATGATGAATGGCATCGGTTCTTAACAAACAGCCCGAGTCAGTTTCGCGCAATGTTATACCCGGTCCAACATGAGGAGGTAATTAATATTCCTGAAGTGGGCCGGTCTTCCTGGGGACTTGCTAATATGTACAAGAACATTCTAGACGCGTCGAATGCTTTCGTCATCATCATCATCATCATCATCATCATCATGTGGAATATAACTTGACCTAGGAGTCCATGTATCTCCATATTTGTCGGTTAGTTGTGTACTGTATATTATATGAATAGATATGGTCCTCGGGTTAATGTTGATGTCTCCCCATGCCACAGCATCGTTTCTCTATGCCTGCTTTGCTTCTTCTAATAATGATCTTTTCATAAGGTTTTCGTATGCCTCTCTTCTCATTTCATGACCCAAACAATATATGCCTCTTCTTATCTCACCCCTTTACTCCCAGTATGGTTCAGACTCGAAAAACACACCCCAAGCCCTCAAACAACACACCCCAAGCCCTCAAACAAAACACCCCAAGCCCTCAAACAACACACCTCAAGCCCTCAAACAACACACCTCAAGCCCTCAAACAACACACCCCAAGCCCTCAAACAACACACCTAACGCCCGGAAACAACACACTCCAAGCCCTCAAACAACACACCCCAAGACCTCAAACAACACACCTCAAGCCCTCAAACAACACACCCCAAGCCCTCAAACAACACACCCCAAGCCCTCAAACAACACCCCAAACCCGGAAATACCACACCTCAAGCCCTCAAACAACACACCCCAAGCCCTCAAACAACACACCCCAAGCCCTCAAACAACACACCCCAAGTCCTCAAACAACACACCCCAAGCCCTCAACCAACACACCTAACGCCCGGAAACAACACACCCTAAGCCCTCAAACAACACACCAGAAGCCTCAAACAACACACCCCAAGCCTCAAACAACACACCCCAAGCCTCAAACAACACACCTCAAGCCTCAAATAACACACCCCAACAACGCACCCCAAGCCCTCAAACAACACACCCCAAGCCCTCAAACAACAAACCCCAAGCCCTCAAACAACACACCCCAAACCCTCAAACAACACACCCCAAGCCCTCAAACAACACACCTCAAGCCCTCAAACAACACACCTCAAGCCCTCAAACAACACACCCCAAGCCCTCAAACAACACACCGCAAGCCCTCAAACAACACACCCTTCATTTCTGTTGCTACTTCGCTTCTCCGTGAGGTTTTATGTCTTCCACTATTTCCTTAACCATATGGGTTACATACAAAACCCGTTCTAGATACATTATTCTCAGGTTGTCTCAATGTATGTCCTATCTAGCGAAAGCGTCTTTGCCCTATCTCTTGGTTCACTATGTCAGATAACGTTGGGACAACCTCAAAAAAGATAAAGGATACTAAAGTTCCTTTTTCCCAATGTGATCCTGCCCGTTCTAATTATCTTAACTTTCAATGGCTCAAATGCTTGAGTCCATAACTAGAGTCTCGGAGAACCAAGGAATTCCTTCAGGAAAACAAGGAAAAGTTTCCCTGAGTAACAATATCCTTTTGGTGGTTTCTTGCCTCTCCTCTCTCAGCTAATTAATTAATATCTAGGGTGTGTTTAATTAAACATCTTAACAACGACAAGACAAAAACACTCAAGAGAGGAAATGACCTCTTTTTCATAATTTAATAATCATAAATTGGGTTATTGATCATTAAGCTCATAAAACAACAATCCAATTCAAAAAAATATATATGCATGCCTCAAACATACATTTCACAAGCATCAAGCTATATTCCCGTCCCTCATTGATAGTTACTTTACATCTTCCATTGAAGTAGGTTAAGTCTGAAACTGGGTATACACTCAGGATGATTTATTTCAGGGTTCTTGGACCCCTGTGGCAAAAAGTTCAATGAAATTATGCATATTAAATTTCCCTAGAGTGTTGATCTGTTCCAGGTACTAATAGGATAGTGGCTTAAGTTCTCCAACCTCAGGTACAAGAATAAGTTCCCTATGTTACCTGTCCTAAATGTTTAGTGGAACTTCTTGCAGGTAGTTGCTTTTGGAATAGTTTTCTGCATCACTCTATCTAGGTGCTTCAATCAAAAGTCAGGTCTGGATCTAGATGGATCTAGCCATTACATGAAATGTCAGCATCAAACATATATCTACTGATATCATCAATATGAACATCAGAAATAGAAGACTGTAAAACTCCCAAGAAAACCAAGGAACATAACAGGGGGTTTTGATTCTAGGAAAAATAAACAAGGGAGGAGTAGGGTCTTGGTGTTCTCCTATAGTTATCAACCCCACGACTGGTTACTCTCCATCCAATCCTTCATTATAGGGCGCTCAAGGTTTAGACTACCAGATAAGCAGTGTCATCTTCAACCATGCATGTCACCCATGGTCTCCGGGTTAAGTAATACCTTGATCGATTCAGAATTTGATAACTATGTTCACCATTCCCTTTTGTACATAATTATTTTCTCTAGATATCTTTCCATTTAAAAGGAAAGGTCTCATACAGTAAGGGTTTAATTCATTCCCAAATGCAATGAGTATTTGCTTATAAACAATATAAGTACATTATGGTATCATCTCCTGTATAACATTCAGGATAATTCCTCCTAAGCAAATGCTTCGAGGGGGGAGTATCTTCCCTCCTCTTCAACATGTATGTAATATGACTTTACCTTATTCATCTAGAGGATTTTCCTCCTCCTCCTCCTTCTCCTCCTCCTCCTCCTCCTCCTCATCCTCATCATCATCATCATCATCATCATCATCATTATCATTATCATTATCATCATTATCATCATCATCATTATCATCCAACACAATTCAGGACACAAAACCATAAGATTGTAACATGAGTGATATGGAATACAGAGATTTGTCATGTTTAGAAGTGCACTAAATTATTAATTAGTGTATGGGTTATCACTAACTTCTTCTTCTCTGACAGACAGCACATTATACACCAAATTGCCTACTATCAGGAGATTGATTGATTGCTCATACTTCGTCTCAGTATGTCACTTCTCCTCACTCAGTCCACAATCATTCATCAGAAATTATAACCATACTTGCATGGATGATAATTAGACATACTTATGTGACTCACAAATAATAAATTCACATATTTAACACCAATTACATCACAATTGAATCTCACTCAATCCACAATCATTCATTAGAAATCATAATCTTACTTGCATACCAATGTGAATTACGAATAATAAATTCACATATTTAACACCAATGAAATCACACTTGAATCACCACATGAATGATTCCACCGAATACACAAGATTATATGATACACGTAGCAAGCTATTTAACATCCTATGTGCTCGTGTACTGTTTCTGTTACGAATTACACTAATTCCTCCTACTAGTGATTGCACATTTTAAAATGTTCATTATTATTGAACTAAGTATTCTAGCCTTCTAAATCCTAAGTTAATCACGAACTCCTAAATCACTGCTGATTTAGCTTAACTGCTTAATGAGTAAAATATGCAACCTAGGTCCAGTGCTTATGAATTCAGAGAAGCTGTCTAGCTAGAAGAAAAAGCCTCACTATGGTTTAACCTAGTCTTCTTCAAACATCACGTCAGCAGATTTCAGGCTCAAGACTTGGGTTTGGGTTTCCAAGTTCGCTGGCTGCTTATAGGCCGGTACTTCTCTCTTCCTCTATTCGATTTGCTAATCTTAAGAAGGATGGTTTAGTAGAGTATACAATGCCGCCGTAGGCCGTCATCTCTTTTCAAGCTTGTTGAAGGTTTTTCCACACACTAGCCTTCCACCAGTCTTCACGCCATATTTAAAGCCTCTCCTTTCTTGCTTGGGGCTACGGCGTCATGACCAATGGCGAAGCTCTGTTTAGACTATACTTAGAATATTGTTGTCGCCTTTAGGAATCAGCGCTCTTTCCAACTTGGGGTGATGCAAATTTCATCCTTTGTCTTAACTATCGGTGCTAATTTCTTCCTTCTTCAAATTTAAATTGAGTATGATGGTGGTGGTTGTTGGCGCTGTTGCAAACTGGAAGGGTAGTGCGGGAAATTTTAAACAGCGATGTGGCGGTTGCAAGATGTCTGTATACTACACACTGAGATTTGTCTAGTTTTCTATATGAGCTCTTCGCTTGTAATTCTGCAGAATTCACACAACATAAAGTAAAATAACTAGATAAATCCTTCAAGCTAAGATATACACATGTTTGCACAGTAATGTCAATTTTCGACCACGGTAATTTAAAACTGACTAACATACCTTTCTGTTTGCACAAAACTGGCTTATGTAGATTAATCATTATGGTTTCTGCTAACTTTAACAGGTGAGTATTTTGTGCGATTTACACAGAAATTTTACAGCTAATGGAAACAAGAAGACAGACCAAAAATAATCATGTCAAATATAAAGAAACTCACAGAAAAGTCAGAACATTTTGTAAGGAGGCAAAAGAAGCATGGCTCAAGAAAAAGTGCATAAAAATTGAAACACAACACAACAGTGAAAATGCCAAACTAATGCACAAAAGAATTCAGGAGTTTACTAATCAAAGAACACATACATCAGCAGGCTCCCTGTGATGAAATCCACTGTCGTTAACATCAGATGATAAAAAAAAAAAAAATTACAGAAAACCGTTTGCTTCACGTCGTGTTTTCAAGGCCACACTTGTTTTAACTGGTACAGAGAAAAAACCGTCTGTGTTCGCAGCTCCAACTTGTTTACTTCGAGTAGCGGTGAAATTAAAGACTCCCAGACGAGAAAGGAAGAGGCAGAAGCAATTGTGACTAACCCACTGCCGGGGGAGCTACGAACTGCCCAGAGTGAGAATGCTACTTTACGTCCTTGCTACAAAAAGCTGCAGAGAAGTGCCGATCCACCAGGACGGGGGCAGTACTACATGAAGAATAGGATACTCTACGGGAGAGCCGGAAGGGGAGACAACCTATACGGTCAGTTGGTCGTCCCGAAAGCTCACCGGTCCGAGATTCTTCATATGGGGCATACCATCTCCTTTAGTGGATATATGGGTATTGCCGCCACCATGCAGCGAATTTCCTGCCATTACTATTGGCCGGGAATGACAGAGGATGTGCGTCGGTATGTGAAGTCATGCCCTGAGTGCCAGAGGGTGGCACCGAAACACTGGACAGCACCGGTGGTCTTGGGTGAGATGCCCATCATGAACTCTCCTTTCGAGAGGGTAGCCATCGATATCGTGGGTCCACTTCCCAGGACTAGGAAGAGGAACATGTATATACTCACAATGGTGGATTGCTGTACAATGTGGGGTGAAGCCATACCGTTGACCACGATTGACTCGAAACGAGTGGCGGACGCACTGATGGAGGACTTTACCAGATTAGGCTTCCCTGATCATATTCTGACGGACAATGAGTCCCAGTTTTGTGGAAAACTCATGGAGGAGGTATTTAGGGTGTTTCTCTCTAACCACATACATACCAGGGCTTACCATCCTCAAGCCAATGGACAAGTAGAGCGTTTCAACGGCACGTGTGTTGCCAGGGCCCATAAGGGAAGCAAAGAATAGCAACACTGTAGCCTACCACGCATGTCGTAGAGGCGACTAAGGAGGCTTGATGGTTCCGTCGCCCTGCTACTGAGTGAGTGCGTGGCGCGACACTGTGAGCTGTGAGTTTCGTGTGAAATGCTTTTGAATCTGCCTGATGTTTTTTGGAACGTGACTGCATGTTCGGAGTGATGGCAGGTGGCTATGTCCCAGAGTTGACCGGTTTTTACCTTATGCAGAAATGCGTGGCTGCTGGGCTTCTGGTTGACTGCCACTGCCATCAGTGATGAACTGTATTTTCGTGGACTGTGTGGGTGAACATCTAGGAAACATTCAGATAGGAAAATGACTGCCGATTCCATCAGAGATGAACAGGGTGTTTCGTGGGGGACTGGTGTGTTGACATTCTGGTGTCGGCATTATGCACAGTGTGTCTGTGCGGGCTGTTGTTTATCGAGACTCCTGTCTTTTCCACTTTTCACATTGGGCAGTGGGGAGCGTTTTGTGTGATATTCACTGGTACAGGAATGGAGCATAATGGGGACGACCCGTTGCTGTGAAGTTGGAACTGCGACTAGCTAACTAACTAACTAACTAACGGCACGTTGATGACAATGCTCAGGAAACTGGCACAGGAAAAACCTGATAGGTGGGATGAATATATCCCAGCAGCACTCTTTGCCTATCGGGAAGTTCCTCATGGCTCAACAGGACTACCACCCGCTACGTTGCTGTTTGGTCGTCCAATCAAAGGACCGTTGGAAGCCATGTTGAGGAGTTGGACTGAAGAGGGGACGTCAGAAGAAGTGATCTCTTCCTATAAATACGTGGAGGAACTGAAAGAAAAACTCCACAAGGGATGGACTCTGGCGAATCAAAACTTGAAAAAGGCCAGAAAAAGACATGCGGCTTACTACAACCGTAGGTCTAAAGACAGATCTCTAGAGGTGGGAGACAAAGTCTTGTTGCTACTCCCAACGGAAAACAACAAACTGGAGATAGGTTGGCAAGGACCATTTCCCGTGGAAAGGGTGATATCCAGAACCAACTATCAGATCCGAATCCGGGGAAAGTCGAAGATTTTCCATATCAATCTCTTGCGGAAATACGAAGAGAGACCCGGAGACAATGCAGCTCACCTCATGGCAATGGCAGTTGCAGTGGAGACGGAAGTGGGAACCAACGAGGGCAGGGAATACCCCTTGGTACACCAGGAAACCTATAAGGATGTGCAGGTGAACCCTGATCTGACCTCCCAGGAGAGGGAAAAGATAACCCAAGTTCTCAAGTCTTATAAGGGGATACTGACTGATAAACCAGGACGAACGAGGTTGATGGAGTTCGAGATGACTTTGCCCACTCAGGAACCTGTTCGCCAAAAGGTTTACCCAGTGCCATTCTCTAAAGAAAAGGCCCTGGAGGAGGAAATACAGAAACTGTTGGAGGATGACGTGATTGCACCATCCACATCCCCATACAACGCGGGGGTAGTTTTGTTACGCAAACCAAGTGGAGAACACCGGTTGTGTATAGATTACCGACCTCTGAACAGTCATACACAATTCCAGGTGGAACCTTTGCCGAATCCAACTCAGTTATTCGCTAGGCTCCATAAGGCTCGGTACTTTTCAAAGGTGGATCTGAGTCGGGGGTACTATCAGATACCAGTCAAACCGGAGATTCGACCACTGTTGTCTTTCAGTACACCCAGTGGACACTACGAATTCAAGGTCATGCCTTTGGACTCAGCAATGCACCTAGTGTGTTTACACGCATGATGAGGACTTTACTAGATCCTTTACAGGATCCGGCCATCATCTCATTCATGGATGATATTCTGATTTCCAGTGACAGCTTGGATGACCACTTGCAATCCTTGGAGAGATGGTTTAATAGACTCAAGGAAGCAGGGCTTACCGCTCGTCCAACCTAGTGCATGATTGGTTACCAGACTCTGGAATTTCTAGGTCACACCATCACTCCAGGACACATTGTCCCAGAAGAGAAGAACCTGGAGAAAATCAGAAATGCACCAAGGCCAAAAACGAAGAAGGTTCTACCACAAATTTATCCCACATTTCACTGAACTGGGAGCTCCATTGACGGAAACCTTGAAAAAGGGATTCCCGGACCAAATCATTTGAACACCAGAATGTGAGACTGCCTATAGTCAATTAAAGGAGGCCTTGGTCAGCAAACCTGTATTACAGCTCCCTGACCTTTCCAAACCATTTGTGTTGAGAACGGATGCGAGTAGGATTGGGATTGGGGCAGCTTTGTTACAGGAAGGAAAAGACGATGCTTCAGTTTTGAAACCTGTGGCATACGCAAGTAAGAAACTTCTCCAGGCTGAGAGGAATTATTCGACCGTCGAGAGAGAGAGAGAGAGTGCTTGTCTCTCGTATGGGCCGTGCAAAAATTCCAGCCCTATTTGTATGGAGTTAAGTTTCGGGTCCAGTCGGATCATCAGCCCCTGATGTTCCTGGCTACTTCTCAGAAGCTCAACGCCCGTTTGATGCGGTGGTCGTTGTTACTACAACCCTACAATTTCACAGTGGAGTATATTCCTGGGAAGGAAAATGTTGGAGCGGACTTCTTGTCAAGACACCCAGCTCATGAAGAAGAGGAATGAATCATCTGGATTGAACTCACAGTGGAGAAGAGTGAGATGGACTACTCTCTTAAGATGGGGCCTATGTGATGAAATCCACTGTCGTTAACATCAGATGATAAAATTTTTTTTACAGAAAACCGTTTGCTTCACGTGGTGTTTTCAAGGCCACGCTTGTTTTAACTGGTACAGAGAAAAAACCGTCTGTGTTCGCAGCTCCAACTTGTTTACTTCGAGTAGCGGTGAGATTAAAGACACCCAGGGAACATTGGGAGGTTTCCGACATCAAAGCGAATTGGCGGCTTGTTGTTGAGACGCGGATTCAGACAATGCATAAACGCGGGTTTGGTTTGGGTGTCAAAACAGGAAAAGACAACTCTTGCATTGATTAAGCCAAAGGGACATAAGATTTCTGAAAAATGGATGATCTACCCCTTGAGAATCTGATGTATTGACATCAAAAGGAACGTCACGTGAACAATTCAAGGCTCTTGGACAAAAACATGATTGGGTGACACAGTGTAACTCAAACAGTTGATTTAGGCAGACGTGCTGTGGCACTGCAGTTATGGATTGTAATAATGTCTACCGTGTGCGAATTAAGTGGATTTAATTTTACACGTGCCTGTCATGGCAAATGTAGATGTGATTAGTAGAACTGCGGTGTTGCCTAAGGTAGTTCATATTGTATAATTAGTCCTAATTAATTTAAGCAGTAGCATGGTTGAAACTAGCTAGAGTAATGAAGTGATGATTGGCTCTGTTAGTTGAAAATAGAGTAGTGAAGTGTTGATAAGCTTTACTAGCTGAGAATTGAGTAATGGGGGATAATGGGGATCTTCCAGTGGGTGCTCCCTGGTGGGCGGGGTTCTGCATTCTGTTTTTTTTTTTTTCTTGTCTTGGCCTGAGGAAAACCCATGTGTGAGTTCATCTGTCCCTGACAGAGTTAGGTTCACTGTATTTTTCTGAGCAAGGCCGATGGCCCACGATCATCTAATAGGGATCAGTGACGGGGAGGCTATCACCAGTTGTGTTATATATTTTACAGGTTCCCTCTGGTTGGGATGAAGAACACAGAACCATTGAAAAATCAGATCCTGGATGGTTTTTGATGCAGGAAGATTGGCCTGCAACTTTCTCAATGAGCCTATGCTAGAAGAAATTGATAAACATTGCTCGGTGGACCTGTGGATAGCAACATAGTAATGGGTTTTGATTTTCATACTATTCGTGAATATACCAGTGATGATGGATGTTCAGTCCACTTATTACTAGAACAGTAGGGATTGATGTTCACATTACATGAACCAAAACATTGGAGAGTGGTTGTTCCACGTATCAAAGAAATCATGACATTAAGACGTTATCAAGAACATTAAGAGATCTATTTTGGTTTAGATACAATGACTGTTTTAGAGCTTATGGGATAGGGACCAGACTAAGAGAGACACAACCTGCTGCTCTGCAGGCATAGACTGAGGATAGCAGTCAAAAATTAAATGTGGTGCACAAAGGCAGAATTTCTTGGTCCGGACAAAGCTCTTAAGGCTCCCTGTCGAGGGCTGTGGCTGAACGCCTCTAAGCCACAAACCCTCGGATCTTAGAGCCAGGCTGATACCCGTCTACAGGAAAATAGAAACATGATACTGAGCAAGCTACATGCTCAGGTCTGACACATGTTCGAAGGCTCCCAGCTGGGGGATATGAGAGTTTCCCGGATGAAGGGGCCTGGCCGTTTCCCGTTCACTGCTGCACGAAGGTAAGGTGCTGAGCCGGCAGCACATGTAGCCTACCTCGTGAGCGAGTACAAAAAAGTCAGAAAAGTGCCCCAGTCGAAGGGTTACGGAAACTGTCTGTATCTAACTCATAGAGAGTGTAGACAAAAGTGGAAGAATGTCTCATCAACGCGAAATGGAACGCACGGCGAGCGAACCTATTGCGTGGTCTGAAGTCACAAGCAAAAGCTTACCGAGTGGATGTCACTCGCAGTCTGACCGCTCCTGGTGTGTGATTGAGCGATCAGTGGCAAGTGGGATGCCCAACACATGGAAGTGAGGAACTAAAGCAGCCATGAGCAGGACGTGGAAACTCCTTGGGTGAGCCCAGTCTCAGAGCAATATGTGCCGGCTCTGCAATTATGGAAGCCCCCTTGGATAGCGAGATGATGCCCATGGTCTGCCCCTGCCTTCCCTTGAGGGCAGACCACGATATCGTTGATCGTTCTATCTTGACCAGCTGAGATGTGGGTGACATTACAACAGTCTAACGTGTCTCGAAACCAGAGGAAGGCTAACCTCACTAAAAAATGCCCGCCGGAAGTCGGAAGTGTCGTCCTACGGGTGGCAAACTAAAAATTGACACTACGCATTTACGTCCGAGTGAAATGTCTCGTCCGAATGTCTCTCGTGCTAGGAACAGCTCTGACTACCTAGTTTCCGAATGCCGCTCTTGTTCGGAACAGCTCTGACTAGGTAGTTTTCCGAATGTCCGCCGTGCCTGGAACAGCTCTGATGGGTACAGGGACAAGCACATGTCCGAAAACTCGCTTAGTGGAAACCAACCGCAGAGCTGACTGGTTTGTGCAGGAACGGCCCAGGGCGAGCGAAATGCCCAATATATTGAAGTGAGGAATTAAAACAGCCATGAGCAGGACGTGACGATTCCCTTGGTAAACCCAGCACCAGAGCGTTATGTGCCGGCTCTGCAATTATGGAAGCCACCCAGGATGGCGGAAAATGCTATGGACTGTCCCTGCCTTCACTTGAGGGATGACCGTGTAGTCTTCGACTGTTCCAACTAGACCAGCTGAGATGTGGACGGTACCACAAAAGTGAGAGTCTCCCAGGATTGCTAACCTGGCCAAAAATGCACGCTAAAAGTCGGATGTGTTGGCCTGAGGGTTTCGACCCGAGGGTGCCTAACCAGACACACCGCAATCACATCTGAAAAAATCACTCCGGATGAACGCAGAGAAGAAGAGTGAAAACTGTAGAACATTTCGCAAGAAGGAAAAACGTCATGTTCATGGGACAGTGTTCCATTTTTTTCACTGGGCAGGAATTGTGTGGTCTCAGTTTCTATAAACTATTAGAAACAGTTTTGTTGTTAGGAACAAAAATAGTATCATTCCCAGACTGTAGATTTGAATGGGAATCAGACCTCATGGTTATCAAAGCTCCTGGAGGAGGACATGTCTGGAGGGAGAGACGCGGCATTTGGTGAGGTCCATTGTGCTGATTCTTGTGATGTCGTGTAATCCTTGCCATGATGAGTGGACTCTGATCATGAACTTTGTGGTCTGACCTCTACATTTACATTAGAATACACAACACACATTTTCTTCGCATACACGTCTCACGTACATTACAATTTTCTTTTTATAAATTAATCTTTATTAATTTTTAGAAGCAAGAGTTGTTGAATATGTTGCGTTGGGGAAGAATGAGAGGGGGCATAGTACGACAGTGAGAAAGAGTGAGAAGAAGGTGTCTTCAGATTGAGGGACTGTTGTGGACGGAGTCTGCTGGATATCTCCAGAATATTGATAAGGGTGTGACAAGACCGCCGGGGCTTGGACTGGTTTGCCACGATAGATAATATCCACAGCCTTTGCTCCAACCACCTCAATAGCACTCTTCATCTACCAGGCCCCACACAAGCCGGGACAGCTGGACCTCCCCTCCCTCACCTAGGGTTCCCTACCCCAAGGGGGCTCGGACCAGACACCAGTCATATCACTGCACAAAGTCATAGCTAAGAAAACAAAATTTTAATTCTGAACTAAGTCAACCACAACACAGAGAAGGATGGCAGAAAGCCAGACTAGAAGATACTATGTACAAGAGCAGATATGCAGATAAGGATTCTTCATCATGGAGGCGGACGATAGCTCGTGCGGTTGTCCAGTCGTGGTAGCGACTCACCCAGGCTCCTCCTGTGGACCGGAACTCCAAGGTCTGCTGCCTCTCCAAAGTTCCCTCTTCACACAGAGAACCAATCACGGGCTGATCAAGCGCAGTACCACTGCCTGACTGACACTGCACCGATGAACAAGGATCCTTCCTTGCTGGCGTACTATTTCACTCGTCACACTCCTGATGAAGTCTGGGCCGACCCTAGAATATTAGCGGTCTCCCACTTGCAGAAAAAGTACATGTAGCACCGTATCAAAATACACAAGAGCCTGGTCACTCTTCTATCTCATAATTGACCAACACACTGTTATGTCACCTACCACATGAGCGGTTGCTCCACATGAACACAAAACGTCACTGGCAAAGTCTATCAGGTGACTAAACACTTCACCTTATTTCCATGTCCTTGGACAAATAGATCTTCACACAGTCTCATGTAACTACCCTGATCGATGGGTATCAATCACAGCCTAACATACACTGTCAATAGTTCACCACGTTGGAATGAGGTAGCTCCCTACCTTAACAAACATGTCCCTCTGGTGTTCCCACCACTTATGTAATCAATGTCTTAGGTCACTGGACCACGTTTTGGCTTCATAAAGGTAAACCAATGTAGATACACTATTTAAGCATAAAATTATACACGGTGTCCCATGACAACCCAGCCGGGCCGGAAGCATAGCACACGGGCCAGGGTGACCGGTAACAATGATCACTTGGCTCAACTTGAAAGTTCACGACCTTGCAATCACCAAGGTTTACACTGAGTTTGAATTTCACCAGTGCTTCACTGGCTAGAATCACCAGACGTTTCAGTGTGGGATCCTCTCGGGATCGGATGACACTCGTCGGACTCTTGGCGGAGGTCCTAACCTAGACCTATCGACATATTCAGCACTCAGCTCCTTCCAACATTGATCTCGCAGAATCAGAAGACCACTCCCAGTATGGCCTCAATCCACTTCTGGATAGGCACTGGAATGAGTGGGCACATAGAGCTCATGGTGAAGCTCTCGAATCTTCTTCAGTATAGCAATAACAGATCCTGAAACACGGAGAGGTTGGTGTGAGTACTCAACTACAACAAAGACTAACAGCATCTCCACCATGTCACCTGCCTCTCAGTCATTCCTCATGTATACCAACATGAGTATGAAATCATCACATCATAGATCTACTTGTACCCATAATGTATAGGCCTAATGATGTTAGAGAAAGCAATAGCCCACGTGTTCAGTCAAGTAACACTTCTGGGCTACCAATAACCCCTAGCACCAGAGTCGACTGTATGACTCTGTCAAAGCATCTTCCGCCTGGTGCCAGTCCAATCCGGTTTCATCTACCATCATCAATCAACCTATACACCTACTTCCCTTTCAGTGTAGTGATTACTTTTATCGAGAAGGTGTCCAGCCGGACATATCCTTCCTGACAGACTCATCAATTCACTAATCCGTTAACCCCTGGACTGATCAATTACACACAGTAATAATTTTATGAGCATAATAAATTATACTCCTGATAATTCATTACTATAGTATTAACTAAGGAGAACTCATGAATTGTTACACTTAAATAACCAACTCATATCACAGCCATAGTGTCAGTTCTGGGATCCCTGTCCCAGATCCTGAGTTGCCCTTTTATTCACTGACTATCTTCTAGGTCAGTCATACCTGTGCCGGTCGAGCACCGCTTTGGTGGCCATCCACCATTACACTTTCCCACAGCTACTGTGGGTCCCGTGTACCTTGTCCCGTGACGACTTAAGTCACGTCATCCAATGTAGCAAGCCTCCAGACTCTCCACTACCACACTCTGGCTCCACCTTTTTTTTTTTTTTTTGGGGGGGGGGGGTTTATTCCCCTCACTTATTACTACTTCACGGCAGTACTACCAGTACTCCATGAACAGAGTCAGGTTTCCAGGAGAGTAAAATATCAGAGACAGAAACGGGTTATGTTCAAATCCTAGATTTATCTAGACACAACGGCCTCGAATTACGGAGTGCCGCATCACCCTCGATCGGGTATGTTCAACCATCGGATATGCACGATCGCTTTGGGTCGACCTGTAACCTAACGGGTTGGGCGTACCGGCCTACCTCCCAGTCAGCTGCCTAGACAAACGTAAGATGGAACACGCACGGTCATTCTAGCGGACGGACATGAAAACAAGCAGTAACAATAGTATCATAAATACTTCCTATCAACTGTTATCCTATCGATGCATCACCATTCTGCTTACGCGGTTTAACACTGCTATCTTCACACAGCAAATACACCACGGCCGATCTCACCTTGATTCCTCGAAAAATTACCACGACTGATAGAACAACTAAGTTACAATTCTAATGTCACGAAGCACATTACACATCTATAATAATAAGGTCTACCTTATCATTATTTACCGCGTCTAGCATATCGATGTAATGACTGACAAACTTCCTGCCTTGCATGCGTAATTAATAAACCAAACAATTAACTGCTACACACTTTGTAAAGAACCGGGATCTCCCTAGCACAACGCAGTAATAATATACATATCACTGTCCCTGCAACTCATTTGTAAACAATCAGTTAACAAATATATCTATCTAAACACATGGGATTTTCACCAGTCCTTGAAAGCACATAGTTCGGCCTATTTTATTTACACACCTCTCGCTGTGGAATAAGGCTTGTTCCGTCAGGTAACACATTACGTCGCTGATCGATAAAGGCTTATTAAATATGCAGACAGCCAGCTGTAAATTGTAACGCTACGCGACTACTCAATTCCGACGGCAATTAATTCGTTCGGGGAGGTCGGCACGGCATAAAGACAACAGTTAAACAATAGAATAAGTATTCAACTAACCTGTGATTTAACAATCACGAACTCGACTGCAGATGTCCGCTCTGGCCGCGCACATTGACATCAAAATTACAGCAGCCCTGTGGCTGTGATCTGTCTTACGCTGAGGTCTGGATGGCAACTGATCACGACTAACTCAGTGCGCCTTCAACTTGCCTACGCGGCCGCGTGAATTCCATGATCCATGGAGAAAACCAGAATCACGACAAGTTCTACCAACCCGTGCTGCATGAAGCACTCGTGAACCTAGAGATCTCGGTCACGTACGCACTTGGGGGAACATTCTAGATTTCTCTATAAATAACTAGTATAGCGCCGCCACGCACTACTTCAGATGGGAAATCCCCTATTAATTGATATTAAATTCAAGGGAGACCAACGCATCGCACTCCCTTCAAAGGGATATTATGCAGACATCTGCCGATCTGTAGGCGTTTCGTCACAAAGGGGTAAAATATAATGTGGGTGTTGACTCCCCTCACTCCAGGGACTACACTTTAAAGTAAGACACGACACTCCCTAAAGACAAAAGATGGAAAAATCATAATAGAAAAATATCAGATTTTACATGTATGGTCAGATTATGTGAAAAACCTTTATGATGATAACAGAGAAGAACAGTATGATATTCAAAATAATAATAAAGGACCATCAATTTTGAAGATGGAGGTTCAGAATGCTCTTAACCATATGAAATCTGGCAAGACCTCCGGTTCAGACAGCATCACAACAGAAATGATTAATGCTTTAGAAGAATACGGAATAGATAAAGTTACCAGACTTCTGAACACCATATATAATACTTGAGATATACCTCATGAATTATGTAATTCTGTATTTATTGCAATCCCAAAGAAATCAGGAGCCTTGGAATGTGATCAACATCGGAAAATTAGTATAATGAGTCACATCACGAAGATTTTGCTAAGAATTATCATGCAAAGAGGCAGGAAGAAAATACAACCTAAAATAGGAGAGGTACAATGTGGGTTTGTAGAAGGCAAGGCTACAGTAAATTCTGTATACATACTGAGAAAAGTAATTGAACGTTCTATAGAAGTAAACAAAGATCTACACCTCTGCTTCATTGACTACACAAAGGCTTTCGATAAAGTGAGACATGTCGACATGATAAGGATGCTTGAAGATCTACAAATTGATGGAAAAGACCTTAGACTTGTAAAAAACATATATTGGAAATAACAAGCTGCCATAGGAATTGATAATGAAGTAGGTCAATATCAGCCTATTAAGAGAGGTGTGAGACGGGGATGTGTAATGGCGTCAGATCTTTTTTCCTTGTACAGTGAACATATTTTCAGAAATATAGAAGATATAAATGGAATCAACATTGGGGGACGATGCATCAATAACATTAGATACGCAGATGATACAGTCTTGATTGCAGACAATGAACAGAACCTGCAACAATTAGTAGATGTGGTTGTTGCACACAGTGAACAACTGGGGTTAGAATTGAATTGTAAGAAGACACAGATTATGGTCGTCACTAGG
Organism: Cepaea hortensis; assembly: GCA_963921405.1. Taxonomy (NCBI): domain Eukaryota; kingdom Metazoa; phylum Mollusca; class Gastropoda; order Stylommatophora; family Helicidae; genus Cepaea; species Cepaea hortensis. The sequence goes on from OY992876.1 coordinate 257,699,255, forward strand.
AAGGAAGAAATACCACAATGTAATATACAGGTAAATGGGCATATTCTTAAACAAGTGAATCGGCACAACTATCTGGAACAGTCACAACATCTGATGGGAGATGCCTTGAAGAGATTAGAACAGGAATTGCCATGGCGAAGGTAGCCTTTTGCAAGATGAAAAACATACTGACAAAGAAAAAAATATCAATTGAAACGAGAAAAAGAGTGCTGAAGTGCTACATAGAAACTGTACTTTTAGACGGATGTGTGGCGTGGACAATGAGCAGACAAGATGAAAAACATCTGATGGCTGAGGAGATGTTGTTTCTTATGAAAATGCAAAGAATGCCATGGACAGATAGAAAAACCAGTGAACAAGTCCTTCAAGAAACAAATGAAGATCGTAAACTGATTAGAGATATTAGATGTAGACAGTCAACAGTTTTTGGGCATGGTATGAGAAGAAATGAATTGGAGAACTTGGTGACAACTGGCAAGATCGAAGAGAACAGACCAAGGGGAAGACCAAGAATTAAATACCTGGATGGCTTGGCCACGTGGCATGGTCGAGACAGAAACACGAAGCTGATCCACGACTCTGGTGATCGAGTGAGATGGCAGAACATGTCCGCTCACGCTTATCGGCATGGCACGTAATGAATGCGTGAATTTTGTGTGTTAAACAACATTAGAAAGGCACTGTCTCTATCAGTCACATGGCCGCTTTCCATCACATGCCTATCAATTGATGAAGCGGGAAGCGTCTAGTGTGTCGGCCCCACTAGGCTCCCATCGCCTGTGTGTAGTGTCTTGTCAATCCCTTGAGCTATGTGTTCTGCAACTCTTTTGTTCAACTGCCACTATGTTCTGCCGATGTAGGTAGACTGGCACCTACATGTGAATTGGTATATATAATTGTTTTTGACGTGCAGAGGAACAGGTTCTTTTACTGCTGTGGTAGGGTGGTTCTGTACTTAATGACTGGAGTTGCAGCACAGAATGTTCGGCCAATTGCTGCAATGAGCCGGTCTTGTAAACGTTGCATTACTTCACCCCCTCGAAAGGTTAGCTGGATTAATACCTTGAGATTAGGGACTGTAGTTTCGTCTGGTTTTGGTTTGGGCTGTTGGCGGTGGCGCTGTATAAATCCTGTGGAATACCCATTCAGGTTTAAGACATTCTTCGGAGTGTCAAATTCCTCTGTCAGTGTGTCCTGGGTGCATATCTTCCTAGCACGGTCAAACAGGGTCCGTACTAAGCCCCCTTTGTACTAGATAGGTGTGAGGCTCTGAAAATTTAAGTATTGGCCAGTCCATGTTTCTTTGCGGTACACCGATCTTTGAATTGTGCCGTCTGCTCTACATCGCATTAGAATATCTAGGGACGGCAACGCTTCGTTGTATATGGACGATATACTAATTATCACTACAGACGAGCTATAAGCAACATCGTTCCAGGCCATAATGAACATAACGCATAAAAGCATCTCTCTATATATGGAACATGAACACAACGAAGCATTGCCGTTCCTAGATAATCTAATGAGACGTAGAGCAGACGGCACAATTCAAAGATCGGTGTACCGCAAAGAAACATGGTATGGCCAATACTTACATTTTCAGAGCTTCAGACCTGTTCAGTACAGACGGGGCTTAGTGCCAGGGACCGGCTGGCGGTTACACCTCGGCCCTCTGGCGTTATTAACTTACTCTGTTGGTCAGTGGTAAAATTTGGAATGTTTCTTTTTTTGGTTCCTGTGCGATAAGATAACATCACACGCCCTGGACGACAATATCATCTTGACGCGCCACCACAGTACTATTTCAGTGGCGCTTCGTTTATCTCTCTAGAGATGCTTAAACTTGATCTTGTAGACATCTCTCCTTTAACTTCTGATGCCGTTGAGCCTCTCCATCTTATAGTCTATAACCGTTAACTACTTAGACCGAACTCAACGTAGCTTGCATAACATGACACTGGTATAGTTTTTCACATTCTATTTTACTAATACTATACATTTGACAGCCGGCTTCGTGGCTTAGAGGTTAGCGACTTCTCTCTGTAATCTCGTATACTCTCGTAGATAACGTGATGACGGTGAGAATCAGCAGTGGTTCGAATCGCATCGGTAACTTACGGGGTATGTGAGCCGGCCGCTCAGACATCAATGGCAAACTACTGAGTGTAATCTTGCCAAGAAATCAACATACAGCTGAAAGATGCTGGTGTTGACAACGATGTCCTGTAAAGGATATGCAAAAAAGAAAATAATAATAATAATAATACTGTCAGAGTCTAAAGTATTGCCAGCAGAGATGCAGGAACATCGTTACGCCCGCCAGGCAAATAGTCCCTAGCGGGGATGCTGTAACATCGTTACGCCCGCCAGGCGAGTATTAGTTACCTGCCTGCGAGGTTGCTGGCTGACGAGACAGCCAGCGGTCAGGCAAGGACAAAGCAGGACGCACGCAGACCTCGTGAAGCCACTTCAGGTGGGCAGGCGCGTTGCGAAAAAAAGGCAGACAGCTCTGGGACTCGGACTCGACTGGACGTATGATGAGAGAAAGGTTTCGTGTAGTTCTGTGCCCGAAAGTCGAGTGCTTGTACATCTTGTGAGATAGACTGTAAGCTGTGGGGTGCCTGTAAGTGTATTGTTATAACTTATGTATTGTAATAATCATCTCTAGATCGTATTGTATGTGATCGGTAAATAAATCCATTGAAACTTCGTGTCGTTGAGTCTCAAGTCAAATCACGTTGTACTTGTACTGTCTCACATGTGTTAGGTTTAACGAGCCAGGTTTAAGACCCTGACAAATACACTTGACACCGTCGATAGCACAATCATTTGTTCCACAAAAGATTCACGAATACACACAACAATGCCTAAACATTAACAATTCTAAAAGAGCGGCATAGTGTTAGCCATGCTCTATTACCTCAGAACTAGGCCCGACACTGACCATAGCTCTAGTCCAACTGACATAAAGTGACGTTTTGCCCTCGCGCAAAACGTCCTGCATATTTTACACGCTTTTGTGACCAATGCCGTATTAGGTCACTTCGCACGGTCTCTTCTTGCAGACCGCGCTTATTACAACTCATGCCATGTTCCAGGCCTGTATGAACTGGACCATGGCACTTAGTACGGACCCTATTTGACCATACTAGGAAGATATGCACCAAGAACACACTGACAGAAGAATTTGAAACTCTAAAGAATGTCTTAAACCTGAATGGATACTCCACAGGATTTATAAAGCGCCACTGCCAACAGCTCAAACCAAAACCAGACGAAACAACAGTCCCTAAATTCAAGGTATTAATCCAGCTAACCTTTCGAGCGGATGACGTAATGCAACGTCTACAAGTCTGGCTCATTACAGCAGTTGGCCGAACATTCTGTGCTGCATCTCCAGTCATTAGGTACAGAACAACGCCGATTTCCACCCCAGGAGTAAAAGAACCCGTTCCTCTGTACGCCAAAATCAATTGTATTTGCCAATTCACGTGTAGGTGCCAGTCTACCTACATCGGCGAACAAAGCAACAGTTGAACAAAAGAATTGCAAAACACATACCTCAATAGATTGACAAGATACAACATACAGGCGATGGGAGCCTAGTGTGGCCGACAGACTAGAAGCTTCCCGCTTCATCAATTGCTAGGCATGTGATGGAAAATGGCCATGTGATTGATAGAGACAGTGCCTTTCGTGTGTTGTTTAACAAACAAAATACTCGTTTGCTAAAGTTTGCAGAAGCCATAATGATTAATCTACACAAGCGATTCCAAATGTTGCTGTATGTAGCCGGTACGGGGTTGGGGTGAGCTTCCAACCTTGCATAAATACCCCAATGGCTCGTCCATTTATCACCTATGCCGCAAAGTCCAACTCCTGGCCTTTTCGTGGCGGAGCTGTTTTAACTAACGGGAAAAGGGGCGACGGCCAGTCATTGGCGAAGAGAAATAACCAGAACGCTCTAGATGTGTATGCACGTACATGCATGCGCAGACACGTGTGTGCGTGCCTACACACCTAAACTCGAATAAGACCACAGTCTGCGCTAGCAAAGGAAAGGTGCTGAAGACAGAGGAAACCAGCCAGGATGCGAACCACAGAAATCAGGATGCCACGCAATCACGCGTAATGAAATATATCGACTACTGCTAAATGTTATGGTGCTCGGTCTGCTTTGGACCCCCAGGCAGATGTAGTGCCGGCCCCATGCCTCAAAGGGTCCAACCACAGCTACTGGAGGTCCTTCTCAGATGTCCTGTGGAGCCACGGGACCTGAGAATAGAGCGTCTGGCCATACCAAACAAAGACTAAAAATATAAACCTAGAAAACATTGCACCAAGAAAAAGTAAGCGTATGTTGCTTGCAAGAATCTCGCCTCAACGAAAATATAGCTTTTAAAATCAGAGGCTATCAGTGTTACCGATCTGACCGAAAAGGTGGGATATTGACCCTTGTAAAAAAAATAACATCACTGCTTCTCAAATTGAAGATTACATGGAAGGGGCTGAGTATCAGACACTTAAACTTAAGACAGGCAAGACAGGCTTCCATCTGATCAATTACTACTGTCCAAGTGACCACGCACAGGCACTGGACACACTACCATTAAAAGAAAACAATGATTGTGTGTGTCGACTTCAACAGCCACTTGCAGAGCTGGGGCTATGATCACATGGACCAGAGAGGAGAGAGACTGGAAGACTGGCAAGATAATTAACAAGCCGTCCAACCCACATACTTTCTACTCGAGATCATGGCACACTACAACTACACTTTTCATTCACCAGACCTGGGGTGGAACTACAAGAAAGCAGACTGGGCAATGCACAAACATCGCACCGGCATACTGGTCAGAAACCTGAACACTGAGAGAGACATAAATAAAGTAGTTGAAGAGTTTTGTAAATGCATACTACAGGCAGCACGAGAAACAGTACCAAGAGGAGCCCGTAAACAGTATACACCCTACTGGAGTAGTGAACTGGAACAGTTGCATAATGATGTGGAAGTGTGTAGAAAGCAAGCAGAGGCCACACCCAGCCAAAAGCATCACAATAAATACCAGCACCCAAAAGCCAAATTTCAAAGGGCCAAGCTGCAGGCTGTCGGTCTCTCTGGCCGAGGGGTTACAACACTTTCTCCGTAATCCCGTTTATCACGCAGAGTCTCGTAGCGGGCGAGAGCTGGCAGCGGTTCGACCCCCGCTGGTGACTTGCGAGATAACTAAGCCGGCCGCCCAGAAAGCAATGGCAAACTACTGAGCGTAATCTTGCCAAGAGATCAACAGACAGCTGAAAGATGATGCTGTTGACAGCTAAGTCGTAAAAGCTGGCAGGAGAAAACAGTCTCTGAACTTTGAAAGAGACACGAGGAGATTGTGGAGGCTAATACAACAACTTAACGATGAGGGCACAGGGAGAAACTCAAAAATTGCACTACATAAAGACGGAAACATCTTAACATGAAAGCAAGCAGCTGACCAATTTGCAGACTCATTCGCACAAGATAACAATATCGACATTAGTTGAGAGAAACAACAAGAGATTCGAGAGAAATAGCAACACACAGGACAGAATGAAACAGTACATGGGGTTCTGAAGGCACCTATCACAATCAGTGAACCGAGGCTAGCCATATCAAAACTGAAAAGGAGAAAGTCACCAATGAGATGATGGTATCTCCTGTTATATATTATATTTTCACACTGGTCAGAGGAAACTCATTTACATGTGCCAGCACTAATAGAGACATTAGTGTAATGTGTAATTAGTCAGTAGATTTATTTTTGACAGGATCACATAGGCAAACAAATAGTTTCTTATATTTCCCGAACACATGGGAACCAAAAAGAGTTCTATACGTATCATAATTTGTGTGATGGTACAGCACACATGGGGTAAGGCAAATATATAGACATGGCTGTCAACCATGGGGAATAATAATATTTGTGCCACGTAATAGTGCGTAACCAACCGCCATGCAAGAATTATTATAATTCATAATGCCTGAATGTGAATTGGATATATCACATAAATTGTATGTATTTGATGAAAGCATGTGATGAATCATGGATTTCCTGTTGCTAAATAATGGGTGAATTGCATAAGTGTGTCTAATGAGCACATAAATTTATGTCATGTGTGATTCATTATTGTAAACAGATGTGAATGTATCATTTGTAAACCACCTCAGTATTAATTATTCATTATCAATCAGAAAATATTATAATTTCTGATGAGGGAGGAGATTTCATTGCAATATCATTGTTATTGAACTTGTGAATTTATCAGGGATAAAGCACCTACTTATGCATGATTGTCGTCCATACAGGTATGATTGTGTATGATGAATGGGTGAGATCTCCCTGTGATGTCAATGGTGTTAATATTTAAGGTTATAATTGGGAAATCACATAAGTACCCACCTTACATGCCAGTATGAAGGATGTGGATGAATGATTCCTATATGAGCACCCATACCAATATCAATGTGTCTATAGACTGAGTGAAATGATCATCCATACATATGAATGATGTCTGAGATGAGTGAATTGACCCCACATGCAAAGATGGATATGTTGACTGATGCATGAGGAGATTGAGTGAGTGAGTGAAGTTACAGGCTGAGAGAGAGGGAGTATAAGCCAACAGTCAATCTCAGGATAGCCGGCAACTTGATGTGAAATGCCATGACTATCACCAGAGAACTGCTTCGGCGTAACCCATAAACTAAATAATAATTTAGTACACTCCGGCGCATAACGACACTGTGTATAAAATATCATTCATGTTACTATCATCTAGTTTTGTGCGCTAAGCACGACGCAACCAATATCATACATTACGCATAGTACCATCATCTGTGTTTGTAACTTAAGCAAAATCCCACTTTGTAGTCATGTCACTCCTGTTAACACATAGGATGACTGTAATGTAATGATAATGATGTAATAATGATTATGATGATAATGTTAGAATGATGTAATGATTTCTAATGTCATAAGCATGATAATAATGATGTAATAATGATTATGATGATAATGTTAGAATGATGTAATGATTTTTAATGTCATTAGCATGATAATAATGATAATGATTGTAATTACAATGATATAAGGAAACCATGATGATGGTAATGATAATAATGTAATCATGATGATGATGTAATGATTATAAAAACCATGATGTTGATGATGATGGTAATAAATATTACATCCATGAGAAGGGAAGAAGGACTTCTCACTTGAAGCATTTAATGAAGAATACCCCTGAATGCTATACAAGAATAATACCATAATGTGCTTATATTGTTTATAAGCAAATACTCATTGAAATGGGAACTGACTTTAAAAGCCCTTAATGTATGAGACCCTTTTTCTTGAATAGAAAAAGATGAAGAAGAGAATTAACTAGGAACATACTGGGATAGAAACATAGTTGTCAATTCCAAATCAATCAAGGTATGACTTAACCGGTAGACCTGACGACCGGCATAGGTGAAGATGAAACTGCACATCTGCTAGTCTAAAACTTGAACACCATATAATGGAAGATGGAATGGAGAGCAACCCATTATGTTGTGGATAACTATTTGAGAGCACCAAGACTCTTTACATTCCACTGTTTATTTTCCTAGGATCACAATTCTTTTAGGTATTTTCTTTGTGATGTTCCTGAGAAAAATATAGAACATTTCAGTTCTGATGTTCACATTGCTGATATTTTTAGACTTATGATGGATGCTAAAATTTCAGGTAGTGGTCATTATCCAGACCTGACTTTGTGAATGCAGCACTTTGTGAAAGTAGTTGTAGTAGCTTGACTGAATGCAGTAGCCACTTAACTGAGTGAGGCAGCTGAGATAGTGAAGCCAAATACTAATCCACAGCAACTTCCTGCCAATTTTCATCACCCTTCCAGGACAGGTATTAAATATCCTTTTTCCTAGGTATAGTTGGAAGAAACACAGTGAGCCACCAGATTAAATAACACCGGGGTGGGGGGGGGGGTAATTAAAAAGAACTCTCCAGAATAGTCTACACTGGATGGAAAACCAGCCAGGGTGTACCCAGTTTCTTTCCACAGATTAGGCCAGCAGAAGAGGCCCAATATTTAGAATTAAAAACGGATGCAACTCTGAGGACCATGTATGATACAGTGGCACAGCCAGGAGATAGATACTTAGTTAAGAGACTAATATACCCATAATATTGTACTTGTACTGTATTGCTTGTTGTATGTTATTATATTTATAAGCTACAAATCCATTAATATGTATATTAAATGATGAAAATTACGGGTTATTTTCTCTTTTGAGAGTTCTCTTGTCATAGTAAAATTGTTGTAAGCAATTACTCTAGATTAATTATTTAGTTGGTAGAGGAGAGGCAAGGAACCATCCATAAGGACAATTCGGATACTAAGTAAAAATTTCATTGTTTTCCTGGAAGTATTCCTTGGTTCTCCAAAACTCTATTTAATGGTCTCAAATCATTGAGCCAGTAACAGCTAAATTAATTTTTATGGGCAGGATAACATTGAGAAAGAGGTTCTCTGGATCCTTGATCTCTTTGGGGTTGAGCCATCAACTATTTATCCGACATCTCCAATGAAATTATCAGGAACCTAGGAACAGAGGCCAAAGCAAAGTTGTTGCAGATCTTCAATAACAGCTGGATCTTAGGCAGTGTTCCACAAACCTGGAGAGAAGCAATCATGATACCCCTCCTAAAATGAGAGAAAGATAGTTCCATTGCTTCCAGCTACAGACCAATTAGCCTCACCAGCTGTCTCTGCAAAACAATGGAGCACATCATCAATCACAGACTGCAGTGGTACATTGAAAGTGAAAACATTCTTGTGCCACAGCAAGCAGGCTTTAGGCAGTGCTACTCTACGGAAGATCAGACAACTACCTCTCTCAAGAAATTGAGGATGCATTCCAAGAGAAGAAGCTGGTGCTTTCTGCATGGATAGATCTGAAGAGAGCCCAAGTACAGATAGACGGACTCAAGAGCAAGAAAGTACTACTGCGCCAAGGTGTTCCCCTGGGCGGAGTCTTGTTCCCCACACACTTTTTCTAATCTTCATCAATGATCTTGTTGCTAATCTACCGCATGGAATTAAAGCGGCAATGTACGCCGATGATCTGGTTCTATGGAGCACATTTGAACATGCAGTAGTGGCCACAATATCGCTACTTAGAGCTGTAGATGCATTTGTTGCATGGGCAAATAAATGGTGTGTCATCATAAACACTGACAAGTGCAGCACCACTCTTTTTACACTCTCTACAAAACAAAAGGCAGGGATCATCCAGATAAATGGAATACTCATTAGAGACGATAAAGAACCAACATGCCTTGGAGTAACATTTGATGGCAGGCTGACATGAAAAAAGCACATCAAGAAAGCAGTAGAAAAAGTCAGAAAGAAAATATCCATTATGAGAAAACTAAGTGGAACCACATGGGGAGCCAATGGGAAAATACTTAGCAAAATTTATCAAAAGAGCATGCGACCATACTTGGAATACGGGTCAACTGCGTGGTGTTCAGCATCAAAAACCACACTACAAGAGCTGGACAAGGTGCAAAATCAAGCACTTAGAGTCACCACAGGAGTGATGAAATCAATCCCTATAGTGGAGATGGAGAAGATGGGGAGGACACAAGCACTGAGAGAGCGCCGAGATATGAAAACGCTAATACAAGCAGAAAAGTTCCCCAGCTTGCTAGGCCACCCTTTGAAGAACAGATTTGAAAACTTAGCTATGGGGCGAATTAAAAGAAGTAGTTTTATCCACCAGGCCTACAACTCTACAGAGAAACCACCGATCTACCCACAGTTGGTATACCCCTGAAAACTATTCCAGAGCGAACTCCATGGAAAGATGAACATAGACTATCGCTACAAATCCAGACAAAAGTGAGAGGAATATTTGACAAGGAAGAACAGAACAGTGTACAGCGCAGAACAGCCACTCTCAGCTTCCTTGATGAAGAATACCCACAGGACCTCTGGATCCGAGTCTACACAGATGAGTCAGCACAAAATGATGTTCGAAATGGAGGAGGAGTGTACATAGAATAGTACACCGATAGATAGATAGATAAATAGATAGATAGATAGATAGATAGATAGATAGATAGATAGATAGATAGATAGATAGATAGATAGATAGATAGATAGATAGATAGATAGATAGATAGATAGATAGATAGATAGATAGATAGATAGATAGATAGATAGATAGATAGATAGATAGATAGATAGATAGATAGATAGATAGATAGATAGATAGATAGATAGATAGATAGATAGATAGATAGATAGATAGATAGATAGATAGATAGATAGATAGATAGATAGATAGATAGATAGATAGATAGATAGATAGATAGATAGATAGATAGATAGATAGATAGATAGATAGATAGATAGATAGATAGATAGATAGATAGATAGATAGATAGATAGATAGATAGATAGATAGAGAGAGAGAGAGAGATAGATAGAAAGATAGATAGATAGATAGATAGATAGATAGATAGATAGATAGATAGATAGATAGATAGACAGATAGATAGATAGATAGATAGATAAATAGATAGATAGATAGATAGATAGATTTCATGTCACTGACTGTACTAACTTGCACCCCAGGACGAGTAAATATGAAAATACAGCGAACTATTTACTGTACGGATTCACCCAGACGCTGCTGATGTGAGGCGGCAATTATAGAAAACAAACATGGAGATATTACTCCGCTGTCTTGTGGCCCGATTCTTAGCACAGTGAATAAGGTAAATACGAAATGTAGATTGAACACAATCAATCGATCGATCGATAATTACCGTCTCCACGGTGGGGGTTGGCTGCATTTAACCTCTAATACTTTCTACCCTTGCTCTAGTGGGACTCTCTGTGAGACTGGTATTCGCCCAATTCTTGAGGTTGTCTTCCAACGTGCTTGGTATCTTGACCATCACATCTTTATCGATTGTTGTGCTGATTATCTTCGGGTGGATAATGTGGTAGTTTCCCCTTGTTTTCCGCAAATAATTGGCAGTTGACTACGTCCCTCAACTGTTGGTAACATTTTTAATTATCTGGGATCGTGTGTATATTGCGGAAGAACGGATAGATCATCACGGCCTGAAGAGAATGGTGCTGCAGGGAGTGACAAGCGAATTTGACCGACACTTAAGTCTCAGAGGAAAAGCCAGACGAACACATAATCAGACTGCTACCATTAGTATTGGGACTCTCCGCTGGCCTTTGCAGATAACGACGGTGCGCGCATGGGAATGTCCTGAGTGCTGTGATGTCGGTTCTTCACTCAGCTCAACTCAGTTACCATGCCATAACACAAGATTTCAAGAATTGTCTCATTCTGTCGTCCTCTATCTCTATTTCCGTAAATCTTTCCGGTTGTCACAACATGTTCCAGTTTTTATCTTCTCATAACGTGGCCAACAAGCGATGACAACCTCTTTCTGATGTTTGTGATAAGTTGTCTTTGCGACTCAACTTCCCTCTAATTGCCCTGATTGCTTATTTTGGCCGTCCAATTAATTTTCAGTATTCCTCTATCATCTTATCATATCATCGTGTTCCTCTTATATGACCAAACTATTTAACCTGCTGTTGTCTGATAAAATCTAGCTCTGCTATAACCCCCACTTTAGCTCTGATTTCTTCATTTCTGATTTTCTCTCTTGTTGATACATTGGGTTTTCTTTTTCAGGCATCTTATTTCCAATGTTATAATGTTTCTTTCATCTTTTTCTATCATTGTCCATATTTGGCATTGGTAGCAAAGAGTTGGTTGAAAGATTGTGTTGTTGTGTGCTTTTTAGTATCTATTATTCTTCTATAGATAAGACTAATTTCTCGATTTCACGTCATCTGATGTCATAAACAATTCATTTAAGGTATCTTTTCCAAAGTTCTCCGGAGAACTTAGTGACAACTAGCAAGATCGAAGGGAACAGACCAAGAGGAAAATACCTGGATGGCTTGGCCACATGGCATGGACGAGACAGGAACACTGAGCTGATCCACGACGCTGGTGATCGAGTAAAATGGCGAGTCAAGACCGCCCACGCTTTCCGGCATGGCACATGATTGATTGATTGGTCTTTTCCTATGTCACTCATTACCTCCTATGGACAACAATTCCTTTCAAATTAATTTCCGAAATATGGCTAAGTTGGACACAGGATTATTAATCTGAGACTGGGATGAGCCCTAATTATAACTTCTCTTCTGAGGTAAAACCAGCTCTTGGCGAAAGGATTTCGGTTGTAGTACCGCATATCGCGTTCGAAACAAAGCTGCGGGCGATTTGGTAGCATGCGGCCTTGTGTGGTTTTCATTCAATGGTATGTGTGCCGGTCGTTCAGAAAGCAATGACAAACTGTGAAACGTAAGCTTGCCAAGAAATCACAAACAGTCAAATGATGCCGGGGTTAACTGCTACGTCCTATAAAGGATATTCTCCTGTTAGATTACCATTCACAATAACAAACTTATACCGAAAGTGCGAAAACACGTAAATCGGAGCAACGTATACCAAGAACTCGCTGTACTTTCCCGGCCAAATCTTACAGCTTGCATGCTAGCACTTCACTTCTACCCACTCGCCAACCCACAGTGTTAGAAACACACCCACACAAAGAAGGAAGAAGAAATAAAAAGAAAGCAAAAACAAAGTCTATGATAAAAAAAAAAAAAAAAGCTGGTTCAGACAGTATGCCATAAACGATTCAAGGGAACCATATTGAACGAGGCCCGTGCAAACACTATCAACGTGGGACAACAATTCTATAGAAATAGCTGCGATTCCCATCGGAGAATTTCTGAAGTTGGGAGAAAATTACAACAGCAGTACAAGTCTGGCTTGTTTAATTAGCCTGAGGGATGAAATCAGCATCAGAAACGACCCGCTCAACGACAAAGACACTTTATCGATAAGGAGAGAAAATACCGAGAAAATGTATATCAAATATTTTCTCACATTTCCATTTGCCTGTACCTATATTTGCTACACTTCTGTTTGCGCTCTCTGTCGCGTTTTAATATTTGGATTATCTATCTATCTATCTATCTATCTATCTATCTATCTATCTATCTATCTATCTATCTATCTATCTATCTATCTATCTATCTATCTATCTATCTATCTATCTATCTATCTATCTATCTATCCATCCATCTATCCATCCATCCATCCACCATCCATCCATCCATCCATCCATCCATCCGTCCATCCGTCCGTCCGTCTGTCTGTCTGTCTGTCTGTCTGTCTGTCTGTCTGTCTAACTGTCTGTCTGTCTGTCTGTCTTCTCTGTCTGTCTGTCTGTCTGTCTGTCTGTCTGTCTGTTTATCCATCCATCCGCCCGTCCGTCCGCCCGTCTATCTGTCTGTCTTTCTATCTATGTATTATCTATCCATCTACCTGTCCATCCATCTATCCATTCATCCATCCACCTACTCACCCGGCAGGCCGTCAGTTGGTCGGTCGGTCGGATGGTATGTCGATCGGTCGGTCGGTCGGTTGGTCGGTCGGCTGGTCATCTCTCTCTCTCTCTCTCTCTCTCTCTCTCTCTCTCTCTCTGTGTATGTCTCTCTCTCTATCTCTTTCTTTCTCTCTCTCCCCTTCAGTATATGTTTGCCTTTCCGTTCGTTTTTTTTTCTCTCCCTGCGTCCGTCAATCTATCTGCCCGGTCGTCCGCCCTTCAAAGGGTTTATCGATTTGTCCGTCCGTCCATCTGTAGGTTCCTATGTCTGTCTATAATCTGTCTTTGTCAGCATCAGTCTATCCACCAGCCCTTGCGCGTGAGTCTCCCGCTGTTAGACAATCTAGTCAATCTATATACTGCCTTTCTCACGGCATGTGTGACTATGTCTGGCTATATCTGTCTATGACTGTCTACGTCTGCCTATGTATGTCTATGTCTGCCAATGTCTGCCTATGTCTGTCTATATTTGTCTATGTCTGTGTCTGCCTATGTCTGTCTATGTCTACCTATGGCTGTCTATGTCTGTCTATGTCTGTCTATGTCTGTCCTTGTCAATGTCTATCAATATCTGTCTATCATCCAGCAAAGTAAAAGAACCTCTCCCCATCACCCACAGACCAACGCCCCTCCCGTACACAATGCCAACACTCCCTCTGTAATTACACCGCATTAAATCTAAAACATGCCCGCTTACATGGGCTGTAGGTTCTGAATCCCTCCTTCCCTCCTCCCGACACACTCCTCAAGACCGCTAAATTAAGAGTGAATATCATGATGGAGCGCTGACAACTCAACCACGACGCCGTGCCAAGTTCAGGCAAGTCCGTGTATACTTGAGAGCCCTGGCTGGCCTATCACCGAGGGATCTCCCTCGAACATGCTCGTGGGGCGCTCCGTGTGCTCGCCATCGATTCTAATAATCGTAGGTGATTACGGCGAAGGTGTGTGTGTGTTTGTGTGTGTGTGTGTGTATGTGTGTGTGTGTGTGTGATGTGAGGAGGGGGGAATTGAGAAAGAAGATACTTAATGTTATGGATGAGGTGTATGAGGAGGGATGAGGAGCAGCAGCAGAATAAGAAGGCGGAGGGGGAGGAGGAGGAGGAGAAGGAAGAGGAGGAGGAGAAGGAGGAGGAGGAGGAGGAGGAGGAGGAGAAATACAATACAAAAGAAACACAAAAACAACAAGACATCAGCAACACTAAAATTAATATGTAGTAGTAGCAGTAGCTGTAGTGGTAGTAGTAGTTGTAGTAGTAGCAGTAGTACCAGTAGTAGTAGCAGTAGTAGTAGTAGTAGTAGTAGTAGTAGTAGTAGTAGTAGTAGTAGTAGTAGTAGTAGTAGTACCAGTATTAGTAGTAGTAGTAGTAGTAGTAGTAGTAGTAGTAGTAGTAGTAGTAGTAGTAGTAGTACCAGTAGTAGTAGTAGTAGTAGTAGTAGTAGTAGTAGTAGTAGTAGTAGTAGTAGTAGTAGTAGCAGCAGCAGCAGCAGCTGTTGTTGTTGTTGTTGTTGTTGTTGTTGTTGTTGTTGTTGTTGTGGAGGGGTGGAATTATACCACACCATACCACAAAACCTGGGCTGAATTGTAGAGACCACGTGTTTCTCTTGCAGCATGATCTCTCTCTCTCTCTCTCTCTCTCTCTCTCTCTCTCTCTCTCTCTCTCTCTCTCTCTCTCTCTCTCTCTCTCTCTCTCTCTCTCTCTCTCTCTCTCTCTCTCTCTCTCTCTCTCTCTCTCTCAGCCTGTCAAGTTTACTCCAGAGAAAAATGACACCAATACACCTGGAACAAGACAAGCTGTAGAAGCTGCCGGATTAGCAAAGCAATGTTCTAACTGTCCGCCTGTCCTAGCTTGCTTAGATCCTAGACCAGTTGCCGACAAAGACTTAGAGTTTTGTCTGCCATAATATAACATTTAGTCTTTAGGTCGCATTTCCTCTCTTGAATCTTCAACACACACACGCGCGCGCGCGCGCGCGTGCACGCACGCACACACACACTTTCACTCACACACACACACGCTCACACTCACGCACACTCAAACAATTAATGGCGATTGCTTCTGCTAGTTTTAACCATTGCCATTAATTCACAGAAGCCAATTTTGTGCAAACCGACAGACATGATAGTTTACAATTATTGTGGTAGACAATTCAAATTATTGAGTGAATATGTGTACTGCATATTTCAGCTTGATGGATTTATCTAATAAGTTTATGTTGTGTGATGTCTGCGATATGTAACTGACGAGATGCTGCGAAATAAGCCATGAATGAATCACCGAAAAACGAGAAGTAGATTACTAGAGCACGACTACAAGAAACAAAATGGACGTTGCGGCCAAAGCCTTCGTCAGCACAGAACATACAAATAAAAACTGACTAACAAATACACGAAAGACACTTCTTCTTCTTCTTCTTCTTCTTCTTCTTCTTCTTCTTCTTCTTCTTCTTCTTCTTCTTCTTCTTCTTCTTCTTCTTCTTCTTCTTCTTCTTCTTCTTCTTCTTCATCTTCTTCTTCTTGAGCATTCTGAGCCATTGAGGTTCTTTGCTGCAGATACAAGCCGTCTCCATTCGTCTATCTGATTGACCTGTCGCTGATTCAAAGTGCTTGTAGGCCTGTATGTATATTATCTCTCCACCGTCTTCTTGGTCTACCTCGAGGTCTACGGTCATTTATTTCTTGAGTGTAAGGGAGTTTTGTTTCCCTATTATCTTCCATTCTTTCTATATGCCCCAGCCATTACAATCTATTAACCTTCATGATACCAGTGATTAGCGGGGATTTAAAAAGATCATAAATGTCTTTGTTACTTCTTCTTTTCCACTCTCCACTTTGTGTATCCCTAATGGGCCCAAAGATGCGTCTTAAGACTTTGTTCTCAAAGGTTTGTAACAAGGCTTCGTCTCCTTTAGTTGTACTCCAGGTTTCAGAGCCATACAGCACAGTGTTGTGTATATTGTGATCATGGTGTTACGAGATAGCGCATTTGATTTTAGCAGATGTTGTAGTGCATAGTATATCTTATTTCCAGAGTTGATTCTAGCTTGTATTTCTTCCCTTATTATGTTGGAGCAGTTGAAGATTGTCCCAGGTATTTGTATGTGTCCGTTCTTTTAATGGTCACATTATCTATTTGTATGCGCCCAGAGTTTTTAGCCGTTCCTTCTCTTGAAATTACCACGACACTACATAAAAATATTAATTTCACTTATCTATGTTCTTGCTTGAGCGGCTATCCGTGGATGGAATAAACCGGATGTAGTGGTTAATAGGGTCAACTGACTAAAGGTCATAAAGCCAGAAGCTCGGGGATTGGCTAAGACAACTGGTTAGGGAACCCGCGCTCTTAGGGGGAGGGGGGGGGAGTACGCTCATGAGAGCGAAAAGGGAATATATGGATAGGTAGAACACTGTAGCCGACTCTGTGTCGATGTAACAGATGCAGTGGCAATTCCGTACGCCAAGCTCGAAACAACGCTGCGGGCAATTTGGATGCAGACCACCACGCGTTTGTCATCATAAAATAACGCAAGTGCCGGTATTTCAGAAAGCAATGAGAAGCAACTGAACGTAAACTCACCGGGAGGTCTCAGAAGGCAGAGATAATGCTGGCGTTGACTACGACGTCCTGTGAAGGACATGCAACTGGCTTATAAGGGGACTATACGACTACGGGGGCGGGAGGGTGCGTAGGGGCTTAAATAAAATTGTGTTGGATATTGAGGCCGTGAGGGGAGAGTGAACCCAACTGGAAGATGAGACGGTTTTCCAATGTCTTGCGATCGCGTTCGTGATAATTGCACGATTTGATCGCCGTGACCTGTATGTTGGCAACACCATAGTGGTCGGAACTGTTGAAGTGTAGGGGTACCGTTTCTGGACACCACTGTTGATATCAGAGAGGTGTTGCCTAAATCTGTCCGCCAGACGAAGACCTGTCTACCCAGGATATCTCATGTCGCAACGAGTGCAGATAATTGCATAGATAACGTTGCGACTCGTGCATGAGAAACCCTCTCGGATGTGGAAAGTAGTCTTAGGGAAAGCCAGACTCTGGGTTTGAAGGACATGTGGACAGGTCTTACAGCGAGATCGAAGACATGCCGCCGTGCCAGGAAGAGACTTGTGAGGTTGGGGTAGAGTGCTATGGATCAGCACATCCCTCAGGTTATGATCCCGCCTATATGCCACAAGTGGGGCCTCTGAGAAGACATCGCGAGTGACCGGGTCTGCCTGGAGGATGGGTAGAATGGGTAGCGAAGTAAGCCAGGCGATAAATCGTGTAATCTAGTTTGTGTCTTCGTTATTCAAGTTCACTATGGGGAAAAGTAGTTCTGATATATTTTGTCTGATATAGCTTATATTTTGAAGTCTCAATAGTTCTAATTTATTTATAAGATTTAATAGTTCTGACTTATTTTGATGTCTAAATTAGTGTTACATTTTGAAGTTTGAGTTATTCCGTTATATTTTTACAGTTTATTTATTCTCATATATTATGAAGTTTATTTATTATGTTAAAATTTAAAGTCTGGTTTATTATGTTATAATTTGAATTCTTAATAGCTTTGATATCGTTTGCAGTCTTATTTACTCTGCATTTTGAATTTGTTCTCTTGTTTTTATTTTGAAGCCTTCTGTTATATGTTGTAGACACATTTATCGGTTATATTTTGATGCCTCATTTGTTCTGTTGTGTGATGTCTTTATAATTCTAGTATATTTTAAAGTTTTCTTCGCCTGCATTCATCCGGGGTGTTGATTCTTTTTTCCTTTTAGACGTAATTGCGTTGTATCTGTTTACAGCAGAGCTGCGATACTTGCGCCTTTAAGCCGACATATCCGACTTCTGCAGGCATTTGTTGTCTTATTTAGTCTATTCTATTTTGATATGTATTTATTCTGTTATAGTCTGAAGTCTTTTTAAGTCTGTTATATTTTTATGTGTATTTAGTCTGTTATAGTTTGAAGTCTTACTAAGCCTGTCATATTTTGAAGTCTTATTTATTCTGTAACATGTTTACACCTTTTTTAATGTTATTATATTTGTATAGTTCAATTACATATTCAATTTACATATCTAGGATCAGTGGTAAATAGCAAATTATCCCTAGATCAGGAAATCAACATCCGGATTGGTAAGGCCCAACAACAATGAACAGGTTAAGAAAAAGAGTCTGGGAGAACAGGAAGCTTACTGTCAAAACAAAAGTCCTTGTCTATCAAGCCTGTGTCCTTAGTACTCTTCTTTATGGCAGTGAAATCTGGACAACTTACTCACACCAGGAGAAACGTTTAAACAGCTTTCATATGCGGTGTCTGCGAAGAATTCTTGGTATTAAGTGGCAAGACCAAATCACAAATACTGAAGTATTGGAAAGATCAAGTTGTGTGACGGTTTATTCCATGCTCAGTCTTCGTAGACTTAGATGGATAGGACATCTTAGGAGGATGGATGATGGTAGAATACCAAAGGACATCTTTTTTGGTGAATTACAGATGGGTAAGAGATCTCAGGGTCGGCCTCTACTACGATACAAAGCTGTGTGTAAGCGGGACATGATTGATACAGGCATTGATAATGCACATTGGAAGCAAGTCGCCGCTGAACGTGTTGCATGGAGGGCAAAGATCAGAAATGGAATAAAGACAAAGGAGAAAATTATTGCAGATAAGTCACACACCGAGCGTGTGAGACGTAAGATGGTGCATGATGGTGGAAATGACCACGTGTTCACATGCACCCACTGTGAACGGACATTTACAGCGCAAATTGGCCTTATAAGTCACATTCGCTACCGCCAAAGGTAAAAGTTATTATGCCTTTTTAAAGCACAAACTATCGTCTGTCAAGACGGCAAGGTGCCAATGTATGTGTGTGTAATGTGTAGTTCAATTATTACTGTTATTTTTATATTATGAAACCTTATTTATTGTTATATTTTGAAGTCTTACTAATTCTATTATATTTGGATATGTATCTATTATGTTATATTATGTTATATTTTGAAATCTTATTTATTCCGTTCTAACATATTAGGAATATCGGAAACGAGATGGAGAGGAGCAGGGATAAGGACAGGAGAGGATTGTAAGATTATTTACTCGGGGGGAGAAGAACAGCAAAGAGGTGTAGCCATTATATTAGATAAGCAAACATCAAATTCTGTCAAAGGATATTGGGCTGTGTCAGACAGAGTTCTATTAGTAAAATTAAACGGAAGACCTTTTAAAATAAATGTAATTCAAGTATGTGCCCCAACAAGTGAAAGCAGTGAAGAAAGCATAGAGGAATTTTATAATGACATAGAGTCAGCTTTGAAGAACTGTAAAAAAAATCAGAAATAAATACCTCATGAGTTATGTAATTCTGTATTTATTGCAATCCCAAAGAAATCAGGCGCCTTGGAATGTGATCAACATCGAACAATTAGTATAATGAGTCACATCACGAAGATTTTGCTAAGAATTATCATGCAAAGAGTTAGGAGGAAAATACAACCTGAAATAGGAGAAGAACAATGTGGGTTTGTAGTAGGCAAGGGTACAGTAAATGCTGTGTATATACTGAGAACCGTAATCGAACGTTCTATAGAAGTAAACAAAGATCTACACCTTTGCTTCATTGACTACACAAAGGCTTTTGATAAAGTGAGACATGTCAACATGATAAGGATGCTTGAAGATCTACAAATTGATGGGAAAGACCTTAGACTTGTAAAAAACATATATTGGAAACAACAAGCTGCCATAAGAGTTGATAATGAAGTAAGCCAATATCAGCCTATTAAGAGAGGTGTGAGACAGGGATGTGTAATGTCTCCAGATCTGTTTTCCCTGTACAGTGAAAATATTTTCAGAAATATTGAAAATATGGAAGGAATCAACATTGGGGGACGATGCATCAATAACATTAGATATGCAGATGATACAGTCTTGATTGCAGACAATGAACAGGACCTGCAAAATTTAGTAGATGCGGTTGTTACACACAGTGAACAACAAGGGTTAGAATTAAATTGTAAAAAGACACAGATTATGGTCGTCACTAGGAAGAACGAAATACCACAGTGTAATATACAAGTAAATGGGAATATTCTTCAACAAGTGAATAGGTACAATTACCTCGGAACAGTAATAACATCTGATGGGAGATGCCTTGAAGAGATTAGAACAAGAATCGCCATGGCAAAAGTAGCCTTTAGCAAGATGAAAAACATACAGACCAATAAAAAGATGTCAATTGAAACGAGAAAAAGAGTGTTGAAATGCTACATAGAACCTGTACTTTTATATGGATGTGAAGCTTGGACAATGAGCAGCCAGGCTGAAAAACATCTGATGGCTGTAGAAATGTGGTTTCTGAGGAAAATGCAAAGAATACCATGGACAGCCAGAAAGACCAATGAACAAGTCCTTCAAGAAACAAATGAAGATCGTAAACTGATCAGAGACATTAGACGTAGACAGTCACAATTTTTTGGGCAAGTTATGAGAAGAAATGATTTGGAGAACTTGGTGACAACTGGTAAGATCGAGGGGAACAGACCAAGGGGAAGACCTAGAAACAAGTATCTGGATGGCTTGGCCTTGTGGCATGGTCGAGACAGAAACACGGAACTGATCCACGACTCTGTTGGTCGAGTGAGATGGCAGAACATGACCGCCCACGCTTACAGGCATGGCACATGATGGATGATGGATGGAGTGAAATTCCACCACTTCACACATCTAATTCAGAACTACATTCTTCAAGATAGTTACGTGCTTCTTGTTCAATAACTCATCTTTTTTATCGTAAGTCTCCCTAATTTCTGTAATTCCTCTTTGTCTTTGTTTTTATCTGACACAAAACGACATGTATTGGCCTGTTTGCCCAGTTTTCTTTTACTCTTTACTGGAATCTGATTTCCAATTCTCATGCCTTTCCATGTTGGCTTTCGTGTCAAAGTTCATAGTTATACAATCCCCGCTGTGTGTTTGTTGTAGTGTGTTGTCGTGTTTTCTTTATTCTGTGTTTGAAATCCTCATTAGTTTGGTCCTGGCGTGGCGACGCATTCAATGGCAGAAAGAGAGTAAAACTGAAGGACCCTTTTGCTCACCTTAAGTCACATTGGATATATGGTGGTAAATCCACGGTTTATAGACCACTTGGCATTGAGTGGGTGATGTGCTTAGTATCACTCCTGCTGCTTTTACTTCCAAAGATATTTCTTGGTACCAATTTCTTTGGTCATATGATGAGAAGAGAGAAATTGAAAAAAACATCATGACGACTGGAAATATCGAGGGGAAGAAAGGCAGAGGCTGACCAAGAGAAATGATGCTGGATGGATTGAGACGGTGGCATGGAGGAATATCATCAGCAGAGTTGATACAGAGCACCAAAGACCGAGATATGTGGAGAGACATGAGCGCATGGCACTTGATGATGATGATGATGATGATGACCCATTTTGGGCTGGGTCGACCCAGGAGCCCAGGTCGCTTTTACAAATCCGAATCCACCCTGACGTGGGTGGATCCATGACCCCTTGAGGGTTAACGCAGTCAACAAACGCCCGGAGAAGTCGGATGTGTCGGTCGAGAGACGCAAATACCGCAGCTCTGCTGTAAACAGTCACAACGAGAAGAGAGGCATTGGAGAATATCGTGACAGCTGGAAATATAAGTAGGAACAAAGGCATGAGCATACCAAGGGAAATTATGATGTATGGAATGAGATGGTGGCATGGAGGAATATCATCAGCAGAGTTGATCCAGAGCACCAAAGAGCGCCAAAGACAGAGATATCTGGAAATACATAAACGACACGCCGCTTGCACGGCACATAATGATGGTGATTGACATAGACCACCCAGAGAGCAAAGATAATATTAAGAAGACAAAATATAAATCCATTCCCTATACAGTGGTACCTCGGGTTACGAACGTCTCAGGTCTTGAACAATTCAGGTTACGAACAACTTCGAAAATTTTATGTTTCGGCTAACGAACAGTGCCTCGGGTTACGAACTAAGGCGAGGGAGAGAGAGAGAGAGAGAGAGAGAGAGAGAGAGAGAGAGAGAGAGAGAGAGAGAGAGAGAGAGAGAGAGAGAGAGAGCAAAGTGTAACGTTGGAGACAAACGATCGCGTACAGTACAAACAGTACTACAGATGCTTGCTTGCTTGCTTGCTTGTGTTCGTTGGCTTGAGCTCCAACGCGAAGTCCTGTATGTCGGATGAAGGCATCCTGTTGTCCAACATCAGTGTGATGTCATACAGGACCTGAGTTTTGCGTGAGTATCCGTTGTCCCATGTCTGGCTTATTGGTGTGCAGACTGGTGGTTCCTCGCCGTACAGGCAGACACTCTCCGACTTCGGAGGAATCGGCGATCCTACTGACTTTAGCCAGGACCCCGAAGGGACCTGTTGCCCAGGACGCTCGACGAGGACGCGTCAATAGGTCTTGGCCAGTATATAACCCGGCCCTGGTGCCTTGGAAACACCTCTGCGTCCCAGTACTACAGATGAGCCTGTGGATCTTCAGAATGAACAGCTAAAGACATTAAAGGAGGAGCAGTCGTCCGATGGTGAGTATTAGGAGTCAGTGACCATTTCAACTACCAGGATTAAAGAAATTTGCAGCAAATGGGCAGACCTCGAAGACTTCATTGTGAACCATCATCCAAACACAAACTTGTTG